>VWPW01022579.1:27416-56379 GCA_013389825.1 Crypturellus undulatus
CCGGCGCGTCCCGTCATGGCGGCGGCGGACGGTGGTGAGCGTTGGCGCCGGGCCGCGGCGGCGCGAGCCCCAGCGCCCGTGGGCTCCTCGGCGCCGGCTCCCGGGGTTTTGTGTCACCACAAGTTGCGTTGGGAGCTGCTGTGCTTCGTACCGCTCCCAGACGTGGCTTGGGGAGCGAGCCACCTGTACTCGTATAGGTGCGCTCAGTAGTGCGCCTAAATAATGCAGCCTGACAGGAGGATGCGCTGTCTGCCGGGCTTGAGGCACAACTGGCAGATACAGCCAGCGCTTCTCCTCAGTTTGTGTTCAGATTTTTTTTTTTTTTTTTGGTATCAATTAGGAAAAAAAATGCAGGGAAAATAGAAGTTATGGGAAGTAATTGGAGAACATGATGTTTTATTTAAAGGTCACAGTTTGGCAGGAGATAAAAGGAATTAGAAGGTTTCCCGCTCACTGCTAATGTTGTATTATTACACAGTGGGATTGTAAAAACAGGAGGAGGTGGAAAAAATCCCACACAAAGTAAAGACAGATGCTAGATTTTTATCACGGGTATCACAATGACAGGCTTTATAAATCAAGGCTTTCAGATTCACATGTTAATTAATGTTTCCCAGATTATACATATTGTTCTGCCTTTTGTTTTGATTTTTTTTAATGGCACAAAGATTTTATAGTAAAATTAGAAATTGTGTTAACTGACACAGAAATTCCTAGCAAATTCACATAGAAGGCACAGCTCTGCTTATTGGAAAGTTTAGAATCCAGACAAAATACATACTTGGAGATTGCTAAGTACTTGCTTTATGATGTACCATGTACTATTCCAGCTACTCAGCAAGTGCTTACTTACATCTTTTCCAAGCAAGATCAACTGTGCTCAACAAGATCTGCATATTAATGCACTTCTGCTTTCTGTAGGAGCGTGTGTTAAATATTTTTCCCCCTGCATGTTCCCAAGAATATGAATTTGCAGTGTAGGCTGTATGTGCAGTGAGGCAATACAAAAGGCATTAAGCTCCCTTGTGCACTTCCCCTGCTTACAGTTAAAAACATGTGCTAGAAGATTAATACGAAGGGAATGTAGTGCTATAAGATCACACTGAGTTAATGTAAAAACAAGCAAATAATCTAAATTCCATCAATTCCCCCCCTAAATTCCATCAAAACTTGTTTCAATAATTTCATAATTTTGAATTGCAGAATGTTTATGGCACAGCAGCTGTGAATAAGTTTTAATTCTAAGACTTGCACAGGCAAACCAAACATTACTGCACACAGTAAGATTTGTTTCTTATTTGATTTGCTATTTGTAGAGTAGACAAACACATGGACAAGTGGAAGCTGCCTTTTCTTTTCCCCGATATATGTAAAGGAAGAGGAGGATGATCTTATTGCTTTCTGCCAGAAAATACTTAGATGTAGGTTTCCAGCTGTGAAGCTCATACAGCTGTTATGTTCTGCCTCCCCACCCTGTCCTGTGCATCTCAATGGGAATTTTATCTGCTTACCAAATTGAGAGTTCTCATCACTTTATCCAGACTTGGGCTATGTTGCAGCAGCTTCGCTGTGTTTCTCCCTATAGTGCTGTATCCACAAACAGAGCTTGTGGTTAGTTCAAGCTGTTTTGTTTGTACAATAGAGTTGCAGTAGTGGTAGAAATGAGACTTTTCCACCAGAGGTCACTAAGACAAAATTGGACATCTGTTCTTATTGCGTACAAACTGGATCAGACTCATAGCATTTAATTATTCACCACATTTAGGGAGTGAGTCAAGATTTTGTTATTAATTTTTAAATGTTTTTAAAAGAGGAAGGGGAAAGAAAGCATTTGGGGAATAACCTTCTCTCCTAGAGATGAGGCACATACTCATCCTTTCTGCAGAATTGTCAGTCTGCAGCCCTCTGCTTTCTGATGCAATCCACCCCAATTTAGTTACAAGACCGTCACTTCCCACAGGTCTCGGACACAATCAGGAAAGAAGACTGTAAACTAAAGCACCACGCAATGAAGATATAACTGTTCATGAATTTTAAGTATCAGTGTAAAAAAGCATCAAAAAGCTCCAGAGCAGCTCAGAGCCAGTATGAAGTACACAAATTCCTGCTTTCTGTGAGGTGTTGATTGGGGTCTTGGAATCAATTTCTGGTCTCATCCGTCTTCAGGTATTTTCCATCTACAGAGTCCTTGAGGGCCCAGTCATGGAGGAGGCTGTAGTCATAATGCTCCTCATCCACTAGTTTCAGAAAGGCCAGTCCCGAAATGGCTTGCCACTCTCGGAGGGATGGGATACGGATTTCCTCGACATTTTCACTCCCTGGGGCAAAGCCAAAGAACTTCCTCACATGCTGCATGGCGTAAAGCCTGGAGTGCTGGTCCATCGCTTCATCAAAGAGATCCTGCTCATTGTGGACATAGTTGGTCCAGTATCTGAAATGTAGGAAGCTGAGTGGGGAGAAACAGCTTGCTAGGCAGTAAGACAGGAAGACAGTGACGGCTACCACAGCAATCAGAAGCCAACCTGCCACCTTTGGAAAAAAAAGGCAACACATAGTAAATAAACACAACATTTTACTATTAAATCTTCTTGGTGTACTTCCTTGCATCACAGTACATTTATTACAGCTGTACAGCTGCTCTGACAACTTTTGAGCCTAAAGAAAATCCATACAAAATCCTTTACTTGGTTTTTCTTCAGTAAGGAGGTTAACAAACTCAAGCCTGGTAGGGGTTTATTGCCATCAGAACCAGTTCCTACCTGCTGTTGGTAGCTGTATAAAGAGGCTGACATACCTCATTGAAGTTTAAAGAAATCCTATCTTATTAATTTGTTCAGAATTTGACTTCCAAAATTATTGTTGAAAGTCTGTATCAGAAGACATCTGATTTCTAACCCAAATTAATTTATGTCCTGTTTTATACCCATTTCTCTTTAAAGTATTTGCTTAATACTCCCCCTAAGATTTACCCACTGAGTAAGCCTTTAAAAATGAGTATCATCCTACAAAACATAATTTTGTTTTGGCTAGTATGAAGTCCTCAAAATCTGGGCCCTTTGTTACATTTCTTATTCTTGAATCAAGAAACTACACACACCCTATTCTTGAATGACACTCATTTGGCTTGCTGGTAGTTCAACATACTGTGCAAGAAAGAGCATTTCCTCCAGTAGTAGGAAACAAATGGGAAAGGCTACATGTAATAACTTGCTAAAGTTAGTTCCACTTGATGGAACAAACCACACTTCAAAACACACACGGATTTAGCACTCAAAGCAGAAGATACACATCCTGGTTTTTATTAATGCTTGGTCTACTGAATTAATTCTAAATGTTTTTATATTCTCAGGCAACAGCTTCAAAACAGAAATAACGTAAGCTACTCACTTGTGACTGGTATCGGAGGAGGAGAATCACTTCATCTCTTGCCCTACTCAGCTCTGGCGGAACTAACTGACTGCAAGGAAATGCAGCCAGTATCTTTCTGTGTTCACTAGCAGTAGTGTTAGGATTACCTCCAAAATAATACGCCGAGACATATTCACTCATAGCACACACGTAAAATGAGCCATTTATCAGGGTGACTGCTAGCCATGTTACAGGAGCAACCAGTGCTCTCCCAGTGACGCTACACAAGACAAAGCAGGTCAGTTTGCATTGCAGTAAGCGATTGGGGGTCCCCTCGTGCTGAAGAGGAGATCTTTTGCCTGTAACAAGCCTCCAAGTCTGGTTATTAAGAGCAAAACCAACAATCAGAAGGATCAGTGCAGGAACTCCTAGGAAAGCCAGCCCATAGATAAGATTCTGCCCAACATGGCAGGGGCAGCTGAATGTAAAAAAAGAGAAAAGCTGCTGCCCACCAATTGTCAATATTGCAATTATAGCATTAGCAACAATGACCTCTTTGCCTTTTAGAAAAGTTAGCCACTTTGGCAAGTAAGCCATCCTAGATCTTTACCACTCGCTTTTGCTTCAAGTCAATGCTAGCTTTTAGTTTAAGTTTAGCATCAATTAACAACAGAAAAGATTTCAAACAGACACCAATAAAATTAAAAATCCCCCAAACAATACCACCCTTCCTCCTTTAAATAATTCCCTACTCGACTCCATAATAGTTAGAACATTGTTTACTTATAGACAACCAATCATCTGTTCTAATAAATTATCTCAGTGGATCCAGAACATTTGGGTTTTAGGCAATTATGAGTTTTGCCAGCCCCTTGCTAATTACTTGAAACTAGCAATAATGCCTGACTACCTTTTGGAGGACAGGAAGTGCTGTTAAGCTGTTAGCTCCCTATTAGGGTTAATTGGCCAGCTGTTTTCTAATCAATGGTAATTAGTAGAATCAGTCTGTGGGACTAGGCAGAAGACTGTAAAATAAAGCAAATGCAAATCAAAAGAGCCCCCAAATTTCTGCTATTCTCTGTAAAAGAAAAAAATAAGGGTAATAACCAAACAAAGTTTTGGCAAGCAGACTGATAATTAAAAAATATCACTAGGGTTATTTTAAAATGCCTCATCATAAAAATGGAAAAGACTCTATAAACTGCACAGGATTTGGAATCCTTATTCTATTCACATTTAATGTTAGTTCTCATTCTGAGGCAATTTGCACATTAAATGCAGGAATCTGAGATATAGTTAGCTGATGGACCATGAGGTGACAAAGCAAGGTGAACAGGATCTCAGAGATTTACTGATGATAAGAAACTAAAGTGTTTGTTTTACTGATGGTGTTAAATGTTGCTCTGTGCTGTTTCTGATTATTCGGATACCTTATACCCTGCCATTCACTTTTTATAGTGTCCAGCCAGCTTTAAACATAGTCATGATATTAGCTGTTTAAGATTTTCTGTGTATTGTTGGTCCCATTCTGTGGATAGATGGAAATATCTAATTAAAATTTTCAGAACTCTTTTCTGATTATTGAAATGTATGATCTGAGCTCTCAGCCATTAACAGACGTTGATTTTCTCCAGGTCATTTCACAGAAAATGATTTTCTCCAGACACACTGTATAAGGTCATGCTCTTCAGTACTTCTGTAAATCACACACCCCAGTTAGATATGCTGCTAAATATGCAAATACTTGTAAGTGGTTAAGTTATGAAAAATCAAACTGACTGTAATATTTTTTACCCAGAACATTAAAAATGAAAACAAAAAAACAGCCCCCCAAATAACAAAAAGCCTGTAAGGAAAATTGTCTTTGCATTCTCAGCCATCTGTACAGCATGCGTGTATTTGGTTATATGACATAGGGGTCTGATTGTACAGTCTCTTCCCATGTAAAAAGGACTGCTTAGAAGAACTTATGATGGAAACAAGAAGTAATTTTATCATCCATAATATCCACTTGCATAACATGACGCTGTCACAGCTTTTGTACACATACATGACATGTTTTACATGCCTTGCCTATTTACTAGGCAAGACTGTTCCTTCAGTGCCTGGTTTAGGGAGGACACCTGCTTGTCTTCTTCTCAGTCACAATCCATAAGAGAGGCCACCAAAACTAGGTGATGACATTATGCAAAACTGGAAGTGATGTCCAAATGTGCTGAAATGTGCCACTTTTCCACCGTTTTTCTGAAATTTCCTGTTTGTGTGAGCAGAGTAGGGGCACAAAACAAAAATCCAGTGTTGTTCTGCGTGGTGCCAATTTGAAGCTTCATTTTCTTTCAGTAACACAGGACCATCCATAGCTTTTAAAATGTATTAGCGGCATTACACTTTGACAAAATACACCTCCTTTTAATTAAGTAGATCAAATGCATCTGGCTATTATGGATGTGTTTTCAGAATGTGTTTTATAAGAGTGTTCCATTACCACTCAGCTCACTTTAAAATCCCCAGCTGCTTGCTGCTGAGCTCTTTTTGGGCACCCACATCTTATTTTTTATAGGGAAGGCAGGCTTTCCCAAACATCACTGTTTACTCAAGAAGCGCATTAGATGCAAACCTGAAAAGAAGTACAACACTGAAATATTGATAGCTGCTCTCAGGCTGTTGAATGAGGCAATTTATGCAATCAATACAACAACTTTGCACTGCTGCATTGTCACTCTTTTGACATTGCTCTCAGGCTGTTCTGTAAATAATCCTGCTGCCTCATCCCATTATGGAATGAATCACAGGGTTGGATCCAGTTAAGAACTTGGGTAGTACATCAGATTTTTAAATACTTCTAAATCCTTACCTTTGCAGAGGAATGCAACATCTTGAGTATATATCTAGTCTCTTTGTATGATGCCTGGGAAGAGTTAGGCTTAAATGCAATTCAAAATACCATAATCTTAGCAGTCAAACATTAGCCATATTTTCTCTAGTCATTTTGCTCAGAGTGGTAGGGCTTCCACAACTTGGTTTCACCTCCGAGAACTCTTCCTGAGAAAGGTTTGTCATCTTTTAAAACAAGGAAGTCTTATTACTCTTTCCTATCCTCTCTTACCCAAATATACAGTTTTTGTTTGCTTTTTAAGCAGCTATGGCAGAAAGGAGAGATTGGTTTTAATTCCCTTCTCTGTCTGATCTAGTGAAAATTCTCTCACTCATCTCTCGCCTCACTTTTACTAGAGGTGTAGTGTGACTCTGATGGGGAGAATCTCTATTTTCCAGCTCTCCTGCCTTAGTTCTCTGCACAGAGAGAAATTTGATTTATATTGGATCAGAAAATGGTTAGGATTTCAGAATCTAGTGAAAAGGACAGAAAAGGGAAGAGGAGAAGGCAGAAATATCCCTCTACATTTCATCTAAAGATTGCTCTGTGTAAAATTTAGGGGAGACTGAATCGTTCTCATGTCCCGAACAAGCCCTTTTATCAATAAGTTTGCCTTCAAAAGGCAGGTGTGCCATGTCTCCTCTAGCTGCATTTTCAGTTATATTTTGGTGGATGCCAAGCCTGCCTTGCAACACAGGGTGTGCTGGGAAATTACCCGCACGAGAGATTTCCTCTGGGAGCGCAGGGGGAGCAGTGCCTTATGCTTGGTTGCAGGCTGGCTTCCCCAGTCATTCCCTTGGTCTTCTTGGCTGGATTAGGGGAGTAATTCCTACCCCCAAATCAGGATGAACAGTGATGAGAATGTCATCAACAAGCTTAATTTTAAGGAAAAAAAAAAGGAACTTGATAATTTTTTTACTTTACATGTTTTACTTCAAAATTCAGCTGTGATTTATAGGAAGGATTTATGTAAGGTTTGAGAGGTTTTCAGTGAATTGCAGCAGAAAGTAGGCACCTAATACAAAAATACTCTCTTGATAGCAACAGCACAGCTTTATTCTGAAACATCACCAAAAAGGCAGCCACATTGAGCACTAATAACTTAAAGCAGCATTTGGGATGTGGGAGACCCATGCTCAAGGAACTTTTCACCATGCCTAGCTTAAAACCCATAACACTTATGTTCTCACTGTTCAAAAGAATTTCATTTTCTACACCTAAAATATTTAACTCAAGACCTATCGGGCTGGAGACAGAGCAAAAACACAAGTCCAATCCAGTATTTTACTGATTTGGGCACTCACCTTTTTGTGGCAAATGCTGTATTCTTATTTTAGCTCAAATACCTTTTAATGTATTTGGCACTAAGTACACTAGTGGCCTCACTGCTCTGGAATCTTCATGTTTGGGAGAATCCTTAGAAAGCAGGATACTGAAGCAATCATATCCTTAGCTGTACAGGTTTCAGCATTCCCTTAGTAGCCAATCTCCCATTAGAAGCATGCTGCTGTTGCACCTTTTTTTTTCCCTCCACACTTTTTAACTAAAAAGACATTTTGCTTGTCTTCATCTTCAGTTCTGTGGGAAGGAGAAGGACTGCTCCAGTGTGATGCTCAGTATACCAGACCAACAGGTCCTGGGGCTGAAGGCTGGCGAGACATGGCAGGGAGGAAGGAGCAGGGCAATGAGAGCTTCCTCACAGTTCAGATGATTGCCTTAGATTTACTCTGATAAATATACATGAAAGTCAGAAAGAATGAAAATTCTGTGCCAACCTCTATGCCTTTTCTGGAGCTGAACTCATGCTACAGTTAAAGTTGTGAAGGTGATTTCCTTTTGTTCCTTAAGAAATGGATCCAATCCACTGTTGACTTTTTTCCCTCAGTGGAGCCATTTAATTCCCAGTTTATTTGGACATGCCATTGCTATTTCATTTTGTCTAGCATATGAAAACTTTTCAAAGACTTAGTACATAATATCAAATTCATATAATTCATACTTTTTATGTGATTTTACATATATATATTTATATATGCACATATTAATTTTCTACACAAAGCCATTTTGTTCTTACCGCGTATTTTGCCTTCTCGTCCACAATGTTCATGATTGTAATATTAATAATGCAGATCAATGTCATTCATCCTTATATTCAGTACTGAATAAATAAAATGGTGCTCATTTATAGATAGCCTAAAGTGTTTTGTGATGGTTTCACTGCAGATAAATTATACCAATGATAATCTTTTAGAGCTTCTTTTAAAAATATAGTGCAGTACATTTTCTTCCAGAGTATGGGCTGTCTCCTGCAATAAGAGACATATTTGGTGCTTGTGGCTAGTTGTAGATGATCTGAGAAATCTATTTCAGACTCGATTTAGTAATGTGAGTAATTATCTGGAGAATTTTAATGTCTGACTTTTATAATTTATTGAGATTTAGATATGTCATATGCCTGCAATAGTTTCCCTTAAGAAAGGGAGTCTGATATTCCAGTGCCAGAAAGGACACTAGAAAAAGATGGCAGACATATATGGTCCTCAATACTGGGTCATTCCATGTAAAATGAAAGCTCTTAGGACGCCTGCTTTGCACAGGCTTTGCCCAAATCCTTATATTTCTCCTATTCTAGTTGTTGTCTCATGTCATCACTTTAAAGTACTGGGGTTTTTTTGCTTGGTTGGTTGTTTTTATTTTTTTTGTAAATAAATTAATCTCCCTTATTTCAGATAAAGGACATCTACCATTTTCTCTAAGTATGAAGTAGGATATAGCTACAGTTTTACTCTAACACTAAATATAATAATTAATTCAAATCTAATAGGGGCATGTCATTCAGGTGAGGCCACATGCTTCTACTTCCTCTGCTCAAAGGCTGAAACAGGAATGTATGTGGGGTCGTCCTGTAAAGAATGACACCTAACTGATTCATTTAAAAATTTACTAACAATCATGTCAAGCTTAAACTAACAAAATAGGGCAAATTTATGTTAAAAATGTTGGAAAAAGCAATCTGGACTTTCCTGGATGCTTGTACCAGCCACATTTACAAGCAGGATGTTAGCAATGAGAAAAGATCTATTAGAGACATCAGTAATTGAAGCACCATTTGCAAAATCTGGCAGTGTTTGCAGGAGCACAGTTTATTCCTTGGGTAATCTAGATCTTCCTGCCAGCTTTGCACTCCCAGAAACATGGTGGTATCAGTGCCCCGCGACTCACTGTGCTCACCTAGGCGGCTTCCACTCACCAGCCTAAATCTGTCACAACTGGCAGCTATTTAGAAGGGAAATTGATGCATTTTTTGACTACCTGGTTCTGCAATATCTTGTGATTGCTTTTTTATTCTTCAATGGGGGAGGTTTTTTTAACTCTCCAAAACCCAAAACAATAAAGTGTGTTTGTTACCCATCCGTTTAAGCCTAAGACTTGTAAATCTCTTGGGACTGTGTGGTTTGACATTTTTCACATGTCCATTTGCTGTGTATTTGATTAAAATCTGTTATTCTGGATAGAGCAGTTATTTCTGTTGTTCAGAGGCAAGTCTACTGCCAACCAGATTCCTCCCAAAGGACTTACTTAGTGCACGTAGAGAATAGGAGGAGCGTCAGCAGCATTACAGAATGCAGCAAATGCACCTCCTGCAGAGGCAGAAGAGAAGAGAGGACAAAACTTTATAGAGGGAAGGAGGAATTACAGTAACAGAGAGAAGATCATGCTGCTTAAAGAAGAAAAGATATAAACAGACAATCAAGTACTTCAAGCATTGCACAAGCAACATGTCAAGACCACCAGGAAGAAAGCAAGACAATCACAAAATAGTAAGACTTTTTGATAACCTGCAACTAAAATTGTACATGGAGTTAGAATAATCTTTTATTGAAATAATGTTTTGTACAGTTATGATTGAAGAATAGCTTGTAAGCAGACTTTAGTAAGAAATTCTGGAGGATAGTCTGCCAATATGAGGGTAGCATTTATGGGTACAGTGAGACTCTCTTATGAGCTCTCCACAAGCTGCCGGCTTTAAAGCTGTGGCATAAAGAAAGACTGTCCATAGGAGCTGAAGTCTCTTTGATTCTGACCAATAAATATTAAGATTTGCTCTAGGAACCAGCTACCTTGAAAATGATATGAAATGATTTTCAGATGCCTTCAACATGAATCTTGAAGCCAAAATTCTGCTGCTGATTTGGGAAAGCTGTGCCAGCCACATCTCTAGCACTTGGGCTAGAGGGTTCAGCTGAGGCTGCAGCATAGCTGGTACTCACTGTGTGCCTCCTGGATAGCAGACCACATCTTGTTTTGGGGTTTGTGCTGCATGTGCAGGGGTCCTTCTTCATCCTCCTAATGTGCATTTTCACAGGATTGTGACACCTGACTTTTAAGGCTAAAATATGTTTATTGGGAAAACAATGGCAAACTAACTATTGTCTTTGAATGTTGNGCTGCTGATCTGGGAAAGCTGTGCCAGCCGCATCTCTAGCACTTGGGCAATTACAGGAATAGAGGGTTCAGCTGAGGCTGCAGCATAGCTGGTACTCACTGTGTGCCTCCTGGATAGCAGACCACATCTTGTTTTGGGGTTTGTGCTGCATGTGCAGGGGTCCTTCTTCATCCTCCTAATGTGCATTTTCACAGGATTGTGACACCTGACTTTTAAGGCTAAAATATGTTTATTGGGAAAACAATGGCAAACTAACTATTGTCTTTGAATGTTGGTTTTGACCATTGAGCTCACAGGACAGAATTATATCAAGTAGAAGTTATGTGGACCAAAACTTCCTTCTTTTTCTTCACTTCATGTTAATATTCTCCTAAAATTCTAGTAGTTGTTTTGAATACACTGCATACAAGATTCTCCCAACAGGACTTCTTAAACTGCATGTTCATAAAAAGTTCATTTTGTACCATTAATGTTACCAATTACTCTCCTTCTTGTTCTCTAGCTGTGATACCTAAAGTATGACAAAGTCAAATAGTAAAATCCTGTTCAAAGAACATTTGATCTTCAACCTTTTGTCCGGGAACCTGCGACATTGTAATCTTACAACTTTTTTCCAGAAAAATGGATGGCTTATTTTGGTTTGAAATATGAAGTGGGTTACCTTGTTTGAATGTGTCTCTCTGTACTTCAGAGTTTCTTTCAGTGAACTGCTTGTCAGGAGGTTAAGCCTCAGTTCAGGGAGAGATTCATCTTCAAATTTATATTCGCGGTGGCCCAGGTCAGAAAGCAGCACGAGAGTGACTGACAAGTGATATGGGATGATGCTGGAGGGGGCAGTGGGAGTCGCAAATGACAAAGTAACAGAGGCAGAGGTAGAAAGTGCAGCTTGCTGCATGGGATGCATAGGATGCACTGTGCTCATCACTGGGAGCAGGAGAAGGGTTGCACTTTGTATCCCACCTGGTACGGGGTGCTCTTCCAGGCCTTTTTCTGCTCACACTCGCACCCATCCACGGTGTTTGCCAAAGGACAGCCAGGAATGTGGGTTCTCCAAACCAGGATTTCTACACCTGCCAGACACTTCTGTGTCACCAGAAGCTTTAAGCTCTGAAAGGAAAGATGCTCTGAATTCCATGTTGTTGCTGGTTTTTCTCCCCAGGAGCTCCAATCCACCAGAGTGCGTGATCTTCCTTAATGACACAAACAAGTAAAATAACTAAATTATACACGGGTATAATTTTGCATGAGACAGTGTGAGCTCTCTATAAGTCAATGTTCATGTCCATGCCGAGGCCAGTGATTACATTAGAAACTCAGTGCTGTGTCTCTGCACAAACTCATTGCAAGGCCAGGCCTTAGATTAAACTTATCATTTTTCCACCTTAGATTAAACTTATCATTTATCTTCAGTTCACTGTTCTAAATAGCTGATGAATTCATTATAGTTGGTGTTTCATAAGGAGACATACACTTGTTTCTGCTGTAGATCAGGCAATCGTGTAGAAGATCTATGTACTAAAGAAATCGTGTAGTGGAAATATTTCATTCCCATGGAAACTTGGGGTTCACTGAATTTACAATAGTAAGTTTCCTCAGAGTCTCTGTCAAAGAATGAAAATTGTTGAATGTCTAGGATTATTTTACTGTCGGTCCAAAGACTCAAAGTGATGCAATACAGAAATAAGGCCATATTGGTTTCAAAACAAAGCAAAAACAAACAAACAAACAAACAAAAAAAAACAAGAAAACCACCCAATAGTACTGTGCCTTGATGAAGAAATGGTGCTATCTAAAAATGTTAAAGTGTAAAAGTGTAATTATCACACATATGTATAAACTAAAGTGTGAGGAAGTTGCTAGTATGGAAGAGAACATAAATAATGTTGAAGAATGATAAGGAAAAAAAGATCACAATGTTTTTTCTGGCACACTCACTTATTAAGACATAGGCGCATAGGCACATTAAGAGATAGGCACATTCTAAGACTGAGGTATGCTCAGAAGCAGTGGGCTAAGTGCATTAGAGAGCCTCAGGGTCAAAGATAAAAATACCAGCAAAGTTTATGTGAGTCTGTGGTTACTTAGTCCCTAAATGACTGAGAAAGAAACAGGGAGAGAAAGAGATCTCTCTTGTATGTGGATGGCTCAGTTCCACCCAGGTCTTCAGGAACTTAGAACCTCTACTGAAAGCCTCAAAGCTCTCTAGATGATTAATGGGATTTTAGATTTTTTTGGAAAATTTCCAGAAGGCTTTAAATCAATTAATATTACGCCAATACCTGGAAAGGGAAAATGGGATGAATGACAAAGGTGTCCACTCAAAAAAAAAAAAGTATTATATAATCTATGTAAATCTGCGTAAGTTCATGGGAAAAAGACTTTGTCAAATAAATTGATTTTTTTATTGGATTGCAAGAGCAGTTGGTAAATCTAATTATGTTGTTATAGTATGGTTAGGTTTCTCTAAGGCATTTGTCTTATTAGGAAATCTTATTTTTTCAGACTAGGACAACACAGAACTTGTGTGAAATTCATTTATTGCATTTAGCTAAAAGTTGCAGAAGTGTGCAATAAGTAAGATATGTAAGTAGAAGTTATTACCAAGGAGAATTTAGGAAATAATCTTAAAATAGTTAACTTTTTTAACTGTGTCCATTTGAAAAAGGGTGCACTTTTTAAACTCCAAACTCATGATGCAATGGGAGCTAGAAGAAGTCTTTCTTCTTTCCTTCCCTCTAAGAGTTGATTGCTGTCATTGATGCTTTTTTTTTTCTAGGTTATAAACTGAAAAGGTCCTCCAGTCTATCCACTTGCCACAGGCCAGTAGCATTTTGTCGCATTTGTGTCCAAAAAGCTTAATGAGAGCCAAAGTACTCCCCTCTCCGAAAGGCCAGGTGCTGTTGCTACTAAATACAGTCCATTCTGCAGCCCTGTGGAGGCGATAAAGCAGGTCCCTGTCTTCAAGCAGGAGAGAAGAGAACTTAACTCCAACTTGGTGAACAGCTAAGGATCCCAGCCTAGTGCTCGTGACAGAACCTGTGCAGAGACTCTGGCGTCCTCCACTGCTCTTAGTGCTGCAGGGCACCATGCAGCTCCGCTCCTTGGCAGCCAGCTGTGGTCCTTACCCAGCCTCGCTCGTGTAGGGCAGCCGTATCAGCCACAACTGCTGCGTTATCCACCTCAGACAGTATCTCTTAAGAATGGTTCAAAAAGCGCTTAAATGAGCTTTAGCCAACTTGCGTAGTTAATCAGACCATGTATGGGATCTATTCCATTTAGTACTAGCTTTCATTTTAGGAGTCTGCTTTTGAGTGTGGATAAAGGAGATGTGATGTGCCCATGGAAAACCCAAAGCCAAAGAAAGACGAAACCACAATATTCATTCTGGTTTTAATTACAATTCAAAATCTGCTGTTTGTGATCATTTTGTTGTGGCATCAATAAGGAATCCAGATCATAGAGCAGTGTTGCTTTGGGAAGGACTGTGAAACTCATTCCTGCCATTGTGATTTACATTTCTCTTTAAATTGCATTTACATCTCATAGTCTCACAATGTATTTTCTTCTTTTGACTATTCATTGACACACAAACAAAGAACTTTATGAACCCGTGTCACTTTTTCCCCTGTACTCCTTTTTATATTATAGGACTGGCATTTACCTACCATTTCATCCTCTGCCTCTGCACATCACATGGTACGCAGCAAATCTCTATTTTATAGTTTTGTAGCTAAGAGTTTCAGAAGTAAATATTTTCCATATATATTTATATACATGCATGATGATTCTCTCTGGGAAAAATCATCTTGTTCTTCCAATAGACCTCTTAAAGCATTGTATTTATTATACTGCACAAGATCCTAAGCACTTATATAGGCCTGGGCAGGTTCCTGCTTTCCTCAGATCTTCTCAGACACATCAGTCGAGATCATTGCTCCTGTGTGGGCCTGTGCCCAGCACCACTGAAGGAGGGGATGGATTCTCCTCTAGGAAGTCTCTACTTCAGCAATCTGGTGATGGAGCAGTTGACATAAATGCTTTCTAGTTAGTGTCAGCTGTTAGCAAGGTCCATCAGCACGTTGGAAGCAAACATGGACAATTTTGGTGACACTACCTGTTTAATCACTTAGACTACATGCCCAGTGAATGTGCCCTGATAGCTGTACCTGTCTGTGGAGATGCTCCACAGGCAGGTGATGGCCCTAAATCTGAGTCAGCCAAGGCTGCCTGAACCTACACTGAAAAATGTGGACTCGTTTGTTAATTGAAAGGAAAAAAAGTGAAGCTACACTAAGGATGGGTTGAGGTTATGCTAACTGTGATGTTAGCTAATTTTAACCACATTTCCTAATATAGATGAATCCTCGAAGAGAAACTGGTATTTCCACATCTAGGTAGATAACTCATGTCAGGATATGTAAGCATTTACCTTCTGTTGGGTGGCAGGAAATGACATTTTAAAAGCAAGCTACACGAACAATAGGACCTCCTTTGGCTTGCTGAGATATAGTTGAGATAATATCAAGATGAGCCTGTACAGGTGTTTGGAAAGACAGTGTCCCATGTTATTCGCAAAGATTTATAAAGAAATGGAAATGTTAATGGGATCATTTCTTTTCTGCTTTACCTGTTGTGTTGTGTATACACTTGTGCTGAAAGACAGTATTTTTTGTGTGCCTGTGTGTGTCTACTTTGTATTCTGGGAGAGGTAAACACCTAATGATTGAATCAAATCAAATGTATCTTTTTGAAGCAATTGGATTTTCTCTATACAGATTGCTTTTCACCTTATAAAAAGAGTACTGGCTCATTGACTCAGTTATTCTTCCCACCGTTAAATGCTCGTAGTTATTCTTGAATGGCACTTATCAATGCAGCATAAATACGTGTTGTTATATGACTCAATAATTTGTAGGATTAACGTAGTAGTATTCCATGCAAGGAAAATCTCTGCACAGAGACTCAAGTGATAATGAAATAGATTCTGTCAGACTCAAACTGATGAATTCAGTAGTTACAAATCCAAGAACAAATATTTCTTATTAATGTAACATGTATTTTTGCTTCGTTTTAATACAGTTAGCAGGCTTAAAAGTGTGATAAGGTTTTGATCCTAGTTTGTTACATTTTCATCTTCCACCTTTATCTCGCAGAGCAGAGAACTTTTTGTGCTCACATATGGTGCTTTGGTAGCCCAACTGTGTAAGGACTATGAAAAAGATGAAGATGTCAACAATTGTTTAGATAGAATGTAAGTACTACATTTACTAAACATTAAAATATTTATGTTCACCCATATTACTGTTTATCCAACTGCATATTTCCTTTGAGCTTTATGTCTGTCTTTTTTTTGAGTTCCAGAGCTCTATTTAGGACTGTAGAAAGTATGAGAATAAGATTCAATAATCTGTCAACAGGAGTAACATTTATTTATGAATAAAAAAGATCAACAATTAATTTTTCAATTCTACTGAGAAGAGAGGAGGGATTTATCTGGTTGATAGCTGTCACTTCTTCCTTGTTAATCCTTTGTTCACACTGAACAGAGTAGACACTTCACAATTAGACTGAAAGTTTGCTAAAGCTTAATGAGCTACAGTTCAATATCTATTGGTGGAAGTGAGAAAAAAATTATTGATCTGGAGAAAAAGTGATATTATCACAAACTAAAAGTTGGCAACATCCCACCAGTAGTTATTTGATATTAATCCCTCATTCAGCTCTGATAAAAATAATGTATTTTAAAAATATTTCATGGGTTTCTGGTACATTACATATTGTTATTTGGAACCTCACTCTGCCAGAAACAGTTTGTGTCTTGTCATTACAGTAGACATCAGATCACTTTTTGGCTTCTTATCATCAGAGATAAAATAAAATAAGTGAGGAACTTTCCACTGACTACAGCCCGCTTTAAAAAGGATGTGAGATGTTAAGAATATCCACTTAAATGGAAATGAGCAATTCCATAAAAACATTTCTGTATTGTTTCAGATTCCTTCATCATATTCGTGTCAATCTCATAAACTTTTCTGTTTTCAAAAAATAAATGTGTGCATTCTATTATATTCCTGTTCAATGCACTATATATGTTGATGTATGAGAGCAAGCAATGAATATTTTTAATGAAAAAAATCATTTTTAATCATTTTAATTGCCCTTTCTTTTCACAGAAATTATATTATTTAAATGCAAACTGTACATTAACTAGCAAACTAGTTGGTTCTTTCCAAAGTCAGTAGATGAAGGGAGAGAGCAAGTTAGAGAGAAAGAAGACAAAGAAGGAAATTTGAAGGAAAAAAAAAAGGATAAAGTGAAAGTCACCATTTGTGAGTCCACTTCCTATGGGTTTGCCAAACACTGGAACTCTGCAACAAGAATGCCGAGTATTAGATAAATTCCATGCTAACACAAGGGATGAATGCTTGACTTGAAGGGACAGTTATATGGAAATATTTATATATCTCTATATGGATATGTGTATGTATAGTGTATATATCAACATTCATATAATGTTTGTAAAGTAGAAAGAAATTAAAGAAATACAATTTCTTAGATGACTTACATGAAGAGCAGGCCCCCCATACCGCAAAATGTTGTAAGAATAGGAATCAAGTTCAACAAAATCTAATGTCTTCAAAACCATTTATTCAGGATCATGCAGCTGTTTTGCTGAGAAAGTGCAAGAGACAAATCAGGGAGACAGCGGAGGGAAATAAATACTCCATTTTGGCTGTTGTTAACATTGTTTTTCCCTTAGGGGGTATGGCATTGGCGTAAGGCTGATTGAAGATTTTTTAGCTCGTTCAGCTGTGAAGAAATGCCGTAGCTATTCTGAAACTGCCGACATGATTGCACAGGTAAGTGAGATTTATATTCCCTGGAGGTTGGTTCAGTGATCTTGGCTTTCCCTTCTTTCTTTCATTTGTTTTCTCCAAAACTGTATGTACATTTGCTGTATTGTAGTTGTCTCTCAGAAATGACTGTTCTCCACAGTCACGAGTGCTTCCACTTGTGTTAAATATGGCCTTTTTTTTTTTTCTTATCTGTAACTTTATATCACCTATTAGCAAACAGAGGTATAGCAGTAGAGACATCTATTTCTGTTTCCATAGCATAATGGGTAAATACCAGGTTGGAAAGGAAAACGTTCAACAGACACAAGAAACGTGATGTTTAGTAAATCAAGAATTTTGCATGTGGCCATGCAAGCCCACATACCTAACTCACCTAAGCCCACAAAGATGGGTTTGTCAGGAATGGTCATCAGAACCACAGACTTTGTTCACATGGTCATTAGTTTTACGTAAGAGTTGAGGACCAAGAACTCAAAGTGGGATACAAACTACGAGAGGCTACTAAACCCTGACGTAACCTGATCTTTGTGTTAGTTGCTGACATGATTTTGGTTTGCTGCAGATAAGCTATTTTCTTTTACTTCTCCCAGAGGATGTGACAAAAAAAAAATTTAACAGACTTCAAATCATATGTTCCCTTGATTTTTCTCTCCTAGAACTACAACAGTTGTAAATTTTGACAATCTTATTCCTGCCCTCTGAACTCTCTTCAGCATTTAACGTCAAAAATGATAATACTAGGAAGAAGCGGCAGGATTTTATGCAGGAGCAAAACTCAATTGAAGGGAGTAATTGTACGAGAAGAAAGTGAGAGCAAAGCACTCACAAATCAAGATGATAAAATCAATATGGGTACTTCTCCCCTGCCTTTGATGGAAAATTCCCTTTTTCTGAGCGGTGACAGTCAATAAAGATTTTGGAGGAATCTCAGTGGCAGTAGGAGATAAATTTTTGCCTCTTGAACAAACCTGCTGTCCAAGGGAGGGTGCTGCAGAAGTTCCCAGGATGTCCAATCCCATTAGACTGCTGCTCCACTGTAAAGGAGTTGATGATTCAGAGCTATTTAGTTAGCTCAGACGTTCAGATATCCAGTCAGATTACTGTAAATGATCCCTTTTATTCTTAAGGGTCTTCATCTGTAACTGTCAAGTATGTCTGGCCTTTCTTGATGACAAAAATTAACCATATTGTAGGGAAAAGAGCTGCTTGTGCTGTAAGTGGAGATCCAAGCATCAGTTCTTCCTTAATTAACTGAACCGAGATTCATGGAAATCCATTTGATTTTTTGGGGAGACAGATGTATGCCTGGCATGCTTTTGGATCACTGAGAACTACCAGCAGCAGTAGCTAAGTGTGAACATTAATGCTTAGCCCTTAATTACGGAACGGGGAAACAGCGGGTTCGTGTAGTGCTAAGGTAGCAGTTTATACTAAAAGCACAGGAGTGTCCTGGTACAAAGGGCACACAGATGTTACCAGGTGAGGTGTGACTCCATCAGAAATTCCTAAGTTACATCTGACTGAAATGGAAGAACAGAAGTTATATTTTCCTTTAAAAATATTTGTCATAGAGGAAATGATGGCTGTATAAAGGACCTCTTTTCATCTGCTCTTGGTGGTAAGGCCATAAAGCACACCATGGCACAGGCACATGTGTCAAGCACACATACACCACAGTCGGCCAAAGTTCAAGGCAGAGCAGGCAACATTACCCAGTGTCAAACAGAACCCATTGGCTCATGAAAGAATGAAAACTAAATTATTACTGATTAAAACACTTCAAAACAGCCTCTGGATCTGAGTGACATATAGCAGGAACAGGATGATGTGTAACAAGGTTCCTAAGGAAACTGAGATGGAGTAGAGGGTCCATTCAAGATTCTGAGAGCAACTGAATGGAAAAATATATGATAAGCAGTGTGTCAGTCACTGTGTTAAAATAGATTACCTATTTTAAAAATGTTTTTAAAGTGCTTTGTGTTTTCTCTGGGTTTTTATACATATAATCCTGTATCTGGTTTACTGGGTGTGACCTGCCTCTTCACAATTTTCTTATTTATCAGTCCTGTAGTACAGCTATCAATATTCAGTACAGAAGATTCAACCACAAAATACATTGAGGAATTTCCTTGCTTAGTGAAAGCAAGGAAAAAGACACTGCTTCCCTTACACTTCAAAAAAACACTTGTTGAGAGAAGTGATATTACTTGGAAAGATTGGAGCAAGCTTTAAAGCATGCAGTCCCTTGAACAGACTATATTTAGCAGACTAAGAGGAAATCTGTAGTAGGAGTATAACCTTTTTGGGGCAAAATATGATATGCAAAGCATTTATAAAATTCTTTGACAAAACAATTTTGAAGTAGTCTCCAAGCACATTTTTCAAAGACAGATACCAAAAAAAAAGTGTGTACATAAAATGAGCCAGCAAGTAACCAGAAATATGCTGTTAGAGTTGTTGGTTTGAAACTACACACTTTTTAAATGAACTGTTTAATTGGTTTCTATAGGATTACAGCAAACAGAAAGTATTTAAATATTTAGCTCTTCTTAGGTACAAATCTGTTAAAGGATGAATATGTAGGATAAAAACAGTTAAAAGGGTAATTAATTAAAGCAGTTAAGTAGTTAAACATCTTATAAATGTGGTTGTGATCCCGCAGTCCTATGGAAAGCAAAACAAAAGTCCATGGTAGTATATACAGAGACTGATTAGTTAGTGGCTTCCTAACTCTTTCGATAGTTCTAGATTGTGCTTGAGCCCCATTGAAACGTAAATGAATTTTAGTCTTACTACCTAAGAAAGATGGTCTGCTAGATGAGGCTTAATGAAACCAAAAGGGTAGGTTTTCAATTTCTAACCGTGCATGGGTTTCTTTTTTGACATTAAGCAAGACATAACCCTATAGAGTTGCAGTCATAATTTTTGAAAGAATTATGGTAATGATTTTTTTGCTTCATATGGGTGTCCTTTTGAAGGTATGCCCGTAAGAGTGCCTGAATTTTTTTTTCTGGTTTCATACATATAGAAAGGAGACAGAGAGATTTATGGATACACTTTTCAAAACTCTTTGTTCATTTGACTCCACTGTCTTTTGCAGACACAAAGAAAGACCAAAAGACCATTATTTTGCCCTCAGAGAAATTGTGTATGGCAGTTTTAAAGAGTTTGTAGCTAAAAAAAAGGTTCATTTCTGATCTATTCATTAAATTACTTATGCAATTGCTTAAGTTAGTTATTCCTAGGAGGATTTTCTTTCCCAATTTTCACTTTACTGCTTTGTAATTTTCTCTTAATTTGGTCCTCCAAGGCACTACAAACAAGCCACTGGTTTTGCATAGTTTCCATGCAAGTTCCTTTGATTCTGGAAATTTTAACAATAGAATTTGGAAACAGCTGCAATGGAATGCACAGCTGAAACTCAATTGAAAGCATATGAGGGACAGCTAGCCTGCTTAACTAGATATTGCTCTTGTAGCAAAGACTTGGAGTGTGACCGAGTAGCGGACGCACAGTAGAAGTACAGTATTTAAATGAGAAAATTGGGTCCCGATTAGAAGAGTAAACTGAGGGGCAGAACACAGAATTGGGTTTTCAGTTTATTTATAAGTTTTAGTGGATATCAGAGTTAATGCAAAGTCTAAATTTTCCAAGAGATAGCATTGATTCTGCTGGTCTTTTTTTTTCTTATTCTCACCCTATTTTAGGTAGTGTCATACATAAATCCTACCTCTTTCTGGGCTGCCAGAGGGGAACTTCAGGTCAAGGCCAACATTGATATGAACCAGCTTTAGGGATAGCTGCTTGGAGGACAGACAGACTTGCCAAAATCTGATTCCAATGGAAAACGTAGAGTCAAACAGGGGTTCATTTTGGTCTGCTTTTGTAAAAGTTTTCCTGGAGCCACATGGCAATTGTATTAAACCACAAGCATTTGGGAAAGAAAAGAGAACAGAAAGAAAACTAGAATAACAAGGCACTGAAAAGGAGGACCGATGAAGGACGTAGGCTCCTGCCAAGCCAACACTGCAGCACGTGACGTTAGCAGCTGCAGGAGAGCAGCTCTAGCAGTGGGGAGAGGAAGACCCTGTTAGGAGTTGTGGTGCCTCTTCCCGGCCAAGGAGGGGAGATGGGGCTGGGCACGAGGTGCTGGAACAGAAAGAAAACTAGAATAACAAGGCACTGAAAAGGAGGACCGATGAAGGACGTAGGCTCCTGCCAAGCCAACACTGCAGCACGTGACGTTAGCAGCTGCAGGAGAGCAGCTCTAGCAGTGGGGAGAGGAAGACCCTGTTAGGAGTCGTTGTGCCTCTTCCCTGCCAAGGAGGGGCGATGGGGCTGGGCACGAGGTGCTGGAGATGGGGCTGGGCACGAGGTGCTGGGGCATCTGTCAGGAAGAAAGAGAAGCGCAGGCAAGCAGGAAGGGGTATTTATCCTGGAGTTTGGGAATTGTAGTAGCAGGAGAGAAGCCTCTGGAGATAAATGCATATGTAGTCGCTGGGTTGCAAAGCAGTAGCTATGCAGGTCTTTGCACAGCCTCCTTCCAGCAGCTTGCATAATCCATTGAGTAAGCAGAGCTTCCCAAATGCTCCTGCCATTTGCAGTCATGAATATTTAGCAGAGTGAAAATGCCTGCTTAGGTGACCACCTGCAGGTCTGGCTTGTTGGTGTCAGGCGTGCCTGCTGCTGTAACTTTCATTTTGACAATGTTGCCTCTGCCCTTTGAGACGCAGCAGGTAAACCTGGACATAAAAAGATAATGTATTTTTAGAGTGCTGCAAAGTGGAGCAGCTGGTATAAAATGCATTAAAATGACATCTGCCCAGAGACCACATCTTGTTCAAAACACACTGAGAAAATTCTAAGCAGATAATAGAATTCGTTCTTTTTTTATTCAAAGAAAATGGACTGCAAATTGAGACATTTTTTTTCCTTCCAGTGAGCACAGAGAGTCTGAGCCAGGAGAACAGATCAGCTGCAGAGATTACGTTATTTTGTTGATAAGGGTCTGATCTGGGCAGTGCGGAAATGTGATTCTTTGCAGAATCATGGGGGCTGAAAGTAAAATGCTGCATAAAAGCCTCCCAGTCACCCCTGGGAAAGAATCTTGGCAGAAACTTTGTACCCCATTAACACAATGTTTGCAGAGATTCTGGATACCCCATGTGAGAGCCATGTCATGAATTCCAAGCACATGAGGTAAAGCATAAAGCTCTGGCATAAAATGGCTTTATCAGAAATTCTGATTCTACAGTCATCTCTCCTGCCTTGCCTGCTGGTTCCTCTTGCCGAGACACATTTTCACTTTCCAAAGATATTAAGAAAAATAAAGTCAGACTGCTTCAAAAATATTTTCTTTGTTGTCTTAAAACGTGTAGTTTCTTTCCAGCCTTTCTCTTATGCTGGCTCCAGGCCCAGTACAAATTGTACTCTGCAGCTTAGTTTTGCAGGTTGCACACGGTGTCCATAATCCACCAAAAATGAGAGATTTATACTTTATTACTAAATTTGCAGTGGGAGAAATGAATAACAGCTAGTTTGTGGAAGCAAAATATCAGTGAAACAGTTTTGTTGTTGAAACCCAGCATTAACAACTACTGTAATTATCTTTATTTATTTTTATTTTTTTAAAATACAAAACACAGAAATGTTAAGCCATTTGGGAATCTTGAGTTCTTCATACCTTAAAAAAGATTTAAGATTTGACAACTCCAAGAAACTACATGGCACCTCACTGTCAATTGAGGAAGGGGTCCCACATCCCATGTCAGCAGGTCAGGTCTGATCCATGTGACCATCCGTGACGTTGTAGGTGCAACAGGAGACTGAAAGCACACAGATACCTTGAGTTATCTTGAGTTACTGTAGTACCTCAAATGGATGCTGTGCCCCAAGGAATGACCTGAAAGCAAAGTCACTACTTTCCATGAACTGTCAAAAAGTCATCTGTCTCTTTTATTACTATATACCTGCATTTTTAAATGGTGTTACTCTATGATAGTCTCTTGATTTGCACAGGACACGCATGTTTTTTGTTTTACATAGGAAATTGTTAGATCCATCTCTCAGAAGTCATTTCTGAGGTTTTTTTTGTTGTTTTTTTGTTTGTTTGTTTTCTGTCCGTGCTATCCTGCTTGGGTTAATTCCTGGCCCAGAGCCAGTGCTCAGAGTATGAGTTTTTGGTGACGCTGAGAACTAGACCATTCTCAGCGGTGAGCAGAAAAAACTTCATTCCCCTTTCTGGAGCAGGCATGGAATTGGAGTGGAAAGTGGACAAGATTAAAGTCCATCATGAACCAGAGAGACTAAAGCACCCAGAAATAAATTACATTAACAAGATACTATAAAAAGGGTGAAAAACCATGTCATCTATGGTATTTCCCTTCTGTCTACAAAGTCCATCTCTGTCTCTGTCTCTTCATTGATTTCCTTCTGGCCTTGCTCAACTAGCCTATGAATTGTGCTATAATGTTGTTCACTGCTGTTGAAAGAGTAGAGCTGGGATGCATCTTCCCATGCCTGAAAAGCTGGCAGGGGAACAGCTTCTGGCTTCCTGTTCTCGAAAAAGCTCTGCAGGTTTCGCTCACTCAGCTTGGTGGCGTACAGCTGGAAAATCTGCTCCAGTTGCTCCTTCTCCTTCTCGACGTACGTCCTCCAGAACTTCAGCTGGAGGTGGCTGACTTTTGACTGGCAGCTGGCACAGCACGTGGTCAGGAGGGACAGGAGAGCAGTGGTAACTATCACACACCAGCCTAAAATCTGGGAAAACAAGAGAGACCGGCCCCAGTGACAACACCACTTAAGACTGTTCAACATGGTTGCTCTGCAGGTTCACTGAATTTAATGCATAATTATTAACGAGGCTTTCACAAATCACACAAAGAGAAAACAGAAAAAGTAAGGACCAGGACCCCTCAATATTGATCAAAGGGAAAGCCTGTTGTTTTCTACAGTGGAAAGTAAAACTCTCAGGAAAACTTGGCATTAAAGACTCTGCGTGCACAAAGATACAGACGGCCTCAGTTTTAAATGATGCTGTTTTATTTATAGCAAAGAGAGCTTGGATGACAAAAGCTGGGGAGACTTGACCAGTGCAAAGTCAAAGGCAGATGCAGGAACTGAACAGATGACCTCAAATCTACAAGTTGTGTATAATGTCTTGCAAGAAAAATCTATAAAAACTCTAAACGATCCATCAAAAAGTATGTTTTAGCAGTGTTATAATATAAAAACAAAGTAGAACTGATAGAAGGAGAAATCTCTCAATAATTTAGAGAGGATAATTGGTGAGAATTTCTTGCAAAAATATAATGATCTGACCTACAGTGCATTTAAATTCCTCACTCATTTCTTACAGAAAGGGAAAAGTGTGTAGGTAGGAGAATAAGCTGACACAATTACTGGATGGAAAAGGTTTTCATTTTTTTGAAAGCATTACATAATATTACCCATCAAGTATTAGGATTGAAACACAATATTTAGAATCATGACAAACCAGAAAAAAGGTAACTAACTTTTGGCCCAGGTCAATCTGTATTTTAAACCATGATCATATTGACATGTGTTGTTTTCAGATTTTTTAAAAATAAACAGTTTTAACATTAATTAGCTAACAAGAATATAAATGATAGCTTTAAACTAAAAAAGCTTCCTCTCGTTTGTTTTCCAGGAGATTCACTGAATTTTAAACAATTCTTGCTAACTTTTTTGAATCAGTCTTTTGTGATAGAAAATAAATATTATGTCAAAATTGTATAAAAATCTTTCTATTCCAGTCACTTTTGAGCGAGTTGCTATTTATGAATATGTGAGACACTGCCCTTTTCAGCACCTTTCCACTTTATTTCAGCTTGAAGAATAGATCTATCTATTCTCATGCTATCAACTGAGGCATTTGTTGCTGTTTCCTATACATGAAACTTAAAGTCTTTAAAAGTATTATTTACTTTGAAAACACTCAGTTAAACTTATCTGAATTCTAGCCTTTGCAGCACTGTACTCCTTGCATGCAAACTGGAAAACAAAACTGCCTCCTGGCCTGGAAATTGTTCCATATGGATGCAATCCCCTGACCAAAACTTGCTGGCTCAAAAGGTTATTTTTGATTTCTGCTGTTCCCTAGCAATCTTATTTCCATCATTTCTATAACATTTCTATAATTCTCTGAATTTTCAAATGAATGTTACAAGGCAATGAGGAAAATGCTGTAGCCCAGCAATATAGGAAAGGGTAATATGGTCTTAGCTTTGCGTGCTTGGATTGTTTTAGCTTCATAGTTCTCCTCTCCTGGCAGGAAGAAAATATTTAACAAAGTACTAAAGTGTGCAAGTTCATGACAAGGGATGAGAGGAATGCAAATCTAAACAAATTATATAAGGAATGTGATACAAATCCCATTTTCTGCCATTTTCACATAAGACATAAGTGACATAAGACTCATTCCAATTTCCAAAAAAATATGTAATTGTTTTGATACTTTTTTTTAAAATAGAACAGATCGCTTTAAAAAGGTGTCACTTCTTAATTCAGCCTTTTCAAAACAGAAGATTTGTTTCCCTTCATTAGGGAAGGAAGTTTAGCCTTAATGATCCTGACTTTGCGGGGCTCCCCAGGGCTATGTCAGATGGAGCTAAAAGATTTAAGGACTGAAGTTTGCAGAGCTGAATCACGCCAAAACTTTAAGTGAAAGCAGTGATGTTACTTCAGCATCTGACATTAGGATCTCTTGCAGATCTGACAAAGCAGTAATTCAAAGTATATGACGAGCTTAAGTTATTTTTCTTACCTGGGACTGTGCTTGCAGAGTTAGTTTGAGTTCCTCACCCTCTGGAAAGGGCATGGTGCTTTTGCCGCAGGAAACCTTGTGGAGCTCTTCAAAGCACTTGGCAGATTTGTTGTGACAGACAGCGTGTAAGTAGGTAGGATTTTTTAAGCCACTCATGGCACATTCGTAGAAAGTCCCGTTGAGCAAAGCCACAGAGAGCCACATTACCGGGGCTACCAGAGCATTTAAAGTGATACGTCCAAAGACGTAAAAAAAATAGCAAATATTCCCTTTTGGGAATATTTTTCTGGGATTCACCCAGCAGCCTGTAAAGAGTTTCCATGTCTTACTATTCAGAAAATATCCAAAAACTAGCAAAACAAAAGCTGGAGCGAACAGAAATACTAAACCATACCTGAAGTTTTCATTGCTGCAGGGACAGCTGAAAGCAACAAGAGAAAATACGCGCTCACCTCCCAGGGTCAGCAGGGCCATAAAACTGTAACCAATCGCAGTTTTCTGCTTGACTAAGAATTTCAGGATTGTTTGGAAAGTATCCATGTCCGATGGTGCCCAAAGAAGGAGAAATCAAAGAAGTAAAAATTGCCTGTGTCGTAGCAGTCTGCAGTGGTGGATAAAGGAGAGCCTGTCAGATGAGAAATGGTCTGCTGCTGCCTGCCGGAGTTAGCGCCGTCCGGAAAGAGCCGTGATGTCATGGTCTGCATAAACAAACTCACAGGGGACCCTCTGCAAAGCAGATGTTGCAGTAAAAATAATCAGCAGAGCAAGAAACACAGAAGAGCAAATTACTTTGACAATCAACAGTCTTGTTGGTTTCGTTTTTGACTGCACCTGCAGATAAAAGCACATGCTCACCAGGTGCAGAACTTCTTGAGATGTGAGCAAATCCCCAGCAATACAATAATGGGCCTGATACGCATGCTAATGGTCACAGGGCTCTCCCGAAAGCACGTGGCAGGCTCATGGGGCAGAGTTTACCCATTTTTGCAGGTTGCCTTCAAGATGTACCTTGGGGTCACCGCGAGCGTGAGCTGCAGCAGCGCCGCGGGCAATGAGTTCTCCCTAATCCTGGACAAGAACCCGCTGGTGGACTTTGTGGAGGAGCTTCCCGCAGAGCGAGCCTCACTTTGCTATTGCAACCTCCTCTGCGGGGTGATTCGAGGCGCCTTGGAGATGGTAAGGAAGTGCATGGCTGCTTTCCCCTCTTTATTTATAAACACCCAGAAACGCGGGGATACAACCCCCCGTGCTCGGATAAAAGAAAGAAATTTAGTATTTAATCTGTAGTATTTAGTCTGTAGTATTAAAATCTCTCTTTCAGAAAGATCTCTCAAAGCATCAGAAGTGTATTCGCTATCAGAAGGCATTCTCTACTTTGTTCTTAAATAGAAGGCTTTTACAAAAGAATGCATGAATTTGATCATCTAGAAGTGACTGTGTTGCAGAACCGCTGTGCCATTTCCTGAAACATAACATTTGTTATTTCATTATGTTTCTGCCAGTGAAAATCTATTTTGTCACATTTTCTGTTTCAGAAAAATTAAAAACGTGTAAATATTACTTGCGTGAATTAAATAAAAATTGTAGTAGCTTGTATAAGAATAATTAAGAGATGCTTTGATAAGGAACAGTATATGACCATGGGAAATTTTTTGATTACAGAATCAAGATTTAAGTTCCCAGAACAAAGCAAAAGACTGCATTGAAGATTAACATATTGTGCATTTTTTACTGTGCACATAAACTTCCTTTTTGTTATTTTGGTTTGAAAATGCACGAAAAATAGTAGGAAACTCTTTCTTATGAAAGTTGAGAAAGGGAGTCCTCTTGTGGTGGGAGGGGGAGAGAAAACAAAAGCTACTCTAGAGAAAGGGAATAAAAATGGACGTTCTTCTGCTCAACTGATCAGTCCTGATTTCTTCTAGGTTCACCTAGCAGCAGAAGTTACCTTCCTCCAAGACAAGCTGAAGGGTGACGCTGTGACAGAAATAGGAATTGTATTTTTAAAGAATACTGAAGACAAAAAGCACAAAAGAAATAAATGAAAGAAAGATCAGGAGGAACTCTTGCCAAGCGTATTTTGCTCCTTTTCTTTTACCTAAAGAAGATATACAGTGTAAAATCTTTCATAAATTTGAAAGACAACGAGAGTCAGAAAGCAAACACAAAGCAGAGGGGAAAGTCTTCCATATCACAATATAGATATCGCTATAAAAGATCAAGGTGGCCTCATCCATTTACTTCCTCCTCACAGAACCATGCTTATGAGCTCAATAGCAGTTTTATTTCAGTCTTACGTGCATGCTGCATGCAGATATCTCTTCAGCTAAATGTGACTTGGGTTTTCCCATTTGGTTTGCCGGTAGTATTTCAAAGCACTGTTGACAAGAGATACTTTTTTCCAACCTGTCTGTGATTAGGGGTAGTGACTACTACACTACTGCATGCAGCGTCTCTCTATCTGTTTGGACATGCAATGCTTTGATCCATCGTCCTTTACACCAAGCAGCCCCTTTGACACAACCCCGGCTCTTCCCTTTGGTACCAAATGGAGGAAATTTCACTGATGGCCAAACAGTTTTGTCATGACCAGACCGAACACCGCATGGCCTAATTACTGTGTAGTCACTGCAGATCTGTACTGCACCTGA
>VWPW01022582.1:0-31351 GCA_013389825.1 Crypturellus undulatus
CAAGGTCCTCCTGGCTCCCCCTGCAAAGGAGGCTCTGCCCAGGAGGGTTCCTGCACATGCACAATGCAGAGATCACCCCAGTCCATCCATACGAGGAGTCCGATGGGCATCAGGTGGAAGAGGAGGCGGTTGGGAAGGTGACTGAGACGCTGCCACATCTCAGCTGACACCTCGGGCTCAGATGCCGTTCACCAGGTCGTGCATGTTGATGCTGGAAACAGTCCTCCCGCAGGCACCCAGCTTTATGAGCTCCTCGGGCTGTCTCTGCTAATGCTGCAGATTTAATACCCTTATTAGTTTAGCTGGCCAGACCTTTATCATAACAGATTAGCAGGTGTGTGAGAGCTTTAATATGCTTGGCAGTTCTATTTCTCCCCCAGTAATTGCTTTAAGAGGTTTGATTTCGCTGTCTAGATTTCCCTTTCTTTCAGTTAATTTCCTGTATGTTTTGCCACACTTTCCTTCCTCGCGCTGAGAAATAACAGTTCATGACTTGTGAGCGCCGGATAATGGGATACATCTGCCTGACAACCTACTCGGGCAGAGCTTTAATGCAGCAGCCGCATTCTCCTGGTGAACAGCGGGGACAAAGAAAGCGGTAAGTGAATGGAAATGCCGCAAGTGGAAAATGAAGAAAGGTGAAGGTCCTGTGGCACTTGAGGTAGCGACTTGTGGTCGTAGGTGCTCACAGGTCTCCAAGACTGCTGGCGGTCTTATATAAAATATATAGGCATATGACCGCTGCACACTCTTTGGTGAGCAGTCCCCTTATAGGGTTGAAAGCACCGTTCTCTCCTGCTCCAGGTAGGGTGCTGACCCGGAGGCAGCAGCCCCAAATTCCCAATTAAGGAATTTTGCTGATGCCTGCTTAGTTACTGAGGGGGAAGCTTGCAACCAGCAAGTAACTCAAACCTGTGCCTTGAAAGGTGTAGCAGCCAGAGAGAAACAAAGGCCGTTTCTGTGCCCCTGGCGCTGAACTGACTACGAGTCGCTCATTCCTGGAAAGTTTCGGAACGTCTTATGCAATCCATGCGTCTGCCAGGCGTGCAGCGCTTCCCCAGGCACTGCCTTGTTCCTGAAGTGCTCCAGGAATCTCTTTTTTTGCCTTCTCATCATTGCTATTTTGCTCTTCTCGCAGTCTCCAGTCACTTATTTTTCATGCTGGTTATAATCACATAGACAGACTGTGAACCACATTTTTTTCCTAGAAAATGCGTGCTGCCAGAACTTCAGTTCCTTAAAATAGGGACATAAAAATGCAACCACAGCAACTTCTTCACTTTTGTTTTCCCCAGTGATTTAATTATTTCAAGTTAGGACAGTTTGAGTGTTTGTATATATGAAGGAAATGGGAGAAGAGCCCAGGAGCAGTGCTCTGGGCTGATGGTGATGCAGATAACTCGCCTGTCATCTGCTATCCTATTCAAAGTCCCAGCATTTCCTCTCTTTGGAGAAGGTTCTTCTTTCTGCGATGAGTGGGATTATCACAGTGAAGATGCTAATCTTCTGAGAGCTCTAAAGAGTGCTAAAAGAAGGTAAGATCTGGTGAGGTTTGTTTGTTTTTGCTCTTTTTTTGGCTCTTTTGTTGTACTAGAACAGGCAGTGTGTGCTCTCAGCTGGGATTCCTGAGGCATCTGCCCCGCAAGGGCCTGAGTGAGCATCTCTGTTGCTAGATCAGCATTAACACATCCTGCCTCCAGACGATTGGGTCCTGTTATGTTTAATTGCTGATCAAATTATACCAGGTCTGAAATCCTCTCCCTGCAGCACTTTATACCAGTGCTCAGACTAGTGAGGTTCAGCCCAGCATCCTGCTGCAGATGGTGGCCAGCAGCATGCGCCTGGGGAAGGAGTAGGGGTGGAAGTCAGAGGTTAAGAACCCAGAACCCCTTAAACCCAGGGTGGCATCACTGTTTTTCATAGCCCTTGATGACTCTTTCAGTCATGAGCTACCTGATATCCCCTTGAGCCCTTTTTCCAGGTCCCCCAGTGAGCTCTGGCTGCAGCGCGGTGTGAGATGAGGTGCTTCCTTGCCCACACACACGCTGTCTAATCAGGTTTTTTTTGGCTTCCCCTGAGTGCTTGATTATAAGAAATGGTGAATCATCATTCTCCATAAGAGCACTATGTACCAGTCATGATTATAGATGCCTCTCTGATACCTTGTATGAAAAAGCATCTCTTTTTGCCTCTCCAGTGATTCACAGGCAGAAAATAAATCCATAGCAGCTTTGAGGCATGCTCATAGTACTCGATCAGGCCATGGGATATTCCCAGAGTGAGTTACTGAGCAGCAGCTCTGAGTCCCTAGAGCAGGAAAGGATTCAAGTGAAGTTGTTTTAGACATGTTCTTTCTGTAACGCGTTTGCATATACTGGTTCAAATGGCAAAATAGAGAAGACAGATCTATCGGGATAAGACTGGGACTGAGCAGCAGGTTTGATTCCAGGCAGTGAAGCAAAAAAAGAAGTCTTCTCACGGCATACTCCATCTCCTGCTGCTTGTGGGAATGGTGATGCTGGCCTAGGATGGTTCATTAAACCTTCCTTTTCACCAAGCCCTTTTTAGTAGTTTTGTGTTCTGAGACATAGCTGTGTGATGTAAGGGGACATTAAATTCATTCCATATAAACGTAAGCATCTACCCTGGACATTCAATCTTCACTTACAGATGTACATCTGGGGTTGTTCTGCCAGTGCCATCCAGGTTTGTGAGCAGTTTCTGGGCCCTGAAGAGACACGCTGCAGCATTGCTCAGTTGCAGGTGCTAGGCTTGTTCTCGGCCACGAACCTCATATTTGCGCTTTGGCAGAAAGTCGTCATGGCTCAGGGCAGAAATGTTTCAGTTCATCAGGGCATCTGCACTCTGGGACTAGCAAAACCTCAGCGCTTCTTGGCTCTTCCTTTCTGTTTGGGGTGGGAAGCCAGCCAGGGCAGCTGAGGCCATTAAGGAACACAGGTTGCAGACCTATGGTATTTATTTACTGTATGTTTATTTTCCTCTTAAATATTTAGTAGCCACAAATAGACCACATTGTGCCAGGAATATGTAGAGATTTTGGTATTTCTTTGGAAATGCGTAGGACTTCCCTAGAAAGAGATCTCTACATCAAAAAATCACTTTTCCAGTTTGTCTGTGTGCATTTGCACAGAAACCCTTCCTGACCCACACACCATGAGCAACACTTTGGGCTTGAGCAGCTCTGAGGACATCACCTGCACTCGCTGCCCAGAGCAGCATCTGCTCCCTGTTCCTTGCAAAAACAGAAGTGTCGCAGTCTCAGGCACCCCCATCAAAGTGTCTGACATCTGCAACAAGCAGCTTGCGCAACCTGGAGGACCCTTGGGTATCTAACGAGGCATAAATATAATGAGATGCCTTATCAGAAGAGGTGGGGAAAAAAACATTCTGCAGAAGGCAGAGGTGTCGCCTCAGCCTGAGCGCACGTGAGTCACGCAGAGAGCGCCGAGTTAGAGACCTGCTCAGGTTAATAAAAATCACCACGAGAGACCGGGCGGCCCACGGGATGCGGTAGCTTTCGTATTGACGTCACCGCTTCTAATTTACCCTTGGGTGACAGTGCCCGAAATTCATTACAACCTGGCAGCTGTTGGGTAAACTGTGCAAAATAAATCAGCGCTCTCCATAGCAAACAGGTGTCCCTGGCACAAAAGAAGCCATTCAAATCAGCAGGGCAAGAGGAGAGAAGTGAAGACATGAATGAGCAGTTAGAGCGAGGGGAATTCACAGACAAATAGTAATGATAAGAGGCACAAAGAGGTTTCTCTATAGAAATACTAAAGAGGCAGTTGAAGCGTCATGGGAGAAGGAGAAAGTGACTGAGGAGACAGAGGAGTTAAAGGGAGCAATTCAACTTTATTATAGGAGAACAGGAACACGAGTGAAACTGAAAAGCAATACAGGTAAAAGTGGAAAAGAAATGAATTTGCCCAGTAAAAGTGGCACTTGGCGCAATTTTGGAGGTTGAAAATGTGGTAGGGCTGGAGAAAGATGAGGATAGCGGGAAGGAAAGACACGGTCGCAGTCGGGAGAACCTACAGTCCCTTTGCTTTTTCTCTCTCCATAGTGGATATAGATGCTTGGGTATGACCCAAGCAACAGCTCGTGTGAACTGAGGAAAAAAATGCCTCTTCTGGGAAATGTCGTAAATGTGGGTTTCTTGCATCATTTGATCCTGGATGTTTTCAGCGCTGGGCTGCCCTTCCTGCCTCCCTTTTGCTGCCTGCACATCGTTAATTCGAGGCAGGCTGGGAAGCGTCGGTCAGGGCAGCGCAGGGAAGTTCAGGATTGTTGCGTCTGGTCTGTGGGTGGAGGATATCTGTTTCCAGGACCTGGAGTCAGTGGGCATTTGGAACAGGCTTTTAAAGCTCCTCAGCCCAGTGCATTTTTCCAGAACTGAAAATGTGTCTTGAAAGAGCAAATAAAATCTTCTCGTGCTTTTCTCTGCAGTGTACTAAAAGCCTGAGCAGTAGGTAGGCTCCTTACCACGTATCACCTGCAGAAATGCAGATGTCCTTGTTCTCGAGTCCCAGAGCACAAAAGACGTTTCTCACCCGAAATAAGTCTGGTTAATTGTAATTTCTTTCTTGTTCAATGCAAAAAGGGAATACAGATTGCGGATGGCACTGCCTGTTAAGGAATCCTTTGTTTTCTGGGCAGGTCATTAGTAACATAAAATGTTATTTAACCATCATTTAGAAAAAAAAAAAAAAAAAAAAGGGGAAAACTNAAAACGTTATTTAAACATCGTTTAGAAAAAAAAAAAAAAGGTGGAAATCCTGCTGGGCTGAATGGCTATTTTTGGTCTCTTTTTGTGTGTGTGAACCAAAGCCTCCCTAGAAGTCAGGCGGACATTATTTGAAACTTAAACTTCCCAGAACATCATTCTGTTGTTCACTAATAAAAATGCACACCCCCCATCTTCAAAAGTCTGACTTCCATTAAATGGAATATCCTTTGCCAGGAAAAATGCTACTTTCATCCTGCTGCTTAGCAAGAGGAAAACCCTGCTGTGCCACATTCTGATGCAGGAGGAGCAGAGACACGAGTAGCATCAGGAGGCAAGAGACACTGTGTGTCCCCATTGCACTCCGCACCAGGCAGGCCTGGGGTAGGAGCTGATCCTTAATTTCATTCCAGGCTTTTGGGTTTTTTTATTTTTTGCTCCTGACATCTGCTGCCTGGTCTGGTGTGTTCTGACAGCGATATCTTTGGGGTGAGGGTTTCCTTTCATTATGAATATATATGCAGTGCCCAGTGCAATAGGATCTCAAACTTTCGATGCTAATGTAATAAAAATATACAATTTATTTATCAAAGCCTCTTTTAAAAGTGGTGGTGGAAGAAACAGGTTTTAACCTACTTTTGATGCTCAGGAGAAGAATACACTTTGATTCTTCCTTTCCCAGACAAATAGCATTGCATTATTTGATTTTGATTTTATTAGCTATAAAACACTTCCTATTTTTATTTTCACATGTCATCACCTTTGCTACAGTCACCTCTGGAAAGAACCGGATTTCAAGCGCAAACCACGTTAATAGAAACCTGGTTCTTTCCACTACATCCCTGAGAACGCAGCTGTAAGAAAGGTAGCTGATGCCCAAAGCACATTTCCCTGTTGCATTTCCCAGCTCACCTCCAAGGCCACATTATCTCTTCCGAGTTCCCAACTGTGGAGTAACGATGGTCGCTTTAGTACTTCTGGCATCATCTCTTCATTTCAGCAGGATTTATTTGCACGGGGGAGTGGAACAGTAAAATCAGACAATGCAATCTCTAGTGGTAAAGTCTGTGAAATTCTCCACTAATCCCGTTTTTATGGTACTCTTCCTAGTGTTTCTTTACTGCTTGCAACCACAACTGATGTATTTGCAGCCGCGAGTGCCTGTTCCAGCTGGACTTTATCAGCACGGGGTGAGCAGCAGCAAGCAGTGAAATCGCTGCTGTATCCAAACTGCATCTCTGCTGTCACATCCAGAGATAGAGCTGCTGCGGGGAGACTGTTTGGGGTTATTTATCTGGCTAATTGTGTGAATGTTGGTTGGGTGATAGCTTGTATCTAGTTATCCCCAGTAGAAATCGTATGTCTTAAAACTTGATGTGAGTTAAAATATGAAATATGTCATCTTTTCCTTGGTGTTTTTCTTTCCTTTCCTTTTTTTTTTTTTTTTTATCCTCCAGTCTCTGTGTTTTTGAACTGGTGGTGGGAGTGATTAGANCTTCCTGTCTCTGTGCTTTTGAACTGGTGGTGGGAGTGATTAGAAATGAGTTTTTTTCTCCATAATTAAAATATCTGTTTCTGAAAGATGTCTAAAAAGTCATGAAATGCAGATGATGGTATGAGATACCTTTCCTGAACAGAATTATAAGGAAGTGTTTTCACTAGAGACAGTGCTTGGAGGTGGATGCTGGCAGGAATTCAAGCTTCCACACTTGTTCTTACTGTCACATTCTCCCAGAAATCTCATTGCAGCGGTGCTGGAGGGTCCTTTCTCTGCAGGCTCCGTGGAACTCCGGTAAGAGAGCAGCTCAGGGATCGAGGCTGTCCCTTCAGACAGGGAGAAGTTAAAGAGAGAGACCATCCTTTGGTGGTATTTGCTCCTTATTTCCTTGGCTGACCTATAGAGGTTCCCAACAAAGCAGTAACATATAGGGTTGAGGCTGGAGTTGGTGAGGCCAAGCCACTGCGCAAAAGGCCTGAGCTGCAAGATCCAGGGAGGAGGAGACGCATCCTGCAAAGACTTGGGGATGTTGAAGTCAATCCAGATGTCCATCAGGTAGACAGGCAGCCAGGAGACTGCAAAGAGCAGAACCAGGGCCACCACCATCTGGGCCACCTTCCTGCGGACCTTGAGCCTGGAGGCCGGCAGAGCGCGGTGCAGGACGGGGCCCTCCTTGAGCCGGCTGCTGCGGCTCCACAGCCGGCGCACGGTGAGGAAGCAGATGACCATGTTGAAGAGGACGGGCAAGCAGTAGAGAGCACAGAAGAGCAGGAAGTTGTAAGCTTGCTTGAGCCTCTCCTGAGGCCAAATCTCTCTGCAGATGGGGAACACCAGGGGCAAGCCCTCCACCAACCCAATCTCATCCCTTTTGTTCATGAAAATGAGGGGCATGCATATCCCAGAGGACAGCAGCCACACCACCAGGATGGTGCTGAGGATCCTCCGCTGGGTGAAGAAAGATCTGGCGTTGAGCGGGTTGTGCACGCTGTAATAACGGTTCACGCTGATGACGGTCAAGCTGAGGACGCTGGCGGAGACCGAGACGGCTTGGATGAAGGGAACGGCCCGGCACAGGAAGTCCCCGTAGACCCAGGCTTTGTAGATGAGGTTGCCCACGGTGATCGGCATGCAGACACACACCACCATGAGGTCGCACACTGCCAGGTTGATCAGAAGGCTGCGGGTGGCACTCAGGCTGGACACCCGACTGCGGCGCTTCCGTGTGAGCACCCGTATGGACATGATGTTGCCCACGAAGCCCACCACGAAGGACACCAGGTACATTGCTGTGAGGCTGATGGTAATGGGCTCCTTTGCGAAGAGGAAGAGCATCTTCTCCAACTCTTCCCAGCCCAGCTCCTGGCTCCCATTCCAGAGCCTGCTGTGGGTCTGGTTCTCCTCTTGCCAGAGCTGCCCCAGGCTGTAGGAGACCCAGCGTGTGGGGAGGGAGGAATTCATGGCCGAGCCCTGCCAGGCGCTACCGGCGCAGTGCCTGCCGCGCGGCACTCAGTGATGCTGGCATGTTTAGCTGGAACCAGCCGAGCCTGGAAAAGAGGGTGAGTAGGACAGGGATCAGAGTGGGTCCTGGCAGTATTTTCCTTGCTTGGGGAAGGTGGCAGGTCGAAAATGGCTTCTTGGCAACTTAGTTGAGCCGCAGCTGGGAGCACCTGAGGAGGGCGGAATGGGCGGCGGGCTGCACTCACCAGGAGCGCTCTGCCCGGCTCGGGGCTGGTGGTGCTTTGGGGATGGGGAAGAGAAAGGGAGACCCGAGCCCCTGCCCCCGGCCCCTTCCTTGCAGCACCCCCGCCGTGTCCCCGCTTCCCTCCCCGCAAAGTTGCGTGTCCCGGCGCCGGGCGCCCTGCCCGGAGCGGCCCCGACCCACCCCCTCCCTGGGGTCCTCCCGGTCCCGGTCACACTCACCGGGCGGAGCAGGGACAGGGCGGCCGGGCTGCTCCCGCGGGCCGCGCTGGCGGCGGCTCTGCCGTGTGCCCGCAGCGCAGGACCCGCTGCCACGCGCGCACACACAGACCCACATGGATAGACACACAGACACGGATAGACACACAAACACACACGGATAGACACACACACCCGCCCGCCGCGCTCCCGGCGCCCACCCTGCACTCGGTGTCACCCGCACGGCCCCGGCGCGCAGCCCCGCACCGCGCTGCACCCCCGCGCACGCTGAGCCCCGCACGCCGCCCCCGGAGCCCTTCCCGCACGCCCAGCGCCTATACAGACCTGTCCTGCAGCCCGCGCTGCGCAGAGCCCCCCATCCCGCACGCAGACCCCTCTGCAGAGCCAGCCCTCGCACACGCGCTCCCCTCCCTGCTCACAGCGCAAACGCCCTCCCTACTCGCACCTCTCCGTGCACACACGTTTCTGCAGGTCCCTGCACCCGCCGGAACACGCCTGCACAGCCACCCTGCCCGCATGTCGCGAGGAACCCCCTGCCCATGCGAGCACCCCCTCATCTGCACCCACTGCACCTCTGCCCGCACCCCGCGGGGAAGAGCCCCCCTGGGTGCCCGGTGCCCCGCGCCCGGCCGCGGTGCTGAAGGGACAGCTCCGCCCGGAGGCACCGGGCAGGGCCCAGGCGACAGGGCCCGATCCCGGCAAGATCAGGGATACGCAGGGACCGGGCAGGACCCAGGCGACAGGGCCCGATCCGGACAGGATCCGGCAGTAACCAGCAGGCTGGCAGCGCCGCTGCCCTGTGCTCCTTGGTGGACCAGAGCTCTGCTGTGGACCTCAGCACGGGACAGTGCACTTGGTGCCTTCTGCTGCCAGATGTGGCACAGCTGCCTCGCCGTGCTACACGTGTGTGCACTTCACTAGGCTCTCCCCGGTGCTCCCTTCCCGCTCGTGCCTGCAGGTTCCTTGCTGGTCCTCTCCCAGCTGCACACGCTTGCAACAGGAGATCGACAGAGGCATTGGTTGTGCTGGGCAGGGTTATTTGCTTGGCTTGGAAAGGAAAAGAGCATCTTTGGTACCAGAAGGTTGCGACTTCTGAGGGATTTTTGTTTTCATCCTGATTTGCATTTAATTAAAAATAAAATTCACGTCCTCACCTGAACCCTTCTACCTGGGCTAAAGAGAAGGCAATGAATTGGCCTTCAAGTAGCAGAAGAAATTAAGATGGCCTGGAGATGGGTATGGACTGTCTTGTGTTCAGCTACAGCTAAGTGGAGAAATATCCAGACACTTTAGTGCTTACCCATGTGGTAACCTCTTATGCATCCTCCTTCCTTGAGCTTTCGAGGAGAGCCACATAAGCAAGTGGTTAACACAGCTTGGGGTAGTAGGAACCCATCAGAGCAACGAGCACTCCAGAAGTAAACACAGCTTTTTGTCTTTGCTCTTAAACTGAAGGCAAGAAATGGGGGAATTGATCATGGAAAAAGTTACTTGCAAAGGTTGAAAGGCTTGGCTGGGAACAAGGTTAGCTTGTTAAATGGAGCTTTTGTGAAATGGAGCTTTTGACTGGAGGTACTCAGATGAAGTCAGTGAATCACAGGGGAAAGTGTTTGATAAGAGGAACTGATACATCTGCCTGAGGTGTTTATTTTTTATTTTCTTTCCTGGCCTTCTCATAGAGAGAGTGAAGTAATAAACACAGCCCAGGTGAACACTGGTTGTCACTGAATGGTGAATGCCCTTGGTTTCAGTGGGAAACTCTGTATATTTAAGTGTATTTATGTGGAAGAAGAAATTTATTTTTTTTGGTCAACCCAATGTGAAATGTAAGAAAGATCAGCAATTGGGTCGCATTTGGGTGTGTATCCAAATGTGCTGTGGGTATAAAGCTCCTCTGCATTAGAATATATTTGCTTTAAGCATGTGACTTCTTATTCCCATATAGTTTTATGTATGCATATTTATAGATCTTTAGAGACAAACAGCTTCAACAAACTAATTATAGTGTGTTGCCCAGAGCACAAGGTACACATTATCGGATGCAGTGAAATACCTGAATACACTCATGGATACCTAAAATCTGCTGCAGTTTCCCAGCTGTTCCAAAAGCAAATAGATCTGTTGCAAACAGGCAGCTACCAGGGCAGGGTTCAAGCTGGCAATTGGAAATCTGCCAGCACCCAAGCCCTTGCCACCCCTGCCCAAGGCCCCTAAAGCAGGACTGTCATTAAAAACAACAACAAAATGAAGGTGTTTAAGTCAACGGTTTTAACAGAGTATTAACTACATACAAGAGAAGAGAATTAAGGAATGTGCAAGGGCCTTGAAGCATATTTTGTCCAGGTAGTTACTTACCAAATGCCCAAGCTAATAAATACAATTTTTTTTTATATATTAGTTTTCCCCCATGGACTCTATTTGTAAATTAAATAATTAACTGCTAAGAAAGCTTTAAAGTTAAAAGATTAGATTACTAAGGCATCTTGGTATAATTAGGATAGCGGCAGTAAATCTGCTTTTGCATCCATTGACACAACTCACAAATGCCAAGTCATCTGTTAACAAGAGATGGGGAGGATGCAGGATACCCTGTGCACAGCGGGCGGAGAGGACGAGGTTACTGATCCCAGCCGAGCCCCAGGGCAGGGGATTCAGCACTGCTGGCTCCACACAACCTCCCTGAAGTCAGGCAGCCAAAGTGACCTGCTCTCAATGTCCCTAGGACTGGTGCAAGCTGCAGGGAAGCCTCTGGTTTATGCTGGTGACCAGATGCACACACTGTGCGTGTGGAAGTGGGGCAGTTCTTCAGGTTGTGCACGGAGCTATAGTGGATCGGGGACCTTCCGCACTGAAACCGTCCTCCTTGCTGCGGAGGGGACCAGCTGGTGGGTGAGTTTTCTCCTTGATGGATGTTCATTCCCTGTGCCAGTGCCTGCCCTAGCAGCAACGCTGCTGTCAGCCCCTTATGAGATGGCATCTGACCAAACAGCACTCTGCTTTTGCAGCAGCTTTCTTAGCTTATTTCTGTTCCATTTCCTAATAGTCCTGATGTGTCCAAGCTAACATTTTGCTTTGGAGCAGCGAGATCAGAGGCAGTATCTACTTTTTTCCCCCTGTGCTTGCCCTGCAGATGGATGGGATGGGATTTGGAAAGATCCCCAAGCCCTTAGATCTGTCCCTGTGCTACACAGGGTCCTTGACCCCTCTCTTCTAGAGACCCTGTTACTGCTACCACCTACACAGGCCTTTATTTATTTATTTATTTATTATTTATTTATTTTAGTATTTATTTAGTATTTCATATATAGAGCAGTAATACTGAAACTCCTCTGTCTCGGTCGCCCACTTTGCTGCTCCCTCTGCTGGTCCCTCCGCGGTCCCATGGCAGCGCCGCTCCGTCCCCACGCTCGCAGCGGGACACGAAGCTATTCCTGGCCCGGTGGCCCGAGTCCAGCGCCCGGCATAGCTGCGGGGCTGATGTCAGCGCGGTGACGCGCGGATCCGCGAGGCGATAAGGGGCCGAGCAGCCAAAGACGATGCACGCGCGGAGCCAAGTGCACTTCAGACTCTTTGAAAATAAAACCACTAAACAAACAGCAAACAGCTGGGAACTGATGTTTGTGGCTTGTAATTATCCTTAGGAGAGCGAAACCCTTTCTTTTCCCACTATTCTTCTTCCATCATCAAAGAAGAAAACATTTAAACTATTTCAAGTGTCCTTTTGAGGATTTGAAGCAGAGAATGTGTGTGTTTTAATGCCTGAGAATATTTGCTGCTGTTTGTTTTCATAAACAGATATGCGCCAACTTCTTTATCTTCTGTCCTTGTTATTGGAAGCCTTGGAGATTGAGTACTCTGGAAATGCAGGGGCTGAAATCAAAAGATATTGTGTTTTTTTTTACAGAAGAATATGGATACAGAAGAATCTGATACGGCATTCGCAGCCTCAAGAACACTGAAACACCATTTTAGCCTTAATGTGACTGAAAATCTCTCTCTCTGATATCTTTTCTCTTGGCTTGTGTGGAAGTGCAGGCAAGCAGCAACCTGGGGAAACCCACAAAAGATATATTACTAAAAGGACTAAACTTACTGCTGAAGAGATCCTGTCTGAAAGCAGAACCAAGTGAATTCAATCCTCCCTCATCAAAACAAAAGTCACTGCACTGAGATGGGCTGTGCAACTACAAAAAGGAGCTTTTAGTAGAAATCAGTGCTGTGGATCCCTAACTCAAGAGGTCAAATTTACAGACAAGTTCCACCTGCTGCAATGTGAGTGACCCAGGCAGCTTCTCCAGACACTGCCCAGGGAAGAGGCAGGTGAAATGGGCCTGGGCAGGGGCTGCAGAGGCTGTTCTCTCTCTCCTGATACCTGAGCACGGTGGATTTGCAGTGCCATCTCCCTGCCATGGCACTCTCTACCCAGGTGCAATAGGCAATAAAGAGCTCTTTGCATAACAAAGCGGCTTCGTTTCCCTCAGCTGATTGCCATCTGGGGGAAGTTGCTGACAAAGGCTTTAAATTCGCCACTGTTTGCCTCTTCCCAGCTGCACCGGCTTGCAGAAGCTGAGGGGAAAAGCACAGAGGCAGGAAGGAAAGCAAAAAAATGCTACTGGAACTCAAATATGTTATCATCAGGGAGGAGATTCAGGAGCAGAGGAGTTTTATAGAAGACAGTAAGAGAGAGCAAGTTTGTCCTTCTGAGCAAGATGATTTACTCTTAGCCTTGATGATGCTTTGCAGGTAGTTTTTGCGAACTAGCTATGACTGGGGTAGGTTGCAATAAGACCTGGAACTGTTTTTCATTAAACAAAAAAAATGGCTATGAAATGCTCTGTTAAAAATGAGCCTTGTTGTATTCTGTGTTCCTAATCAGGCAGTCTTTAGGGTTTCTACTATGGGTCTGAAAAGGGAGATCAGTTGGGTGGAAGGGCAAGAAGCGGCTATGAGTCTGAATGCTGTCTTTTTTTGGGGGCATCTTTTTAAAAGGAGTCTTCACAACTAGGGGCATAGAAAATTAGGCAGACAGGGACGCTGAGAGGCTGCCAAGCTCCATCAGGATCAGTTACAAACTGCTTCTCTCGAGGAATACTGCGTAACCTCTCTTTGCTCAGTGACTCATCGAGGAAGACTCGGGCAATTTGCTTCAAGCACAATCAGGGCTCTCTCATCACCACTGACCATGTCTGTCTTTCTGGTTCCAGTGCGTGTTCACAGCGCAGCTTCGAGAAATGAAGTGTGACAAGAGCACAAAGGCTGAGGTTAGAAGTTGAAATAACTGCTTTGGTTTTGCTCCTAGCCTTCAAGCCCTGTAAGCTCTTGGTGCAATAAAGCACATAGCAATAGCTAAACCCTTGCTTTGAGCAGGTCATGTATCAAGAGGGAGAAAGAAAATGAAGGGGGGTTTCTGGCTCTTTGACCATTGCTTGGGCTGGAAAAAAGGAATAAGGAAGCTAAAAGAAATGCTAATTAGTAGCTGAGTCTGTAGCAGAGGTGATTGGGAGCAGGTGTTTTGGAATGGAGCCTGTTGGCTCATTAAGCAACATCTGATATGTATCAAAAAGGCCCAGGTGAGCTAACTTAGAAGATATGCGGCCAGACCATGAGGTACAAGGCAAGAACACTAGACCGGAGGCAAAAAATATTCAATTGCTCTTTCAGGCCCTACTTCTGTGTTCTCCCATGATGAATCTCAAACTGTGGCTTTGTTCACTGCTTTTTGTCCTCCCCCTCGTTCCCCTCAAGTACTTTGGTTTCCCCGCTTTCAAGGCTATTATGAGACTTCCTTCCCTTTATAGCTTATATGGATCTTTATGGATGCAAGGTACTATATAAGACCCAAGACAGTCCTTATGACAGTGTCAGTGGCAGAGAAAGTGTCCTGATGTTGGCTGTTGGCTTGTGCTTAAGTAAAACCAAAAATTATTCGCTTTTATATAGCGTGAAGAAAGGATGTGATAGACTGTGTCCAGCTATCATGGCCAGAAGTTCTTGAACAGACTGCAGAATCACAGGGTCAGTGAACTTGCCTCTTGTCACGCTAATTCCTGGCGTCCTTTTCTTGGGCAACGGTGATGCACAATAACACAACTGTCAGATAAAGGGGTACCAGTTCCCTGACTTCTATAGCAGATCTTTCAGAAAATAATCCCTATTCAGGCTGCACTTAATCTCTTCATCTAGATTCTGCCATTGTGCATGAAGTGTGAGGCAAATAAAACCTATATAACTTTCTCTCTTTCTTGTGCTTGCCTAGAAGTCTTTTCCATCGTGTTGGCAATGAGTCCGTGCTCCTTCTCGTGCTGCCTTTCCTACCACAAGGTGGGTGCCAGCATCTCGTGTTCCATCACCCCTTGCTAAGGCTGGCAGGGACAACGTCATCCTGATGCCTGCAGGCTGCTGCTCTGCAGACGTCGCTGACGTGGGAGCCTCTTGCTCGACGGGCTGTGAGGAAATTGCCAGCGCTTGTTACCAGCGCATGGGAGGGTTGTCAGGAGCGCCAGCGGCATCGAGGGCTGCTCTCTAGCACTGTGGCTGTGCCAGAAGGGACCCTGGCACAGATCAAGTACAGGGGATTAGAAGTTCTCTTTCCTCTCGCTGCTCTGGGGACTGGCCACTGTGCTTCATTTCTTTCTGCAGATCTTGTCCAAATGAAGGAAATCAATTCCCTGGGCTAAGACTATTCAGTATCATGAGAAAAAGCAGCTTTTGCCTTATTTAGTGACTTCTCCAACTGCTTGCAGAGTTGCTCCAATCTCTGATCCTCCTTTGGGAGAAGGAAGATGGACTCTAGGAGTGGTGGGGAGCACCTGGAGCATCACCAGAGCTACCAGGTTGAAGATGAGCAGGAGAGAGGAAGGACTGTTGGCCCCAGGACTGTAGATAGTGCAGGTTTGTCTGGATGGAAAAAGGGGAGACCATTTGGGAGCAGCCCCATCCAGTGACAGGTCTCCTCCTGCCTTTCCCTGCCTGCTTTCTCCCTCTCGGGTATCCCTTTGCAGTTCATGTGAGCGTGTCCAGCAATGCCTGCCTTGGAGGCAGGTCCTGTCCAGGACAGACAATCTCGGTATCCTCCTTCAGGAACTGCTCTGGAAGCCTTTTTGGGTTCCTGTGCTGTTGCTCAGCTGTTCCACAGCAAAGATAGACATTTGGTCTTTAGGTTAGAAAATGAAACTTCAGGCTGTTCCTAGCACTGCTCCCAACCCTTAAGAAAGCCTTGATCTTTCCAAATACACTCTAGGGCAGGTTTTTCTATCAACTCCCTTCTCTGTTTCAGGACCCAGGTCTTTAATAGTTAATAGCATGATAAAGCAGGAGAGAAGAAGATTGATTTGTTCTTTCCTATAGCCTGGGTACCAGTACATGATGCTTTTGTGCCATCATTGATGTGTCAAACCACCTCTTGAGCTCCGGAGAGTTTAATTGACCGTCATAATTGTGTGGTTTTGCTTTTCTCTGGAGTTTCTTTCTCAGGGTAGATAAGGGTGACTCATTGGAGGGCATCTCCTATGACCAGTCAAACTGTGGAAGGCAGCTGTAAGCTGCAGCCCTGCAGTTTTTCCCCTGAGAGATGCTCTGCAGCCCCCAAAGGTTGCAGCCTTGCACCAGGTCAGCCTTTCTGCCTAGAAATGGGGCAAGCTGCAGCTGAAGACCCCTTTGCTGCTCGGCTGGGGAGCTTCAGCCACAGGAGGAAGCGGCTGAAGTGCTGGCGCTGACGGCAGCTCCGTGGATGTGTCAGGAGCAATTGGGCTCTCTCCCCAGGCAGATGGTAATTGAGGATGATCAGCCTCTGGAACAAGCTGTGGTGAATGTGTTCAGGAGTCATGGCATAATCTCTGCCGCTACCTGATTTCTTGTGGCAGCTCTCTTTTATTTATTTATTTATTTTTGTACTTGAAATATTTTTGCCTCATTTTTCTGAGGTCCTTTGTACTCAGTTCTGGGATAAACGAGGTTATCACATGTTTATGCAGCAGTGGTTATAGAGGGAGTCTGTTGCCATATGAGTATAAAGTATTACCCTTATAAATCACTTCACCACTTTTCCTTCATGAAAAAATAACCTCTGTTAAACTCTAAACAAGCAGTAATTAAAAGGGAATTTTCTTTCAAATATAGTTCAGCCTTACCAAAAGCCTAGCACAGACACCAGTGGGCCTGATCTTGTCTGTTTGTCCTGTTTTCCTAAAGTGGTACCATTTGGGACCATTTAATGTTCCCATTCTCTTTTTAACAAGAGAACAGGATGCTTCCCAGTCAGTTGTTCTTAATAGTCTGAAAAAATATTATCAACTTTTAAATAGACTCATAAATGTCAACTTGGTGGCACACTGCCTTGTGGTTGGCTGTGTGGTCACCTCTTCCTTATACTTTGGGAGTATAAGTAGAGAGAAGAATTGAGAATGGCCAATTTAAGGACTGAGAAAAGGCCAGAGCAAAGCTGTGGCCTTTTGCTGAGCAGTTTGCAATTTCAATGATTACACTCAATAGCAAGGATGTGTCAGGGCTGGCTGGTTATCAAGGAACTTCTTGATGGAAACATCCAGTGACATGTGATTGTCTTTCCCTATTGCTTTCCATTAGGAATGTGGTCCATCTTGTGTCTAAAGATCAAAGGAATAATTAGGGGGCAGCTGTAATTGCATTTTTGGAGCAAGTTCCTGTTCAGATTTAATAGTGTGACCTTATGCTTCTTTTGATGTCCATAATTAACACAAAATAAATATAATGGCTTTTTGCCTTCTGTGGCCTGGTAAAAGTGGAAAAATGTTGCATCTAAGGGAGATGGTATAAAAGAGAGAAGAGAATAGGGTGCAAGGAACACATGAACTGCTTTGAAAGAGGACTAAAAAAAGGAGAAGAAAAGAAGAAAATAGAGCAGAGAGAAATTATAGACTATCTACAGGAAAAATGATGCTTTGTTCATTCTGAGCATCATTATCATATTTTCTACACCTTGATCTTTTAAGATCTCCATTTAGATTCTCCTGAATTTCCAGTGCATGTTCTAGCAGTTATGTGTTCCTTGAAGCTTTATTCCTTTTCTGACCCACCTCATCACTCTTGCAATCTGGCTAATCTGCCTGGAGTTGGCAGAATTGAGGCAGAGCAAATATCTCTCAATTACCGAAAAGCATCTTTTGGAAATGTCTTGCAAGTTGAATCTTATCGCTTGGCTCTGCATATACAGGACCTTCATTCCCTGTTAGCCTTCAAAGCAAAAAGACAGTGAGGAAAACAAGCAAGGCCTGGATTTTGTCCTCCCGTCTTGCTCGTGTCACACACCTGGAGGACCTCAGAGAAAGACCAACTCAGTGGAGCTGCCCAGCAAATGAAGTTTCAACGGGGATTTTCTTGCATTATTTATTGGCAAACATTTTCACTGAACTCCCAGACATGTCCCTTGGTAACACCCACACCCATCACATTCATCACATCTGTCCAGCTGATAACTAACATCACACCCTACCGTTGGGCAAATACAATTTCTAGGATAACATTCAGGTGTTGGGCTATTCAAGGCAGACTTCTGCATACAATGGTGATCTGTCTACAGATCATCCTTGCTGTTATAGACCTTCGTACAAATCGTGTTGTGCACCCTCGGATACAGGAACGAAAGGTTTTCAGGGATCTGGACCACTACTAGCTATGTGATTGATGCTGCCTTAGTATTGTGTGTGTGATGGGAATGATGTTAATGTCCACTCTGAGGATCCTACGCTCATCGTACTTGTCTCTGCTATAGAGGGCATGTGATGAATGGTCCCCAGCAGGATCAGCAGCTTAAGGGTGAGTGGACTGTGAGGCTATACCAATTCATGTCTCTAAAAAAGGCCCCGCTTAGTGATTTCCACTGAAGAAATGGCAATATCATTCAGAATCTGCAGTTTGGTGATGGATGAAAGATTCTTCTGCCGGTGCTTGTATTGCAGGATTTTGTTTTCATTGATGAAAATATGGAAATAGTCCTGGTCAGAGTAGATTTCCACCTGAAAGAGAGATTGGTTTGGGGTTACCAGGTAGAAGCCTATGTCCTCACTGGACCTCGCTACTCATATTTCAGTGAGCTCTCAAATTTGGGCAAGCACATCTACAGCCAGCTTAGATCCTGCCAGAACAGACACATGCACTGCCCTTCTGTGCCAAATGAAGGAATAATTAAGTTCTTTGCTTAGCGCTGGCAGAAACCAAGGCAAAGCTTAGACTGAAAACAAATGCAGGACTAGGGGATTATTACTGGAGCTCTGCATGTTTGCACCAGACTTGTGCAGAAATCATCAGCAAAATAAGGGACAAAAGAGATGCTGATAAGGGTTGTCTCAGTCGGAGAGCGGAGGTGACTGGGCATGGTGCGGGCTGGAAAGGCAGGCTTAGACCTGTGAGGAGGACCATGGTTTTTGGCAGGATGACTTATGTGTGTTCAAACAGCACAAGTTTATACCCCTCTGTGCCTCTGTAAACCTGGGCCCAAAGATCAAATGAGATGCTAAGGAGGCAAGTTTTGCCTTAGAAATCTGTGGAGTTATTCCTGAATTATAGCCATGTACCTGAGAGCAGATCTGGGCTCCTAGGAAAGGACCATATTCAAGAATAGGACAGAGAATTACTCTGTCCTACAAGAGGAGACCCATGGGGCCAACCACGTTACCTGGAAGGACTCCTTCGCTTCAAAGGGGAAGGTGTTATTGACTTCTTCTTTCCCCCAGTGGTTGGCTAAGAAGGAGTTGCAGACAATTCTGGAGCTGGAAAAGCGAGGATTAAAGTGGAAAGCGATTTGGTCTCCGGGATCACAGAGGAGATTTATTTCAAACCTGAAACGATGAGAGAAAAGTGATTCAGACCCGCGTAGCTGGGGCATGTGAGATCTGCCCTGAGAGGAGCTGTGGGGAGCGCCCTTACATGCTTGTGCTGGAGCTCGTTTCACCTTTGACGATGACACTCCAGCCAGGACACATCCCCTCTGGGTACAGGGCCTCGAACTGCCAAGAAAGAGCAGGACAGGGAAGCGCAGGGAAGGTGCCTGGCTCTACTCTCCCTTCCAACCTCCATCCCATGTCTTCATCCCTACATCAGCTCTCATCAACCTTCTCATCTTCTCTCTTTCCCTTCATCCCCCCATTCCTGCACACTCTGCACCTGCCTCTTTCTCTCACTGAAAGAAACTTGGAGGGTTTGTTTTTTTCCTCAAGATTTTTTCCCTCCTACTCTGATTACACCCAGACTTTGCGGCAGCAAAACCTACCGGAATGTTAAAGAAACCTTTCTTTTGTATCAATTTAGAGAGAAATGTCAGGATTCTTGTTAAAAAAAAGAACTTATTTTCATCGTTGGCAGGACACAAAGAAGTTGTGGCTCCCTCTCCCCACTTGAAGAATACAAAAATTTGAAGAAATATAAGCAGAAAACTTTAAAGGGGGGTTTGAATGGCAAGGTGTTGGTTAGAGAAATGAAAGTAATGTGGCATCTGGCATGTCCTCACCCCAAATTATACAGACACCTCTTCCCAAGAGCTCTTTACCTGATCCCCTATTTTATCCCCCATTTTCAAGGTTAAACTTGAATAAAATGAGCTGGAAAATGTCCCTTTTTGAATAATTCATAGTCTTATTAAGTAAGTCATTTTTATAAGAAGTGCTTGCCATTTCACCCCACCTTTTTTTAGCACTCTAATGATCTGATTCCCTTCCCCTCATTAATGGGATCATATTTCTTCAAAGGCATCAAGGACCTGTCGGCCAAAGGCTCCCTAGCCCCACATCATGCAAAGTCCTCACTGAAACACAGCCCCCTTGGATGAGAGTTTCTGGCCCCTGCGAGCAGAGGCAAACAGTAATGTTGACCGTACAACAGACCTGATCTTGGGCAAGCGCAGGTAAAGCAGCGTTTCACCCTGTCAGTCCCTGCTCTTTTCACTACATGGTGCTCCATCCATCTTCCCATTGGAAATTGGGACAAAGAGGTGAAATCAGGGATGGATTTTTCTGCAGTGGTTCTTCTACGCAGATAATGGGGCTAGAGCCCCCTTTCCCCACTGCTGGCATCCTCTCTTTAGCCCTAGCTTGTTCTTCCTCCTTAAAATTTCAGTCTCCTTCTAATATCTTTGCATTTCTGAGCATCTCCCTCCCCGAAATGTATTTTCCACGCTGGGAAAACCTCTCCCACCACGGCAGCTCCAGGCCTGACTCTCCTTCCCACGAGCTCAGTTCTTTAGTTCCCTGGTATTTCTCAGTCGCAGTTTCTCAGTTCCATAGCCCAGGATGACAGAGATGCCTATAGGGTCTCAAACAGCGAGTGTCAATGCCACAGCTATGCACACAGCAAATCACATCAGGTAGGCAGCAGAAAGTAATGGCTTCAACATGCACAGCACAGATATCTTGACTGCTGAAGCCTTTTGGTCTCAGCTGAAGCCCTCCCCAGGCAGAAGAGCTACCCCAAATCGGTGATTGACCAAAAATCCCTCCTGTTGCCTTTTCTCGAAAACCCAAGCCCAGGGTGCAGGATCCACGTGGGGTTTAAAATATCATGGACTTTACTGAGAGAGAGGGGCAGCACCACCAGGAGTATCCCCAGGTGCTCCAGTGCTTCTGGCTGGGGATTCTCACCCTTCCCTGGGAGCTCTCCTGTCCCCATGACCTGCCCCAGCCGTCACCCTTGGCCAGAGCAGCTGCCTGGGCTCTGCCCAGCCCTTCCTTACCCGCAGTGCCATCCCGCTGCTGCCCTTCCACGCTCATATTGGAGGGCTATGGGACCAGGGGGGTCTATATAGGAGCCTGCCAGGAGGCCACGTGTGCAGGATCAGCACAGGCGGCAGGCGGAGAGCTGCTTTTCCGGGCACTGCAGGGAGATGGGGCGCAGGAAATCCCGCTCCATCCTGGGCAGAGCCAACGCGCTCATGCGTTCGGTGCTAATCCACCCTGGCACTGCAGGGACAATAGTGTCGGGGACTAAGCTATTGGGGTTTTCTTTTTTGCTGGTCCTTGTGGGTCAGACTCCAAAAGAGCTGATGCCAGCTCTGTCACAGCCGCTTTTCCACCAGGCTGGCGGGGATTAGGGATGCCGCTGCACTGAGGTCAGCGCGCCTGGGTCCCTGCCCGGCTGCTGCCCCTCACTTCCCCTCTCTGCTGGGGACCACATAGGGATTTGGGACCAGGGCACGTTTATCAGATGTCTCTTCTTGCGGAAAGGCACTGAGACATGGACGGCAATGAAGCGGATGGTGGGTGCACCCCTGAGATGTGGGAGATGCTGCTGCAGCCCTGCTTGCACTGCAGGCTCTCCGGGCAGGCTCTCTGGTTCTGGAGGACCGTGAGGTGAAGGATTAGCGGGAAGGCAAGTGCTGGGGCTGGGGATTTGGCTCTCAAGCAGCCGGGTCCTTTTGCCACGCATAATGGACCAGATGTGCTGGCTAGCTGAGAAAAAAGGGAAATCCCTTTTCCCCAGCACGTCACCTTCTACCTCCTCGTGGCTAGGTCTGCTGTAGGAGCAGGTCCTGTGTGATGGAGGGGATGATTTTAACCCCAAGGGCAGCTTTCCCTCCACGCTGACTTTCCCACCTCCATTTCATGAAGGTCCCGGGCTCCTGGTGGCCACCATGCACAGAACATCTGGAGAAGGGCCCCTTCTGCAGAGGGTCACCTGGTTATCCGTGTTTGCCGAGGAAATCCCCACTCCCGACTTGCTGCATCTCCCGAGGGTGCCCTGTGCACTCAGCAACGTCCGGATCGCAGCTGCTCGAGGACTGCTCTGCGTTTCCTCCTCCTCACAGGCTCATTGCATTAAAAACATATGCTGTCCCCCACTGCTGCATGGAGGGGACTCTGGCAAGCCCTGCAGATGGTCCTGCAGGAATCCATGGCTTTTGCGGTTAAATCCTTCTCGCTTGTCGGGCTACAGTGTCGATGTTATTCAATGCATTTGTTTTGTTTCCATTAGATAAGTGGAGTGAGAGCTACTATCCCAGGCTCTGGTGCCCTTGGCAGCTCGTTAAAAATGCGATCCAGCGCACACAGAGGGTCAGCAGCCTCTCTGGGGGCCAGAAAAGCCAAGCTCCAGGCGGCAATTTACCCACTTAGACTCCAACCGGACCGTCCTGCTCCCCATGTGAAGGCTTCGGCTCCTGCTGTCACGGAGGTGACGTCCATGGTGTCCGAGAGCCGGAGGAGCCTTTTGCTACCTCCACAAGCGCGCGGCTCTGCTTGCAGCGATGAGGACAGGGCTGCTTTTGAGGGGAAAATGCAGCACAGCCACGAGCACCAGCACCCAGCACCTGTGCAGAGTTGCTGCTGCAGCACGGGTGCTGCGGCGCCGGAGTGGAACCGCGTGTCCGTGCTACAGATGGCAGCATCGGGACGTGCAGAGAGCCAGAGCAAGCGGCCACGAGCCGTCCCTCGCCCGGCTGCCCGCGCTGCTGGGCACAGCCGCCACGAGCCGCCCAGCCGTGCAATTCCCCTGCCCACCACAGCAGCCCCTAGTTGCATCTTCACTCCCCAAACCCCCTCCACACCAAGACCCACCACCCCGGCGGGCAAAACCAGGTAAGATTTGGGGGNTTCCCCAAACCCCCTCTTGCTTCTTGCTTTCGAGACACACCACACCAGCGGGCAAAACCAGGTAAGATTTGGGGGGCAGCTCTTCCCAAAGCCAAGGCTTTGCTTCTAGCTGGCTTTTCAGCGAAAGCAAGGGGCCTCACGGCAGGAAAGGCTGTGGGGAAAGATGCAAACACAGGTGTTTCCCCAGCAAATGATGCCCAAACACCAGCCAGTTTTACAGGTGCGTGTTTATTGACATTCTCCCTTTTCGCTGTTGTGCAGGAGCCACTTTAACATCTGTTTGCATAGCAAGGAGGAAGGGAGGGCAGTGATGTTCCAAGTCTTGGTTGTTAGATGCAGCCCTGGGTGGTTGACTTTTAACGTCCAAACATTTCCTGCCCTCCTCCCCTGGTTATGTGCCACATGGGTGAGCAAAACACCGATGCAGATAAGGTGGAAGGAATGTAGTGCAGAAAAGGAGATGATAAACTGAAGGGTCGTGGGTTGCAGGTGGTCTTTATTAGTTTGACACTTTGGTGGTTATCAAATGGGTTATTAGCAGAACTGGTTATACATTTATCAGCTCTTTGGCCAATGATTGTCAGACTGAGCATTCCTGCATCTTTCCTTTCAGTTGTTATCCATGTCCTGCTCCTGGGAATTCATCCCAAAGTCTTTCTTTTTTTTTTTTTTGTCTTGCTGCTCAAGGAATGACTGAGATTCTCAGCAAGGAGCTTGGCTCCACACTGCCCCACAGGGAGTTTTGTGCAAGGGCCTTCTGTGCTAAAATGGGTGCATTTTTCTGGAAGTGTGATTATTTTAATTAGTCTCTAGAGGTCTCCAAATACAAAGAATGGATTTTTAGGAACTGATCGTAGTAGTTTTCTCTACACATTATGCACAAATGTTCTTCTTTTCCTGACTGACTCTGGAGTTTATTCACAACCTGATGTTTCGCATCCTGCTCAGGTTTAGGTCCTGTTCATCCTGCTCAGATACCTGCTCAGGTTTTACCGTGAGATCTTCTAGAGTGTTTTCTTGTATATACAGTGCCTACCTCCATCAAGTCCTGAAGTGAATGGGAACCTTTGGATACTGTGCAGTTTGAAGACACAATATTGCAGCATCCAGAGGTGCATATGGATCTGAGCCCGTGTTGACATAACTCCCTGGTATGCACTGAGTGAACCTGTCCTGGTGTGTCATCCCTTACCTTGTCCCACCAGCCAGAACCACCAGCACGCAGAGCTGGCTGTGCACACACTTATGTTTTACTGCTCTGTATTACCAGCAGTATGAACCAGCTGAAGGCCCAAGGTCACAAGTTAACCCACTTTAAATAACCCGATGCAAACAGGCTGGCCTAGAGCTCCTGCGCAGCAGCCAACAGTGACCAGTGGGCTCCCAGGTGCCAGGCTAGTCTAGGCCTGGGGGGACTTTGTGTTTTCTTCTCTATTAACTTGCTCTCTTTGCTTCTGCTTTGCCTCCTATTTTGTGCAGCCAGCCAGCAACATTGCCAGCACCGGGGCTGTCTCCTGGCCTTGATATCTGTCATGGTTTTGGTCATAACTGTGTCTTTGAATATCAAAGACACCTCCTCTGGCCATTCCCTTTCTCAGGGAGCACCACGACGCTCTCCTTCAGCACAAGGATTTCAGTCTCCTCCTCTGTCTCCAGAGCTGCACAAACAGGGTCCCTCTGGCTTTCCCCATACCCAGCGCTCTTTGTTTTAGGACAAAAGAGTTGTAGAAAAAGATTCCCTGGAACAATAGTCTGCATGGAAGGAGATGTCCTGCGTCCGAGTGCACCAGGAGGACCCAGCTCTCCTCGGAGGATGAATCCAGGTTATCCCTGAGACAGATACAGGTCTGCTGCAGTTTTCCTCTACACCAGGCAAGATCAGGGTGTGCAACTTCCCCCGAGGACATGCCTGTGTGAAGCTTCTCCAGACTTGCTTATCTGCCTGCTTGCATTATTTATACCTCCTCCACAATGATTTTTGTTGCTCCAGGAAATTCCTGAAACTCCCCCTTGGAATTAGAATACAGCCCGACGCTCCGTACGTGCCGCCCTCAGGAATCTGTTACCCCAGGAAGGGTTTTGGCACATCCCTAAGCCAGCAAGCTTTGGTTCCCTTTCCCCCAGACCTACAGATCAACCTTAGCTGCCTTTACTGGAATTGTTCTGCTCGGGATCTTCTTAAAGGATGCAACCTTTCTGGGTTAAACCTAAGCCTAACAGCCTGTGGCAACTCCACATTTCCATGCTCTCATCCTGCCGTGCTTTGTGGAGCTTACCAGAAGAGGGCTGGAGACTCCGGGCAGCTCTCTAAGGCAAATGAAAATTGTTGTAAAAAATCGCACATGGATCTAATTCTAGAGGAGCCTGATGCAACAGCCGCGCTGCCTCCCACTCTCTGGGACAGGGATCAGCTTCACAGTCTGCAGCTTTCACACACTCTCCTTAGAGAGGCTTCAGCTCAAAACGTTTGCAGAGCCAGCCCATTGCAACCACTCCGTCTAAATATTAAGAGATCCCTGGAGACCAAGGAAAGAAAAACATTACAGCCAGCAAGGTGGCAAGGGAAACAGCAAAAAGCTAACACGCCCCGGCACATGCTGTCACGGTGGCACCTCGTGTTGACCGAGTTTCAAGGACGCTGTTAAAGTGTCATCTCCATCACAGCCCCTAAGTAGGCGCCAAGCCACAGGGAACAGCCTCATCGCTGGAGGTTTCTGTGGTCACTGCGTTTGTCAGATTTTCCATTCTTTGGGCTATCATTAGAGTGTCCCACAGTCTTCCCAATTAGGCAATAATCCTGGGGAAGGGGAGGGAATGTCTTTTCCCCCAGCGGTCATCTAGGCAACGGCTTGGCTGGAGCTACAGGATATGAAACTCTGCTTTTATGGGTGTTCACGCTTGAGTGTGAAAGAGATCTTGGTTCAGTTCTGGGCAGTGCCGTGAACTTCCCTTGCGGTCATGGGCCAAGTGTCTGCCTCTCGTTGAGTTCTGTTCCTCATCGCGGTGTAACGGGAAGGTGATCCTGCCCACGGGGACAAGGAAGTTCAAACGAGGCCAAATCGAGGAGCCACTGATGTCCCCTGTGCAGCTCTCATTCCTGGCCTAGGACTTTCCTTTTGAGCTGCTTTGAGGGGAGCGAAGATGAAAGGAAGCGTGTTGGAAACACAAAGCACGCCTGGTTTATTTTATTTATGACTAGGCTCCACTTAAAAGGAAACCAGCATTATCAGCTCCCGCAGCACCGGCTGAGATGAGTAAATGAAAGAGGAGCGTTTCGTTTATGATCTGGAGCTGGGGTTTGCTCTTATATGGGCATCTCCACCAAGCGTTGCTTGCTGCCACCTTGCTGCTATTTGTGTCACGGGGCCAGCCTGCCCTGATGTGCAGGAAACAGAGCTAAGATCCTGCAGAGGTGAGAGCTTGAGTGCTCAGAGAGTGGGTGAGCGTGGGCTGCAGCTACCCCTATTCCCCCTATTTCTTTTGCTCAGGGTATTGCAACAAGCACCTCTGTGGCCACACATCAGCACCAGCCAGCTCATCCCTTCCATGCTCTTAACCAGCAAGGCTTTCTGAACGATCATTCCATAACCCCTTGCTTGGCTCCCCCAGGAAAAGGCGGTGAAGCCCTGCACTGCATCGGAGCAGGCTGTGTTTCCCTTGCTCCAGTTGGGAAGCAGTGCTGGATTCGGAGCCCGGCCGTTCCTGGTAAACACACAGGCTGGCACGGGTCGTTGTTTATGGCACAGGGTTCCCAGAGCCAATATTTGATCACCCATAAATAATTGCCCTGTTGGATACGCAGAGACCTGATTTACCCTGCTGCTCTGCGATACCTTCCAAACTCCCCGGGGAGACATCTGCCTCTTTCTTCCCCGTGATTAATGGGGAGGAGGAGAGCTGGCGCGGGGCCTTGCCGTATTCTTCCACGCGAGCATGTGGGTGTACGGAGTGTCCTTCCATGGTGGTCCCTGGCTCAGAGCTAAAACAATGACAGATCCTGAGAAAGAGTGACAAGGGGGGAAGTGTGATGCTCTCTGCCCAGTTTTAGCTTGGATCTGTTGGATGCCTGGGTCCTAGGGAATGCAGGAAAATTTGCCAAGGGCCCCCCCTCATCCCTCATAGACTCGATTCAAGTTGTTCTGTCTTGCCCCCTCTCCAGAAAAGCCACTCAGAAGTGTTTCCTAGCTGTTTCCCCAGTGAGATTAGTCTTTGAAGGTCAGTTTTCCTAGGTCTGGACAGATCTGGGTCTATACCAAAATGATTTACTGCCTTAAAATGCACAGGGAGGACTCCTGCACTCAGGTATGCATGAACATAGCAGTGGCATGTCAGACTTGCTAATACTGTCCTCTGCAAGCCTGTGCCAGCTCCTTGGACAGAAGACCACGGCAGATACTAGCAGGGCACAGGCAGGTCATGCTCTACCTACCAAGGGCTTGAATTCCTCTCCAGGGAGGTTGTGTGCAGGTTAGAGCCACAGTCACACATTACAGATGAGTTTGGAGAAGACAGAGAGGAGAAGCACGTCTGGAGCTAGGAGGAAGGAATGAGCTCTTGGGCTATGCTCAATGCTGTGTTCCAGAGGCTGGTGCATCCTATGTGCTGGAGCCCTGTCAGCCCTGGGCAGGCTTCATGAATAAAGTCAGTCCTAGAACACATCCAGGTTGGCATCAGACAGTGATTGGCACCCAGGGAGGGAGGTACAAGAAGCTTGAAAGAGGAGACTAGGAGTCACAAACCCTCCAGCCAGCTGCTCAGCCCAGCCTGGGGTGACCTTTCCTAAGCACACAAACATGAAAATAATATTTACCCGGGAGGAAGAAGCACCAGCCTCAAAGACAACACAGGCCTGCCCAGTAGGCAGGCAGCCCAGGAAGCATCTGCCCAGAAAGCTGCCATCCATCACCGAGCATCGGTCCAGCTCGTCGGCTGGCGAGACACTCCAGAGACGGCTCTGCCTCCGACCAGGAAGAGCCGTTTTTGCCTCAGGGCGATTCAGCAGTGGGAAGCAGTGGGACACAATAGGATAAGGATCATGCCATGTTCCTGGAGCTGCTGACAGAAACATGAACCTCACTCCAGGGACTTCTCAAAGGAGCTTAGAGGGTTTTAAGAGGTATTTGTGGAGGAGGAACTCTGGCTTCAGCCAAGGAAAAGGGTTAAGGAATTGAGAGGCTTGCAGAGCTGGGGCTCAGAGCTCGTCCTTCTATTCAGTCCTTGGGCATTTGACCCACTCCTTGGAAGCTGGTTTCTTTTTTGCAGTGCTGCTGTGTTGCAGAAGCCGCCTCAGGTTGGCATCTGCCCATGGAACCAAAGCTGCAAAGGGGACAGATGTTTGCAGAGGGGCAGAGGTCCTGGGCTCCATCACAGCCACAGGGGAAGAGAGTAGCTGGGAGATGGAAATGCATTTGTAGCCCAGCAGGGCCTGTCACATATTTGAAAGGGACCCGCACACACCTGCCCCAGGCCACCAAGTTAGCTGAACTTGGAGACTTGGATCACTGAGCTCTGAGCCTCTCTGCATGAGGTCTACGGAGAGGTTTCCTATATAGGACTGCTTGATGGGAAAAGTGCTGGGTGTTACTGAAACCTTTCAAAGGCTGTTGGGGGAGGAGGATGCAGCTTTCTGCTATTTTGGAGAGAAGGGAGGAAGAGGAAAGGCTGCTGAGAAAGACTGAAACTAGAAAAATGACGACGACAACAAAAAAAATCTCCTGTTTAGGGAACCAAATGCATTTGTTTCCTAATGTTACCAGGGTAGCTCAAACTGAGAGATGCAACTTTGAGCTACTAAACATCAATGTCTTGTGTCCCACAGCAATAATAGGTTTTGTTTTTTTCAGTGCGAAATGACCAAACATCCTACCAAACCCCAACCCATCTCATTTCCTGACCTGCCTAGGAGCTAGAAGGTTTTTTTGGCCAAATGCCTAAATTCTTGGCCTAGATCCTCTCATCCCATCCCTCCCAGGACCTCTTAAACATGTTGTGGTGTAAGGAATCACTACCAGGAATAGTTGCCTTGTGGCCTCTTCCTGGAACACTGGGCTGGACCAGGGCAAGTTAAGGAGGAGGCTGCTAATGGCACCACATGTCTGGGATAGCAAATCTGATGGAGACGGGAGGGCATGTGGTGGCACTGGGGAATGAAAAAGGAGAAGTTTAACCTTCCCTGTGGCCACAGTTGTTACCTCCCTTCCTGCTCCCCACTCCGGACACCACAAGCCCAAATACTCCCCCAGGAGCTCTGGTCCACTCTGCCCCTTTCCACAGTGAGACAGTCCTGACCCTAGTTCTGGCTTCAGGTCCTTATTTGCAGACAGGAAAGTTTTCCTTTTGGAGAAGAACAAGAAGTCAGCCCTTGCCCCAGGGAGGCTGTGGTCAAAGCAAGAAGATGCCATGCTATTTGGTTTCTTCTTTATTTTCATATTGGCTTTTACAGTCAGAGATGGGCCCCAGCCACAGAGTTTGGGGGCAGGTCCAGCTTCCAGTGTCCCTTGACTTGGCTGAAGTTTTAACCAGGGTGTTCATTCAGTGCTGCTTTATTTTGGTGTTGGACTTATATATAACTTAATTATATATAGGTACAGATATAGCTGTACAAAGCGTGAGAATTTCAGCTCATGAGGGATATTTTAGAAATCAAGCAGTTATTTGTGTGAGATTCTTGTGAGAGCAATGGGTATAAACTGGCACCATCTGCACAGTGCAGAAGAAGGGTAGATGCCCACATGCAGGAAAAGGGTTCAATCCAGGAAGGGTCCAGCCCATTCACATCTTAAGTGAAATTTTCCTGCTCGGAGAGCTGATCTCTGCTGCAAGGCTGAAGTCCTGTCTGCATCTTGGCAGCAGCTCAAGAGATGCCACAGCTCGCTCAGGTGCTGAGGGGAGATCTGTAGTTTCCACTGCTGACTCTCAGCACCAGTGAAGGAGGTGCGGAAGTGAAAAACCTGCTGTTTCTGCCTCCATCCATCTTCCATGTTCCTACTGTGACAGAGGGATGACTTTTCAACCCCTCAATGACAGCACTGCACCTGGAAGGTGAGGAGGGAAAAGCTCATCTATAGTAGCAGCAGCAAAGCTCCCATGGATGGGGAAGGAGCATTTCAACTCGGAGAGCCTTAGGTAGCTCTAATTGATCTGAGCTTCATCAGCCCAGTTTTCTGCTTGATGCAGATCATAGCCTAGGGAGAGGTGACTAAGCCATGGCTCCAGTTTTCACATCCTCTGCTTTTCCTCTCCTTCCTCTTTTGTATTTGTCTGCTGGAAGGATTTTTTTTTCTTTTCTTTTTTTTCCCCTGGAGCTTCTACCAAATAGTAAGGAGATTTCCAAAACATCTGGGAGAGTTTATGGCGCTGGAGTGGAGTCTATTGCTGAGCATGGGATCTGGGTCGTGGAAACACAGGCACCCTACCCCATGGATGCTTAGTAGCAGCCCTGGGTTCAAATCCTTGCTGTATTCATGAAGGAAAGGAGCTGGAAGAATCCAGGATGGGTCGGACCAGTGCTGAGCGATGCCCTGTCCACGTCATGAGTGGATGTGGAGTTGGGTGGTGAAAGGCAGGGGGGGCATTTGGGTCTCCCTCCCTTCAAACCTGCTGCTAAGTTGCTGGCTGGGAGATTTAGCAGGAAGACGGCATTTCTGGAAGGCCAATGAGGCCCCTTGGGGAATTCTGCCAGCCTGACATCCATCAGAGCTGCAATGCTGAAACAACTTCTGTGCAAAGCAACATGTAGCTAATTAACTGGGAGGGTAATTAATGCCAGTCCCAGAAGATGATGAAAATAGATCTCTGCAAAAATAACTTCATTTCCATGACGTTAGGAATTGGGGTGATAAAGATGATGCTGTCAATGTAATAGACCTAGTAGGGTGGTTTGACCTGACCTGCGGCCATGGTTCAAGTGAAGGTGGAATCTGCTGCCCAGACAGGTTGGTAAACACTGGTGATTCAAAACCAGTGAGACCCACCTGACACAGGTTCGGGTCTGGCTGGTTCCAGGCCTGGAAATGCAGCTCTGAGCAGAGAACTGCTGCCCTGCACTTGCCTTTCCTGGGCTGCTGCATCGAGACCGGTTCCTGAGCCTCCCCAGTGCTACCTGTTGAGTGGGAAACAAAAAAACCTTTGAAAACCCTTGTAAAGGGCTGTTATAAAATAAGGCAGATCACAGCTGAGTGTAGGCCAAAAACACGTTTTTTTAGCACAACCACATAAAGAGCCCTATGTCTAGGAACGAAACGGAAGGCAGTATTTATAGGATGGGAGGCTCCCCCCTGGTCTTGGCAAGCAAAGAATGTGAAAGCCATGGCAGAACCATGGTTTTCAGCCTTATTTTAGTGGGAAAATCTCTAAAATCCTTCCCCAGCCCTTGTAGAGGGAATATAATTCAGAGGGTTTCCCAGTCTGACAGACAGAAGTAGGATAACATCCAACGGGAGGTACCAAAGGGACACAATTTAGGGCTTGAAAGGAGATAAAGAACACTTGCTCCATCTGAAATATTTAAACTGAAATGGGGTGTTTTTCTCCCAAAGAAGCCGCAGCTGAACAGGGCTGCCTGCCTTGTGACCTCCTTGCCTAAAGCTGAGAGAGGCCATTTGAGAATGCCTCCTCACCAGAACATCTACTCTG
>VWPW01022586.1:0-42044 GCA_013389825.1 Crypturellus undulatus
CCTTCCCTTCGAGATGCACGCATTTCATGAGCAATTATCTGCTTGTATCTGCTTTTAACCCCAACGTGATATTTTTTTCAATTTGCACTAACATGACACCTGTGGTAAGTCAAACTAGATCGTGTTCCATCATGTGAGGAGCTATTATGCCATACATCTTGCCACATGTGTAATAAAGGCAGGTGCTCTTTGGTTTAAGCAATAGTTAAAGGAGCATTCATTCTGCATTAAGAGTAAGAAAGCTAAAAGGCTTCTAACATTGTCTTAGAAGAGGGAGATAGAATGCAGGAAAACACTAAGTTTGGAAACGTTAACATTTACATGAACAGTTGAGGGTTTTGGTATTTTGGTTCTTTGTTTGTTTCTATTCTTTATACATAGCATTTCCAAATAAATAAATAAATGCTATTACTATTACAGGAAGCAGAGTAAAACACTTTCACCTGGAGTACATAGAGTGTTACTTTCACAGAAGGAGGTCCTAAGGGTTGGATGGATGGGGATAAAAGCAGAAAGAACTATGGTTAGATTCATGCACAATATTTCCAGATGTAAATATAGTGTGTATCTTAATCCAGAATTTAGCTATAAAGGTTAACTTTAACTGTAAAAAGTAATACTAATGTCACACAACATTGTTTCCCAGTGTTTTCATTACCATATCTTTATCATCAAATACTGTTTTTTACAGTGCTAGCAAAGGAAGTATTTGAGACCAAAGTTGACATACATGAAAAATTGTGTCTGGTGATCCTAAGATAATGAATATGAACTGTCACTATAAACCTGACACTGCTGTGGCTAAAATTATTATTTTCAAATCTGAATGCCCTCTTTTGGCTTATTTATATTTCATTTTATTATACAAAACGATATTCATAGGTGTAAATAGTCGGAAAATTGGGTACAGTTGACTAAGCATCAGACCACAATCTGCTTTCTAGGATGGACATGGATTCAGATAATGATTGTTAGAACCTACAAAATGACTTTTTATATACTGACTTTCTCAAATATATTTTTCTGTGATTCTACACTGCAGTACTCTTAGAGTCATTCTGTAATATGCTATAAAAAATACACACATAAATACAGCAAAGTCAGATGTCATGGTGATCTTATGACCTACTCTTGTCAAATCATTCTCAGTGTTAACACAATTAGTGCCAGCACATGAAAGAGTATAAATTTGATCTTCATTTTTTCTAATCTCATTTATGAAAAGTACTCTTTAACTTCACTGTGCATTTGTCTGCTTTTTGACATTTATTTTTCACTCATTTTGGAGAAGACAATTTCATAGTCAGAACAGGATAATAACTGTAACAGAATTAAATATCATGCATACATAACTGCTGTTTTGAACCCTTTCAACAGATGTCCATTTTGTTTCTAAATAGGCCACTGTTGTTAAAATATATAACTGTGCAAGGCAGTCCAGAAAACTGTATCATTTGTGTCATATTTTCAATTAAAAATATGCTAGTGAAGGAGAAATGTTTAAGAGAAATTGAAGAGTTGAGTTATACGTAGTCTAAGATATATAAGGGTTATTTGTCTTAAGGTGAAACCAAAAAACAAAAAGATTCTTCACAGGATGGATGATATTTTTGGTAAGCAAAATATTGAATTTTGACACGAATAAAACTAAAAGCATTAACATACTGCAATAACTACTATAACTAGGTAGTTATGGAGAGGAAATGTTACAAATCTTCTTGTATACTTACTAAATTAGCCTAAGCAAAAAGAATCTCAACTGAATCCCTAATGATGATTTTAGCTAGGTTTCCTAGCTCATTTTTGCAAAGAAAATAATATTTATTACTTATTTTATTATTTACTAGTGGAATATTCCAGTTTTTACTACTAGAAGAGACACAAGAAAGTCTCAGGACAGTGACTCAGAAGTGTTTTTTTTTCTTTACTTTCTGTAGAAAGTAGCCGTATCCTTTCAAGATTGCTTCCTGTTGCAAATTTTCTTTTGGTAATAAGTATTAGTGTTGTGCAGGAACATCAAAAGCCAGCACAAAACTTCTTTGTCTGATACCGGCTACCTAATCAGGTTAAAGGATTACTGTTAGCTAAGATAGCTCAAAAATTTATATACATACATAAAATACTGCATAGTTCCTCCATAGAATTTCACTGCTATTTTAGTGTTGCAAAGGCCTGAGCAAAAATCAGTATCATCCTATGTGATCTGGCTTTGTTGCAGAATTTTTCCAAGATGTTTTCAGCTTCATATCTTAATTACAATGCCTTAACTCTATACTACAGTGAACAGTAAGGTTGTATAAGCCCATGTGATGGGATGCACCACTAAGAACCATGTTGAAATCAGTGAACTCTGCAACTTCATAGCCAGCACGTAATATTCATGTGCTTTTTTTTCCCTCTCTCATCCAACATGCCCATAACAGTAACATGAGAGCAATACTTGAAGTGGACAACTTCCAAGTGCAGTTTCTCATTGTCAATGCAGACAGCTTTGAAAGTTCAAAACAAGTCAACACTAGGTAGCAAGAATTTTTAACGAGACTGTCATTCAGGAATTCAGCTTGCAAAACCATAAAGCGCAAAGGAATGGGCCTGGCTGACTTCCCTGCCCCTAGCTTTCTTTCTAGTATGCTAATATAGAAAGTGTTTTTTTGGACACAAATTATATATTCTGATGATACTATGCCATGAGGCTAATGTTGGCTTCTGGTCAGTTGGCAATGGAGCAGGCTTTCTTCGACAGACTCTACCAACTTCTGCTGAAGCACAACAAAAACGGAACAGAACAATGTTGTCTTTCATTGCCTCCATATTTTTTTATATGATTGCCAAGGCAGATGCAGAGATTACGTAGCTCAGAAAATTCGGTGCAGATGGAACAGCAGTTTGTCAGTTCTAAAGCATGAAGATTCACAGAATGGATACCCCACACACTTTCTTCCCCAGGCTCGCTCAGTCCCCATAAGGAATGCTCCAGTCCCTTAATCATGCTTGTAGTCCTTCATTGGGCCTTTTCCTCCAGTGAGGGCATGTCCCTTCTCCCTATTTAAAGCAGATTCATGTAGTGCAGGTTGCTCAGGAAAATGTTCTTTAGGTTTTGACTGTCTATGAAGGTGGAGAATATACAGCCCAACCAATCTGGACAACATGCCCCCCGTGTTTGACATTCTTCCCAGGTTTTATTATCTGTGAACTTGCTGAAGGTGAATTTGGTCCCATCACCCAAGTCATCAACAAGGATGTAACAATTGATATTTCAGCCCTGCAGCTGTATGAGCTGTCCCAATATGTGATGGCAATGAGACTGTAGCCCTACAGCTTCATGAGACTTCCTCTGTATCCCACACAGCAAGTGTTGCTGTACAGGCACTTCAAGGGGGCACCCACTTGTGCTGTTTTTTCAGAAAGGGTTTAAGTGCTTTCTTCATAGTGCTCTTATGTAGGTACTTCCTTTTTTTGTGCATATACATAAGGTGACCCCACCGCAGTCTTGTTTTTCTGATTATGAGTTTGCACATTGCTCCACAACCTTTGCTTGTGAACTCAGTCCACTTCTTCCTCACCTATCATTTGCCATCCACTCCTGGATGGCAGGAGTGTCCAGTGGGGCCACTGTTCCTAGCTGAAAGCTTCTCCTTATCAGTTTGGTCAGCCTGTTGACAAAGACACTTCAGCTGCTCTTAGGGATTATAAAAGCAAACAGATTATCAGCCTGGCCCGAAGTGAAAGCTCACCTCTAAATCATAACTTCATGTAAAACACAGTGCAAGCATCTAAAAGCTTCTGAGACCTAGGGGAGGGTAGAGATGGAAGGAAAGAATATGACAGATCAGCATAAGTTTATAACAAATACAAAAACTACATATTACAATACATTATTTGTATTTTATTTTCCTCTAGGTGTAATTCTAGCACTCGTAGTTACAAATTCAAAAATACACTGTGAAATTGTAGAATAAGGTGTGAGTTATCCACTGTTGAGCCAGATTCCCTGAAACTGTCATCCTGTGACCTTAATATTGCAAACACATTTTCCCTGAGATCACTATTAATATGCTTCTTTATTACTATAAATCAAGTATAATTTGTACGATACTTTTTTTTTGTTAGGACTGTACAAACATAGCAACCTTTATGCTACTTACAGTTTTATGGGAAAAAAATGGGGGGTGGGAGAAAGGAAGCTAACATGAGTATAACAGCAGAATTTTCAAAAAATGACAGCACAATTCTGAAATTATGAAATGGAAAATCATACATTTGAGAGAGGTTTTTTATTCATTAATATTAAAAAACTTAAATTCTAAAAGAGCAGCATAAAGATAATAAAGATATAAGAGCAGGAAACTCCTTTTTTTTTTTTTTCCAATCAATAAAATAGACTCTTGAAGTGAAAAATGAGACTGTCAGTTGGCAGAATCAAAACAAATATAATACTCATTTTGTCATTGATTATTGTATTTAATTATATTTTTTTTAATCTACTTTCAGAGGATCATTAGGGAAATTCATAAAGCAATCATCTAATAAAGATCATTAAATTGCGATAGTGCTTCTAGTCCAACTTGTCCTTGAGCTGCAGGTTCCTGCAGGCTAGCAGACAATACCACAAAAGGTCTCTTCCCAAAGCACCTGCTAATAAACATCACTGCAAACAGTTATTCGACTACATCAGTACAACTCTGTGCTAAGAAATGCACAGATACTCTACCTGAATGGATAAGCATAGCACCACTTCAGTGTACCTGAAAACTCTCTGTATAGCAAACATGCATAATAAAAGGATTCTTAAATGCTTTAGTACTTTTCAGAGGATCTTGCACAGGTGATAGCAAGTGCTTCGGCTTCATGTTTAGTGTATACAACTTGACAGAGTATTCTTAATTGAGAATTACAGGATAGTTGCCATGAGTAAAGTGAATGAAGAGAGGGATTTTGTTCCTGAAAAGTCTTTTCATTTGTTTAGAACAGGCGTGATCCTTTTAAAAAAAAGATAATCTCATAGAAGATAAACCTTCAAAAACTGACATTTGCTGTTTTGTTAATGAAAATGTTGAATATATATACACATATATGCACATATACATATATCTCTCTATACATTTTTTTCTCCTAAAAACCTCACTCGGTACCTGGACCCCCTAAAGGGTCTACTGAGCATTGCAGAGCACACATTTGTAATTAGAGGATATCTGTGGGCTCTGTAATGGGACAATAGATATGAGATCTGTGTTTACATTTGATTTTATATCTGAGAAAGCAGAAGTGGAGGGAAGCTGACGACTTTCACCAGCTGAATACACCCATAAAAATGTTCAAACTGAGTGACACTTCCAAAAAGGTATGTATGATGTCAAGTGTTTTAGGAGTGGAGGTAGCTGGATTGTCTAGTTGCGGGACCAGTGTGCTAATAATGTGGTGACAGTGTGCTAATAGTGTGGTGAAAGGGAAACACTTAGGAAATATCTAGAGGCAAAAGAAAAGAAAATGCCTGCAGGATCCCCCCCGCCATCACCAAAAAAATAGAAGAACAAACATGCTCAATAAATAGCATAAAATTTTGAATTACTGAGCTACATGGAGCAAGGGAACATATAGTAACCAAGAAGAGGTGAGCTTGTGGGTCCTTACTGAGATATTCAAATATATATGCATATATTTGGCAAGTCCATTGGAGTATGAATATCACTTTGCTCTGGTGCAACTGAACACAATCTCTGCAGAAGGATCAATGACACTTTTGCCTGCCATTTAAAGCTCTGTTTAGATGCCAGACACCTCTGAAGATCTAATTAGTACTAAAGTTGCTCTAACCCAGATTTTGAGAGGTTTGCCATAGTTATAGCTCTCTATAAAACTCACCTCAAGTAACAGGCTTTGATTAAAACGTGGATTTCAAGTATATTTTGCCCAGCACCCACTCAAGTCCTAAAAATGACACAATCATCTTTCATATTTGCTGAAATTTCCATGTTCCTAACCATCTTCAGTTTCTTACTAAGCAGATGCAGTTCACTGCCACAAATCACAGCCATGAAAGAAAACTAACTCGCCTCCTAAAGAAAGGTTCCTGCTGAGCAGATATTAATAAAAATGAACTGAACAGTTGCAATCCCCCAGGTTGGATTATGGATCAAATGAGAAGAACAAACAAACAAACAAACAGTTAAGGATGTAATTTCAGTCAGCAGAAGCTGTTGTCTGTCCTGTTAAATCACAAGGAAGAATGTAACTTCCCATCCTCGGAGCTAATAACATCAAATCTTTGGACAACAGGTTAATCGTACTGCTAGTTAGAATAGAGTAACAGAGATGAAGAGCATAAAACATCTGTTAAAACTGTTAATTAGCTATGTATTTTTTCTGTCTGATTACTTACTGTGGACATCTAGTAATGGGAGAAAGCATCAGGGCAGTGAATGTTCTTCTGTCAACTGAACATGTCCATGATAAGAAAAAAACAATTCTGAATTGAAACAATTGTAAATTTAGTTTGAGTCAAATCAAGGTATTTTATTTCTGATAGACATGATGATTGTTTTCTGATTGTCTTTAAAAAGTTATTGCAACAAAATGGAGAGAGAAATGTGATAATAAACAAACATTTCAGTTCAAAAATGCTTTTTTGTCAGCTCAACATCCCTATATTTATGAAAACAATGATCAGTTAAAACAGGCAATATTTAACAATTTTAGTTTTAAGTAAGTATTGCATTTTGAGCTTAGGAATCCAGCATTTCCTGAGGAATTCTGCTTTCTGCAGGTGCTCCAGTTATTTATCAGTGTACACTCCTGTCATCTCTCTGGAGTATTGACATTGAAATACAGAGAGAAATGTGTTACTAAGTACTCGGCGAGCCTTGAAGAGTTGTTATTAACCACAGAAGCTTAGAGTTCTGATCCTAAATTAACAGAAATAAATGTCAGAATTAATATGTTTGCATAAAGAAAAAGAAATTAGATTCTAGATTGTATCAAGACAAATACTTTGGCTTCAGTTCAAGATCATTAAAAAAGGCAGCATACATTTGACCAAACTAGTGCAAAGCATTTGGAATTGTCTCCAGGACATGTTTTCTTAGTATTTGCAACAGTAAAGAGTTATACTTTAGAAAATTCATTGCACTTTCTTTTTATTTAGTGTTCACATTAATCTGTCTCCTCTACCTGCCCAAGAATGCCTGAGATGATAGATGGATATAAATACACTGACACCAGGAGCCAGCAAATTCAGATAAGCTCTATCACATGCAGACATAGTCAAGAGTGCTAACCAAGTGCCTTGCTTAATAACTCGCTCTTGGCTGACCTCTATATTTTTTTCATGATGAATAAGTTTAAATCTCACTGCTTGTAATTTGACATAGATTCTAATGTGCCAAAATCTACCCTGAAAATAAGAAGTAAAGCCATATGTCACTTAGAGTATGTCACGACTACAAATTTTCTTTCGGTTCTAAAACGGCTTTTAGTCCGACTTCACACATTAAAAAGTCTTAGTCCTAAGCTTATATGCTTGAAAAAAAGCATTTCTCCCACTAAAAGAATTCAGAGGTTTTTTTTAGGGCATATTACATTGCAGTGAGGCTATTTGGAAAGCAGAAGTAGATCTTAGATTTTGATAACTCTTTCATTTCATACAGCTATTCTACATACTAATTTCTCCCTTTCCTCCCACACAATGAAAGTTCATTAGCATGCACTTTCATTTAAACCCTTCTTAAGCAGCCTGCTTCTACAATACCAAATGTGTATCAGCCAAAATGCTCTAGAGATGTCATTTCAGCTCAGGTTAGCAATACAGCATCACTTCATAGTCTTGCAATTCTCTCCTTTATGACAGAATATGGTTTGGGGAGGAGCATCTAAACCCTGTGGTAGAAAACCAGCACCTGGCTAGAATACATGTCCCAGTGAAAGGATATGGTAAAAATATTCAAGAATTTCTGAGCACAAATGGTCTGATTTTTAGATCAAAAACAGAGGGGAGAGACCAGAGGAAACCCTTGGGACAAAGGGGTGGAAGCACAGGAACAAATACCAGAAGAGAAAACAGTGAAAACAGTGAGGTCAGTCAGTGTGACAGTAAAAAAAAATGTGTTATGAATGTGTATGCTCTTTTAGAAATAACCAACTTATGCAAAAAAAGGAAAAGGAAAATGAACAAAAACAGCATTGGAGCAGATTAAAGAGCCACATAAATGAATAAAGCCTCTAACATTGTTATTGTTTGTCGAATTGCATCAGAAGTATGACTTCTATGTAGATGTCAACAGAACTATTGTTTTCAGAAACACTACATTTCATTAGTGGAGCTCTAATGCTCAGATAAGGATCTACTTCCCTGAGTTTTCTTTCTCACCTTTGGTACTTGTGAAACAAGACAGGCAAAAATGACAAAAAAAATGTATAACATGTGACAGTGAGGTTCTTCAGCAGAACAGTTTCAAAACCAATCCTTTCAGCACACAAAATCTTCCTGTTCTTTGAATAGAAAGGAATATCAATCAGTCAATGAATTATAAAAAGTCCTCTTTGCACAAAAGGATGCAAATTTGCCCCAGAACATGCCTTTTTTTTCTTTTTCCTTTTTTTTTGTAAAGATTTCTGATAATCGGCCATCATGCAAACAAGGGAAGCCTGAGACACGGTGGGCTTGCTTTTGAGAGACCCTGGAAAACCAAGGAGGAGGACAGCATGGCCATGCTTACAGTATTGTCAGCATTGTAGGCCCTGGAAGCACATGGCATTCAGAGCTTATTTTAGCTACTCCTCTTCGCAATGATGCAAGGTCCCATCACTCCATGTGATCAGTAACATGCTGGAATTTCCACATATGCTATTGTAACACAGGAATGCCAATAGTGAGTCAAACGAAAAGATCTATTCCATTTTAAATGTAGCTGTTTATAATGTAGATGCTTAGAGAAGAGGCAAAACATTATAATGATTTTTTTTTCCTCAATATACTCTCCCAACTTCCAAAGAATCAATGAACGGTGTGGGGGTTTCCTGTACCTGTGTTTAATATTCCTTCAATAGACAAATCTCTTCCCCCTCAGTTTGGGGTCTGACACAGCAGAACAAAGCAGAACACTTCCCTGTACTGCTGGGGATTTTCCCATCACAGTGCACAGGCACGTGGCTGTGGAAGCAGCCGGAGGAACACGCGAGCAGGGAGCAGCGGCAGTGCCGGATGGTAAGCAGCCCTCCCCGAGTTGCCTAGGCACCTCCCATCTTCTTAATCTAATTTAATCTTAATTAGATTAATCTTAATCTGTGAAACCCATCAGCGCTAAATGTGCAATTAAAACTTCTGCTAGGCATTTATTGCTATGTTTTATAGGTTAGGGTTTTGGAAATTTGGTCCTAAAATAACAGAAAAAGTAAGGTCACATCTAGTCCAATTACTTCACCACTTCAGTCGCCTGAAAGTATTCATGCAGCAAAAGTGTATTGGTGTGCATGAATGTTGATGTGATCTAAAACAGTCCAAAGATCAAGAAATAAGAATTTGACTGACTCATATTAAGCTTATGAGCATGAGTTACCAGCTGTAACACTACATTGTTTGCAGGCATCTTCTTGCCTTACACAGTTCCACAAAATCTAATCTAATCAACAATATCTAATATCTAATCTAAACTTATGAATAAATACCACCAGTAATTGTGTCAAAATCCACTCCTGCACTATTTTCCACTGACTTGCAGTTAGGTTGATGCCTGTAGCACTATGAAGCAGTAGCCTCGCAGATCATAGTAACTGCTCATGTCTGATCTGGCCACAGCTCCCTCACTGGCAAGTCCTGACATGAGAATATCTCTGGAGTCTCTCCACAGAATCAAACACAGAATTACAGAATGGTTGAGGTTGGAAGGGACCTCTAGAGATCATCTAGTCCAACCCCCCTGCTTAAGCAGGGACACCCAGAGCACGTGGCACAGGGTGGCATCCAGGAGGGTTTGGAAGATCTCCAGAAAAGGAGACTGAACAGCCTCTCTGGGCAGCCTGTGCCAGGACTCTGTCGCCCTCATAGGAAAGAAGTTCTTCCTCACACGAAGATGGACCTTCCTGTGTTTCAACTTGTACCCATGAACCCTTGTCCTGTCACTGGCCACCACCGACTTCAACTCTGGCATCCCTCGTGATCATCCCATATCTTTGCAACCCTGTGCTATATGTTCCACACCTCAAACATAAAAGTTTCCACCTTCTCAGCGTGTGACAGGCTTTGTCATGCCCTGGGTCCCACCCATGCATGACAAACACAAATACTGAAAATGAATTCACTTTCATGGCATGATATTGCATGAGATGAAAAGTCTTAGGCAAGGTTTAGTATCACTCTAAGTGAACTGGAACCTCAGTATACCGTGGCAAGTAAACAAATCCTTAGGTGCTTTGGAAAACATCTTGTCAATATTCTGCTTGAAGCAAGTCCTTCTAATTTTTTTCTTTATTATGTTCTCAATATTGGTATTGGTATGAAAACAGTAATCACTTAATCTATATTTCTATGTATAATCAGATGAAAGTCTATAGTCCTCCTAATTCTTCGTAGTAAAAATCTGCATTATGTCCTGCTACATGAGAATATTTACTCATTTCATACTCATTGTAATTTACAATGTTTTCCCGTCATTTTTACATTTCTTATTGCCTTCTGATTGTCTTTTTTTTTTTAGTTCCTTGTTCCCGTAACACACGAACAATTTGGTACTTCAAAATGAAACAGACAGATAAGTCAATTTGCCTCAGAGGCAAAGGCATTATATATCCTGATTTCATCTGTTTTCCTCTCAAGTTTTAGATTTTCAAGGAGGGAAGGTTCTGCTGTTGATATAGATAGTTAGGGAACAGTTGTTTAAACACTAAACAATTCTACGTATAAATAAACACAAAAATTATAGTTCTACAAAACTGCCACACAAGCTCTTTGATGGAACTACTATAGGATTAAACTTGATTCTGTCACTATATCATCATATTAAATTATTTTGCTTTAGAGGTCCCTAATTGTGAGCATAAATTTGCCAAATAAAATTTAATATGGTGAATCTACACCAATATATCAGTTTAGCTTCAAATCAGATAGTGACATTTCAAATTTTGGTGGCTTTTGGTATTTGCGATTTGATTTTTAAAGTCTATTATTTTCAAAATACACTGGGAAAAATGTATATTTCCACTGGCCAGTTGAAACTTCCTTTTGCCTCTTGCCTTGAGCATGCCCATAAAAGTGAATGACAGAGGAAATGAGGAGATTCAACTCAAAGATTAGGGTAATATTTCTAAACCATCAAAAAGAGGATTGTGGTCTGAACTTGCATCTCACATAGGTCCAAACTTACTGCGTGTATCAGAGCTTTGGCGGGAGAGCCCTGCATGTATGGAAAGAAGAAAGGGCATATCTAGGTTGTCTTCTCTGCGATTTCCCATCTCAGGTAGAGAGCAAGAATTTCTGCCACTCCACTGCAACCCTTGATCCCAGGACTGGGACCCTCAGCTGCCCGAAATGTGGTGCAGCAGCATTGCCATCACGGCAGGTCATGCCACTTGCTGCAGCAGAGACCGGAGCTAGTGATGAGGGGGCCAAGAAAACACGGGAGCCAAGTGGCATCACTGTGTGGGAGCATCAGTTCTCCAAAGATACCCCACAGGGCAAGAATGGGGCAAGACTGAATTTGGCAAAGCCAGTGTGCAGGATGCTGCTGCTTATAACAGGTAATAGTGAAACATGCACAGAGTTTTCTGTAAACGGACGGACGAGTGTTCGTCCCTCGCGCGTCTCGGGGCGTTCCCCTCCTGCACGGGCTCCTGTGGGCCTCTTGAACGTCGTGGTCATACCACACCAATCACGGGAGCGTCACTCACCCTGGGATCCGTCATGGCTGCCGCGAGGGGGAGGAGCAGCAGAGATGACTCACCACCATCCCAGATCCCAGGTCCAGATCAGATCAGGAAAGGCGGATAGACCGGACACCCAAAAGGTTGGGGGTATCGGGCGTGGACTGATAACAAACCACTCGATACGAGTTAAAGTCACCAGCCAACTTTATTTTCCCACGGCACAGACTTATATAACCTTGGTTAGGGGAGGCAGGGAGACATGGTTGGCCACATGCTATTTCCTGGGGCCCCCCAATTGGCGGAACCTCATTGCCAGGCAGGCCTGGGGCCGGGGCAGACTGCTCCGGCCCCCACCTCCCAGGTGCCAGAATCTTCTTGTTAGGTGTCATGAGTCACCCAGTCAGGCCTGACTGGGCATGCCTGGCACCCGGAGTCACAGGAGGGTCAGAGATACCCTCCTGTACACCTGCAATATAATGATGTTCAATGCATGTGGCCCATATCGCGTTTCCCTACAGTTTTCTTCGCTTTAAAAGGAAGCTCAAGATTCTTTATGTCAGAGAGATTATTTAGAGACGACTGAGGGAAAAGGATGGAAAAGTACATGGCAAAGTAAAAAGTGAAAAGGGGGATAGTAGCAATGAGGGAAATCAAGAGAGCAGCATAGGTAAGATTCCAGGAACGGGGAAAGTTAGGGAAGACTGCCACCATTCTTGCATTCCCTTCTCTTTCTGTCATTTCTTTGCTATCTCCAAATTGGCTGCTGTTATGACTCTGATCTTCAGAAATCCTTTTGACAATTTCTGCAGTTAGCAACCTCTTCCATGGCATCCCATTGCTCCTACAGGCGTGTCACACTAAGTATGCGGTTGCTTGTTTTTTTTTTTTTTGTCTGTTTTCTTCAAAGCATGGACTTTCATCAGACCTACAAATGTATTGTATATCTGTCCTTCTTCATGGTCTCACTATCCCCTGAACACTCACATGTACTCAGACTTACAATCTGAATGTATATGTTAGGAGAGACAAATGGCAGTTTAAAAAAACAGTGATCATTTTAGAAAGCCTGAATTCAATCTTCGCTCATATACTTTTACACATTTTGGATGGGTAATGCATTTCCTGTCATTTATTGCTAGACTCTGCTGAAATGATAAGCAGCATTTGGAATATATGATTTTGTAATTCAGTCTACGGTACTAAATCCAGACACACTGGTGCAAGAATTGAACACCATAGCAACAGCTTTATGTACCTGCAGTTTTTCATAATCCGCTCTCCTGGTGCTTTTACAAAATCCACATTATTTTGGTGGTCATTTTGCGTGCTTCATTACTGAGTACAGGAAGATATATCTCAGTGCCTGCTTTTTATTACAAGATATTTTTAGCTAACAACTGTGTTAATTTAGTCCTAATTACTTATAAACAGTGTCAGATAAATTAAATATTTCCAGGTGTGTATTTCATTAAGACTTTTTAATCAATTTTATTAAGGTAGTAACTCACCAAATCAACATGCTTAATTGGCCAAATAAGTTATACATAGAGTAGTACTAGTGTCACAGGGAAATTGAAGACTTAGGTAAAACAAAAATCTAAACTTTTAATGAACTGAGAAATGTAAAGGTGTTACACTTTCATAGCCACCTATGAATAAAGCTTCCCATTTAGATACAGACAGATTTAGACTTTTTTTCTCATCAAGACTTTCAGAGGAGACACAATAGCCCAGCAAATCACTAGAACTGAGTTGTTCCTGTTGCTCTCCTTCTCTGCATCATCAAATGCCTATTCTCAGATTAATCCTTTTTCCAAGACAATATTCCTTCATGCTGCAGGCCAAATGTAGCACTGGCCTGTAACGAACCGTTGAGGTTCTCAGAGCTATTATCTAGGAAACGGGCATCCAGTAAATCTTCCTATTGCTGTCATTTAGCTTAATAAGTTGCTAACATTTGACACCAGCAAGCACTAATTTTTCTTTCTAACTTAACTTCTACAGCATTTAAAGAATTCAGCACTCCCTTACCTGATGTCATTAGGGCTAGCCTGCCATGGATGATCAGAAAACCTGAACGGTATGTGGACTGCCATTTCATGCTTTTATGTGCTGGTTTCTACACTGTGCTTTGGATTTCGGGGGCCTTATCAGCCTGAATTAACATAGTTTTGCANTTAGGTGCTCTCTGACCCAATCTTCCTCTACCCTGGGCAAGTCTTCCTTTCTTCCAGCTTCTTCTCCTGTCACTAGGGCCTGGGACTCTACAGGGCTGCCCTTGGTAAACACTGAAGCAAAGCAGGCATTCAGCAGCTCTGCTTTTTCTGTGTTCTTCGTAACCAGGGAGCCCATCCCATTCAGCCCAGCAAATCACTAGAACTGAGTTGTTCCTGTTGCTCTCCTTCTCTGCATCATCAAATGCCTATTCTCAGATTAATCCTTTTTCCAAGACAATATTCCTTCATGCTGCAGGCCAAATGTAGCACTGGCCTGTAACGAACCGTTGAGGTTCTCAGAGCTATTATCTAGGAAACGGGCATCCAGTAAATCTTCCTATTGCTGTCATTTAGCTTAATAAGTTGCTAACATTTGACACCAGCAAGCACTAATTTTTCTTTCTAACTTAACTTCTACAGCATTTAAAGAATTCAGCACTCCCTTACCTGATGTCATTAGGGCTAGCCTGCCATGGATGATCAGAAAACCTGAACGGTATGTGGACTGCCATTTCATGCTTTTATGTGCTGGTTTCTACACTGTGCTTTGGATTTCGGGGGCCTTATCAGCCTGAATTAACATAGTTTTGCACAGTATCTGATTTAAGTCTTCAGACAGTTTAGAGCACTGGAAAATACAGTCCAAGAATGGCTCTTGCATTGCTGCAAAACCAATGCAAGTGTCTTGGCACTCCACGTTGCTTGGTATGGGCCACTGTACTGAGCCATTCTGCAGAATGAGTTCAGTTTTGCCTAGGCTTTTCTGCTTAAAGTCCATGAAATTCTTTATTTTTTCGCAGAACACTCAAGCTCTCCAGTATTACTTTTGTCCAGGATTATATGTAGGTTAACAGGCATAATATCCGTGCTTCAAAAATACTCCTGCTCTTACATATAACACTGTTATATTATTTCAGCACTAATATTATCCCTCCAGTGGCAGAGGGGGACAGCTCAAATCCACTGTAAGAAACCAGAGCAGAAAGCAGCAGAAACATTGTAGGTCTCTTCATCAGTAAGGATGTTGAATAGATGCAGACTCCTTCTCCTCAAGTGTCATTTGCTTTTCTCCATCTAGATGCTCACACTTATCCAAAGGTGTTCAGAGCAACGTTCTCCTTTGAGATACCCACTTGCTCAGGGATTTTTCTAGCTCAAGAATGAAAGGATCATCTACCAAACAAATTGAAGGGGAGTAAAATACTCCACTTGTTGGGCAGGTCCGTATGCAAGAAACCCCACATCTACTTAAAACCAGATATAATAACAGACATATAGTGAATATATCCAAAGTTAAATATTTGATTGCATTCTAAAATAAATTGTATTTATTTGCCATGAAGCCACTGCCAGATAGCAACTAGCATTTACTTCTGGATTTTGTCCCAGCTCCATCACAGTTAACAGTTTTATACCAGTCTCATCTTATGAAAAAAAAAAAAGTGATAATTCAGGAAAAATTATGTAGGAATTTAATTTCCATAAAGATAGTGAAACAAATACGAACAAGTTAATCTTTCCAAGCAGAAGTTAAATGTACTGCTTAATTCAAGTTAACTGTTTTACAGAGAAGACAGAATGCATACCTATATTCACAAGTAATACTTGAAATAAGCAGGCAAGGAAGGGGATCTTTCTTGCCTGGGGTAGTGCAAAACATTATCTCCAGGCAGTGCTAAGCTTTAAGTGCCAATTGTGATTTTTCTTCTTGTCTTATACAGCTACTTCTGAAAGGCCTCTTTGTGCCTCCAGAAAACAACAGATTGGTCCAAACAGCAAGTATTGTCAAAGTATTATGTGCTTTCCAATGCTTTGAGAATTATTTTTGGTAATGTAAACCCTTTTTCACTGTGGAACTTTTAGTGTCAACTACCTGTAGCACAGGACCTATATTCATAAAAAATATAGCAGTAATATTACCATTTTTGTCCATTACTCATTGATGTACAGAAGGAGAGAGGCTCTGGCAGTAAACAAGCTTGAATTCATTCCTCCATTTGTTTTATTTATTTTTACAGTCTATTTTAAATGCATTCTCTCTTGAGCTCCTTACTGCTGCATGCGGTAAATCAGGCAGTGGAGCGAAGGAAAGCCTGAAAGGATCATAGCACCAGTTGAGCTTAAATAGCTCCATCACACCAGGGCAAAAAGGTCAGTTCCACTGTAATGAACCCACTCTTTAGGAAGCTCGGGTCTTGTGCTTTTTCACATAAATGTTGGTTTAATATATGTGATGTTATAATTCCTACTATGCTTGTGTGCTTAGACCAAAGCAATTCTATCCCTGTCTAAAAATCATATGCCACTCTTTGTTCTTGGCCCAGAATCCAAGGGTGTACGGGTAAATAAAACCATAGACTAATTGCCTTCATGTCTATATGACATTATTCAAGTTTTCCTCACAAAAAGACTTTCAGTTTTATTATATGGTATTTAATTATATGGTTAGAGCCATAAAACACGCAGATTATAAATGAGCACATAATTCCTCTGTATAAGGTGCAACAGTTAAGTAAGTAGGTAATAATGCATAGGTCTTTTGCTTGACCGCTTTACAGCAAATAAAAAGCTCTTCAGGAGAAGGAAGCTGCAAAAGATGAAATACAGCAGCATAGAGACATTCAAGCAATAAAGAGGTCCTTTCTGTTACATGTATAACAATTGGCCTCTTTTTCAGTGAACATTGTCTTCCATTCCTGTCTTTTCCCACCATAGGGAAGAGGAAAAACTGTAGCTCATTGCTGCTGTCCAACCTATGCAGTTCCTAGGGGAGAGGAGTTCCACTCCCGTAATTATGCTAAATTTAGAGGAAGGAATTCAGAATTCAAAGAAGTGTGCTAGATTCAAGGAAAAAGCACAAATAATGAATTGTCCAGCATCCCCCCGCCACAGGTAAACAATAACACAGTATTAACAGGCTAATTAATGGATGGAGGCAGTAGCCTAAATTCCACGTTTAACACTTGAACACAAATTGGCCATATTAGCATCAGACCAGAGTTCACAGCTATAGGAATAATAGGATACAAAGTGTAGATGATGCAATAAATTAGGTTAAACACATAATGATCAAAGAAGTGGAGGAAATAGTTTGAAATGTATTTTCAAGTGGATTAAAATACTACCTCTGATTGTAATTTGACATTTGCTACTATAGCATTACATCCATATGTCTATCATGTATAGCTGGGACACATAGTTCCCATTTACAGGAAGACAGTATTAAAATAATGACTATACTGGGACATGTTAAAAACATCTCTGATTCTCTTTTAGGTTAAAACTGTCTACATTCATTTCAAAAATATAATTATGTTATAATTAGATATTGATCATTACACATAATACTTTCACACACAGGTGCCTAATTTTTTTTTCATTGGTTACAGCTTCACTCTAATAATCCTTTTGAGCCAAATTTATCTTTATCATGTTTATTATTATTTTCCCTTAATGGCTTGACATCTTAATGCAGATTAGAATGGAGGCAAGAGAGAAAAACTGTCGCTAATGTAAGTCTAAAAGACTGAGCTATCAGTGATGTCAGAATATTCCAAAATATTCAAAAATATTTTGAATCAGCCTCTTGATGCTGCCTTTTGGAAGAGCTTGCCAGAGACAGGGAACTCATTTAGATGGACTATTAAGCAGCTTACCTCAGTATTTTTTATGTTTTTACAACTTATGATCTTTGACAGAATTTTCCAGTATCTTATTGCATATTCATGTGATTCAAATCATAATTATTATAAAAATATATTTGTTATTGTAGCATTACAGATCAACCAAGAAAGCAGCCTCAGCATGCTGAGAATTGTATAAACACAAAGCCTCCAACTTCAGTCACATCTGTTCCTTTTCTTTGCATACACCAGGTTCCAGGATAAATCTAAAGTAAGAAGCAAAGGTGCAATGAAAGGAAACAGGTGAGAGGGGCAAAAGAAGGAAAAAAACAGCACTAAAAATGCAGGCATGAAGTGAAGAGACTTGGTATAGAGGACGGAGATGACAGAAGTTAGTAAGCCAGCGAGGACAGGGCAGAGAAATCCTGCCAAAGCTGTAGAAAAGCTAATCATATATATATGGCAGCAAGAGAAAGTTTCTGATGATCTAACTGTTGGCCATATAAAAAGATTATAAAGGCCATGCCTCTCTACTCGGTATACGCCAAACTTTCAGGCTCCTATGCAATAAGGAGTCTAGTAGGGGACCTTTCCTTATAGACTGTGCAGAGATAACAACGATGTCCCTTGTTGCAAAGGAACTATCTGTCAGCAGGGTTACAGGTGACACCTTGCCAGCCATTATGTAGCTCCCCTGGGACAACATCAGTAAACTACAGCGTGCCAGACACCTGCATCAGGGCCACACAGGCTAATGAAACTATTCTGCACCCAGTGCAGGATATGCTCCCAATCCATTAATAATACCTTATTCTGGGCTGCTTCACTCACCCCTGAAGTATTTGAGCACTGCTTCAGAGCAATTGATTTCTGTGCTTATTTTTGACACTGTGTTACTTAAAAACTGTTCACAAATTGATCCAGTATCTCTTTTAAGCAGCTAGGCTGAAGTTTTCTGAAGAGTTACAAAGCTTAAGCTGAGATTTATTAGTAGAAATAACAAAAATGAACAGTCAATGCCTAAATTCCTTAGCTGCCTCAGTGTGCCTCATCTGTCTTATAGTGCCTCTTCTGCCTCATTTCCCTCCTGAGAATCAGGCATTGTTAAAATTAGACATTGACATTTCCTATTTTATGCTCCACTTCAGCATGATATGGTTAATGTTAAAGACTTAAGGCCACAAAGTTTACAGTAGCCTTTTATTGCTGTTCTGTGTCTTCCTGACTTCAAATTTCTCCTGAGCTTTAATTAGACTCTCCACATCCCTTGGGTTTTTAACCTTTTTAAAAAGCAGCAGGTTCTCTCACCAAGCACACTTTCAGGATTTGTCTGACTATCTAACAGTTACTCAGTTAATAAAACTTGTAGGTAGAAAATATGCAATCAGAAAAACACTCTGCACTAAAGAGGTGCAGCTACTCTTACTTCCATAATAGCAGTGAAACTCTGAGTACTGAAACCAGAATATTACTGCTGTGCCAGGCAATTAAAAGCAGAATTGAAGAAGCACTAAGGCTGAATACTGTACAGGAATTTGTTTTCTCTCCAGTCAGAGGACTAGCAAGTGCTTGAGTGAGGACAGAGGAAGCAGAGCTTCTAGGTATTTAAGGAAAAGGAGGAAAACATCAAAGCTGCAGATCAATGTGGACAGTGCCCTAGCATGTAAAAGTATTTGTCATAAACCATGTGGAAATAGCAGTAAAAGGAAAGGCTGATGTTATTCAGTGAGAACTCAGACGTGGCTTCAACTGGTGTTTTCTAAAGAGCACGTGCCAGGAAGAAAGCACTAACAAAATAACCTGCATGCAAGAATGGACAGATGAAAGCTTCAGTAGAGCTGGTGCTCTCTGGAAATACAGAAAACAACTGCTGAAGTAGTAAAACAGAAGAATGGCTGTATCTCTCGGTAGCAAGTGTCAGCAGAAAGGAATCCTTTCAGGTGGGACCCGAAATCTTTCAGCAGTTGTAAGAAGTCTTCAGTGAATAACGTTGGGGAAGCAAACTAAAAAGAAATGGAAAGTGAGAGAATTGTTCAAGGAATACAAGAAACAAAGAAGACGACAGACTTTGACAGACCTGATACTGAAGAACCAAGCCAGATTCCCACAAAAGCCATCGGATAAGGGGTTTGCAGGACAATGCTGGCAGACACAGTATTTGGATTCTCTTGAGATCCGTGTCAGGACAGAGCAGGCAGCATCCTGACATGGCAGTTGTAATGGAGAATCTCAGATGCTACAAGACAGAAAGAAGGTAGAAAGGTGTGCCAGCCACGTGCAGCCTCATTATACAGAACAGATAGCACCAGAAATCTAAGAAACTTTACTCTTTTTGATAATGCCCAGCTTTGCCCAAGGGGAAAAAAAAAAGTGGAAGCAAAAATTGTTATCGATCATATCACTTCTGAGTGTAGGAGCACGTATAGAAATGATGAAAAGAGCAGCTAAAGCAGACATGCTCTTTTCAGACTTCAGCAGACTAAATAGCTTTCCATGGCTTGACACCTACCAATTCTTAGCAACTTGGTAGGGATTGTCTCTAAAATACCCAGTCTTTCTATGAAAGCATAGTGATGACATCTTCAGAAAAACATGGTGACAACCCAATTTTGAAACTGGAACCTAAAGCTACAAATTTAAGTAGTTATATTTGCTATGTTTATACCTATTTTGGTACTTAGGTAGGTAATTACCAAATAATCACTTCTTGATTTTATACTAGCTACCAAAATATGAAAAAAAAGATATTCAGCTGACAGCAGAGCCCCTACCTGCTGTGCATACAATGATGATCAAAAGCAGAACAATATCTAATAAAGTATGAGTGTAACAATTTACAAATTCAAGTCAGGTTCAGAAAAAAAAAAGCCTTGAAAACAATCTAATACAAGATAAAGAGTCTAAATAAAGGGTTTTATTCCCTATAATCACATGCACTGCTTCAATATTTGTCCTGTGCAATTTATATTCTTGAACCATTTTTCATAAAATCTGTGATGATTTGCTTATATATTTGACAGATAAGACATAGTTTCATGCCCTTAATTATTTATGTTTTATGACTTAACAGTATCATTTTTCAATCATACTAACCTAAGAAACATCACAAAAGAGCTGTGATTAATAAATGCATGAGGGTTATCAAGGTAGTCCTTACAATTCAGGAGATGGAAAAGGCAGAAGACTATGATGCTGAAATGGCAGGAAACATAGACACTATCCTGGTCCTAAAGGGAAACATGAAATCCAAAAATACAAAAATCCTAAAACTGTCAGCCATGAATCACAAAAAAACACATTTAAATACAGTGATAAAATTTACTATTTCAGACTATCCAAGCTAAAATGTTGCATCTGTTCTACACTATAGATTTTAAGTAAGTCTTAAGTGGGTGCCATTTTATCCTTATGCTGAACCCATAGCAATGAAACTTCTTTGAAAGTGGTTCTGTTCTCCATATGTTAAAAGCAACTGAGGACAATTTCCTTATATTGCATTAAATTTTGCTGACTTTCTGCACACTTCCATTGCTTAATGGCTCTCTGTACTGGCCTCCAGGCAGAGGGGCTTATTTATTAAGTGTGTCAGGACCGCAAGTATTGTATGCCTGAATGCTCTTTCACAGCATGCAGGAACACCTGAGAGAGGAGAGGTGTCTTCTGTTTTATCTTTGACTATAGTGTTGGATCAGGAGAAGTGTCTACCTTCCCATTCTACTCATACATTTTTTGGCAATAAAGTCTGATTATACAGATCTCACGGGGGGGTGAACACGTCATCTTTGGCAGTAACATAAACACCAGAGCAAAGGAATACAAGGGTAGCTATTCCCCCAATTTAAATAACACTTCTGCAGTCGCTGTGAATGACAGGTTCAGTGGAGTTAGAACAGGCTGGTACTAAAATGTAATTACTCCTGTGGAGCATTCAGGCAGCTACCGGTAATAATGTTGGAGCAGTTCCTGTCCCGGTGCCCTTGTCTCTGTCCCTCTCTGGGAGTAACTCTCATTGGCACTAACAGGAGAGTCACCTCTCTGCAAAGTAGCCAGAGCAGAACAACATTTCAGTATTGATCTTTTTTTTTTTTTTAATCCAACACACAAAATGTGCACTGGCCTGGAACTTCCTATGTAGCTGGGAGAGGAAAACACATTCCCTGAGAAGAGAAGAGATTCCTTACAAAAGGGCTGGTCACTTAACTACCTCTTCAAACCAATCACTGTTGAGATGAGATTAATAAGTTCCCTTCTCCCTATTTCCAAGTAGACACAAGAAAGCTGCCTAGGCTATGGAAAACTTGCTTAATTTGTCTAGCTATCTGCCTAAGAAGACATTTTAAAGAAAGCTTTTTCTCACATAGTATGAATGAACTTACATGCATTCAGTGAGTCACACACTATAAAGCTTCTGTATTATGAGAACTGCCCATTCTAAGCATATTTAAAATACCTGGCAATTAATTTAACAGTGAAATCATTTTAGCAGAGATGTGCTTGACATATGCATTTGCTGTACCAGGAATTGCATTACATTCCAGCACTAATATCCTGTAACATTGTTACTGCAATAGGAATATCAACAGCATTTCCATACATTCAATGAAATAAGTCTGAGCAGGAGAATAAAATGAAGTGTTAAAGGAGCGATACAAAAGAATTTATGCTTGTTTGCTCCTGGCTAAAACATTCAAAGTTGCCATTCAAATAAAATTTCAGCAGCGAGACAGCTAGCATTTGGTTTACCTGATCCTAGAAATACAAAAAGAAAACTTAACTCCTTCAAAGTTAATGGCAAAACTCCTGTTATTGCTGGTGAGTTTAGAAGTTCACCTCTCAGGGTTGAATGAACAGTGAAAGGCAACTGAAGTGTCCAGAGGACATTTAGAAGGTCTTGGTTCTCTGTCATTTGAGAAGGGTCTCCGCACAGATTCCATGCTCATGCCAGCAAAAAAATTCCACTAGGTATGAAAAAAATCTCCTACTTAGAAGACAGTACTCACCACTGATTTTTGGGGTATTCCTACACATGGGAACAAGATAGAGGAAGGACTAGGCCTAATTTTTAAGCCAACCACCAGAGTGATTAGTACCAGAACTTAAGATACAGAAAATGGTTCCCTTCCTTTTCTTGCACCAAAGTCAATTTTCCAGTAACTTATTATGCCATCTGAAGAGCAATAAGCAAGAGTTCAATATTATAAGAAGAGATTCTGTGCACTTTTGTACCTTTTCCCTTATTTTTTTAAACCTGTCAGAAATTAAAATACTATGATCCGATATCTTAAATATGGCAAACAGCTTAATATTATTTACTGCTTTGTTATTTTGTGGGAGTTGAGGTGATTTAGAAAATCCATTTCTTCAGATTCTCTTTAGATCAGTCCCTAATTGGGTCCTAATGATGTAGCTATTATCACATTTGCCAAGCTTCTTTTTACCACCTACACTTTCTACAAATGAACACACACAGAAGCTTAATTGTAGTGGATTGCTGACTATTTACCTCTCAGCTCAATAAACTGTGATGGCTCATCTCTTCCAAAGTCAATAACTATTTAATATTCTATTAAGTTGATAGGCATAAAAGAATAGTAAACTGTGTTTCTGATATAGCAAAGTAATTAACTAAAACAGGGAACAATTCCCCTTTCATTAAAAATGGCAATAGAACATCCATTACCAGTGGAGTCTGGTCATTATAAAACTGTATGGAAAGAAATATGCTATATAGACTTGGCTATATTTCAGATTTCTGGGTATAAAGGTAAACATTTTTTAAACTGTAACTTTATTATTTTAGTGCCATACTCCTTTGGAAGAGATTTTTATGCTGACTCCTCAGGTGGTGATAGCCCTGCTCCCAACTAGAAAAGACAGTGAGGAAACAATTAGTTTTCATCTGTACATTAATAGTGCAAGTGCTGTCCTTTAAGACATCCAGCTTCAGGCTAGCCTAAACTCAATTTAAATTAGACCATTGGGTTCTTTAATTAATAACAACTGGGCTTATTCCCATGATAAAGTAAAACAGATTTACTCTATCCTCCTTCTATCAAGGTTACAGAAATCTGCGAACAGCAGGGAATGTAATCCGCTCTTCAAAGAATGTATTTTCAAAGAAAATATCATGCCACTTACTAAAAAAAAAAAGTTTTCTTTGTTAGTCTTTGTTCTTAATCTTGTTTTAGAAGGTTTGCAATGCATATTTCACACAAGCTGCTATGACTGTCCGGGCAGCACCTTAAGAAGTTAAATTTTGAGGCTGATTCACTAGTGGGAAAACAGACACAATACTTTTCAGTATAGTCATGTCTAATTTGCAGCTATTTTAAATAGGGACCAGGATCTCTAAATAATAAATTTATTTTAACTGAGAAATCTCTGCAGTCATTCCCTCAGAATACTAATCTTCTGGAATCTCTAAAGAAAAGGAAAAGTAAATGTGAAAAATGTTTTATCCAGCGCATTGAACAACTAAATACTCCAGCCAATGCAGATGTTATTGAAGTCATCAATAATTAAATGATAATAAAAGTGCTGAATCCTAAAATAGAAAAATATAAAAGCTGTCAAATTGCTGCAAGCCATGGGAATTAATCCTTTATGAAATGTTTTAATACAATTATTATGAACTAATGATTATTAGAAAACAGTGGTTAGTATTATTATATTCCACTGGGATGCACAGCGTCACAGGAGAGCTAAGGAGTAAACTGCTACTTGCTCTCTTCTGTCAGTAAGGGCAGATGACCAGACACAAAGAATGTGAATACGGGTAAATCTGAACCCTTGTCACTCAGACCACATTTTTCGGTGAAGGATCTGCCTATTCCCTGCCATGTAACCTCGAGAGAGGCACTTCTAAAATCAGATGAATTGCTTTAAAGGAGAAATACAAACCACACAACTGTTGACACTATCTCAGGGTCTAAGTATATTCCCTATGTAATTAAGTAGACAAAATTAAGCCTATTTAAAGACTTCCCAATTAAACAGACTCCCCAAGTATCTGTAAAATAATCTGCAATATAGAATAATTTAAAACAGTAGAATAATATCTAGAATAAAACGTAGAAAAATTTCATGACAATTTCACTGACAATTAAGCTAGCAGAGGCCATCATTAATTTTAACTCATTTAATTACTAATTTCATAATTGCTTGTTAAGAGTACAGAATCTAACAAAGTACTAGTTAGCAATCCCAAAGATTACACTATTTTTAGTTTATACATCCCTTATTTTATTATGCATGTTCACTTCAGTTTTGACTGAATTAAAACTATTCCATCAAAGCTGTTTGAAATTAAAGCAGGTAGAAGCTCCTTTTTCTTGTAGCAGTTCGTTTATTCCCAAGGGAAGGCCTGATTCTTTAAGGCCTCAGAAAGAAGGAGAAAACCATTTCTCTCAGCTCAGTTTTCATCTGATAGCCACATAACTGCTGGACTAGGGCAGCTTTGATATGAGGAAGGTACCAGTTTAGCAGTCCAACAGTGTGACAGGGCTTCCACGGAAATGAGAGCAAGAATACCTGCTCTCTACCCGTGTGCAAGGCTTCCTCACAGCACAGCAACGTGGACAGCACGTCTGACCACAGCAGAGATCCAGGCTGCACAGGCGTGCTCTCCTCCGAGGGCTTTCCACATGTTGTACCTCCCATGCAGGCAATAAGTATGTGCCTTGAGAACTGTCACAAGTCCCGTTCCACTTCTGCTCTGAGGGTCCTTTAGGGCTCGCAGGCAGCTGGCTGCTCTCTGTATTTACCGGCTCTTCAAGAGCACTCATGGCAGCGTGGCTCCTGGTGCACCCCACGGCGCAAGGTCCCACCACCGAGGCGCACTAAATCTGCCAGCGTGCGCTCTGTAGCCTCCTGGCTGCACTTCTGTGTTTATCAAAGAGTCATTTGCAGTAATAAGGGAGCAGAGTGTAAACACGCTCTTCGCTAATTTGCTGTGTTTGAACATCTGATTCTCTAACGTTGTGAACGGGAAGTACTGATGAGCTTTGTGGCTGCACAGTTTGGTTTCAATTAAATTTTTAACGAAACAAAAGTCAGGCCCAACTGTGATTGGTGGCACAGTTTTGATTTTAATGCTGCCCTCTTACGTCCTCTCATTTGGCTAGGGTTCTCCTACTGAATATCAATATTGATAGCAAGCAAGAGCACAGACCCTGAGGGGGCATGGTGTGTACCCAGCAGCTTGCTTTTCTGAGCTGTCACTGTACTGTTGTTCTTTTTATTGTTATTATCATTATTATTTTAGGGGCTGTTGACAGATTGGCAATCAAGCTTATCTTGAATTTTCAAGTTCATTCAAATCTATTTTCAGAGTAGATATCCCAGGGTGATGGTGAGGCAGAGGAAGCGCAGTGTGCTTGCACGGTTGAGCACAGTGCTTTAAACTGATAGAAAATGTTTGCAGCTATTTAACTTCTCTGTAGGAGTCCGTGGAAGTCTGTTGCTTCCTGCCACTAGTAAATGCTGTGGAGGCCAGTATCTTTCAAAACTCCTAATAAGACCCACTGGTGTTGTTTTTAAAGGAACACAGTGGAGGGGAGAAAAAATAATTTAAGAAACATTTGCAACAGTGAAATAGTGCTCAAAGCTATGGTATTAACGGCAGTAGTCAATAATAACAGCTGACTGCCTGCATTTAAATGACAATCTGTTTGGTGGTTTAAAAACAACGCAGTCATCTAACTCCATCATCCCTTCTCTGGACATACCAAGTAGACAAGGTGATCCAACCCTTCAATACTAAACTCTGTAACACATCAGGCTAGATCAAGGATAAATGGCTTCAGATCTGAGGCTTGTCTCATTTGGTGATGGTTCAATGACTATTTTGCTGCTAGGATAAAAAAATGCTTTATATTAAGAAAGAGCTGCAGAGAAATAGTTTTAGTCACTGGTGACAGAGTCCCCAGCTGATATAAAATGGCTTGGCTCCAATGGCTGCGGCAGCACTACACTGCCATACGCCAGCTGTCAGAATCCTAACATTTACGATCCTAGATTCATAGTGAGCAGCAGCAACTAGATTGTCAAAAGTACAGCATCTGCCTTCGGACCACAAGATTTGATTGCTTTTTTCTAAAGTCTGGGGAAGGAAAAAAAAAAAAAGGCCTACTTAAAGTTAATCTCCTAAATCTGTATTTGAGGCTCAAGAATGAGTATGTAATTTGGCAAAGTTTGGGCTGGATTCCGCAACTCAACATCTGGATAAGGTCCACTGATATGACAAGATGATGTACCTTAGAACTATCTTATCTGTCATATTCAAAAGTTAATTTACTTATTTCAGAGCGGCACATAAAGTGCATTTGGCTACTTCAGATACACCAAGAATGGAATCGTGGTAACTTAAAAAACAGGCTCAGAGGAAGAAGGATATAACCCTGGTATCTGCAACTCCATATGCTTTTTCATAGTAACTTTTCCTCATCCTTTACTAACTAGAAACAAACAGTCCGACTCTCATGTTTTTGTTGAAAGTAGCAGAAGTAAACAATGATATAACGTTTACAAGACTAACATGGTAGTCTGCTGAAAGGGTTTATCAGTCTGCTTTTCCCATTGCTCCTACCGTGTAGTGATGTGCCTATATGTGTAAATTACAAATACAAAATATTTTAGATCATCATTTTATACAAATTTAGTTATGATTTTCCAAAATCCAAAAAAAATTTCCAAAAGAAAATGTCGTTCCCATTGTACAGTATGGGAGTAACTTAATTATTCTTCATTCGACTTTTCTTATTTTGACTTTTATGTATACGCCACCTGGAACTTCTTGAGGACTACCTTTTACCAAGGGCTGTATTTTACTTTTTCTGGTCTTTCCCCTCTGTTTATATGTTCATTGTAACCATTATACAGGGGACACTCTGATTTAGTACTACCTGAAACTTATTTTTGAATCATAAATATTTAAGATACTAAATAAAATAGAACCTAATCCTGCTTCCTCTAGAAGTGCAATGCTCTTTCTTTGCTTGCTCGGCAGTTTCTTTGAGGTGACTTCCCTTCCATACGATAGTACAACATAACCACAGCAAACCAGTTCATTTAGTGGTTAGGAAAATAGGTTGCAGTGTTTTTCCAGGAGAACTTTGAATTTCATGAACCAAATCCAATGACTGTTTACTGAAATGTCTCCCACTGCACGCTTTTACTGGCCTCTTACTATACTTTTAGGTGCTATCCTAAAATAAATTACCTTTAGGCTGCTGTAAACTTGTAATATGCTAGATATCCCAGATCAAAACTCTTTACAGATATCTCTTGCATAATAGGCTTATATATCCAATGAATTTCTGTAATTGATGCCAAGTGATGCCAAGATTTAATTCTGAATACCATCTTTTTTTCCCTATGGTTCGTCTTTTTTTATTTGGGTCATCATGCTATCTTTATGTTATTTAAGCATCCATTTGTTCAGCAGTTTTCGTTTTTTTTTTTACTTTTACTGGATTTAACAACTAATAGAGGTGTCATTAATATACTATCTTGCAAAAAAAAAGCCTACATACTTGATTCTGCATTATCTATTAAGAAAACAATAATAATAAAATAAAGTTTATCTGATGCTGTTAGAAGACTGTAAAACGGAGAACAGAAGTGATATGCTTTCCAGCCATTGAAGGAAGGGAACATGTAGAAAGACTGTTCTTTAGCAATCTGAGAGGAGAGTATGTTTTTCAATGTGTTTTCCTTTTCATTAACAATAGAGAAAAAAGTAAGTTTTTCTTCAGCAAAGGTGGGAAGAGATAATACAGAAAATCCTGTTGGGGTATTCTTTATTACATAAACACATGATGCCTTGAGGTTAAACTCTTCATGAAAATCCCTGCTTAGGCAGACCTAACAAATTTAAGTCATTGAGAAGAGGTCAAGTCATTAACTCAGTCATCAGCCTCCGCAGCCACATAATTTAGTTAAGTACTGCACATATATTTTAGGTTACACAGTACTGGCAGAACCCGGGACTCTATCTCCATAATGAGGTTACTGAATCCCAAGGATTAGGGAATCAGAATAATTCATGATTATTCTATTTCTGTTCCCAAAAATTCTTCATTCTTTTTTGCATAGTGACAGGCTTCAGAAGGAGAATGGGAGGGTCACAGAAGAAAAACAGGTTGGACTACATGGCCTCCAGACTCCCTTCCTCCCTTCTGACCTCCATACTCAAAACAAAATTAAGATTAAAACAGATCAGATTGCTCAGTGTCTTTCCCATTGAAGTTTTGAGTACGTCCACATATTAGATTTATAGCCCTTCTTTGCACCTATTCTGGTTAATTCTTCTTCCTTATATCCAGTAGGAATTTCCCTTGTTGCAAATTGTGGACTGATCTCTCTTCTCTTTCACTGCGCACCTGGAAGAACACTTTTTCCTTCATTTTCTCAGTAATCTCCATTTAAATAACGGAAGACTGCAACTGGATCTCTTCTTAGCATTCTTTTTTCAAGGCTAAATAAAGGCCATTTTCTACATCTCTGTTTCTGTGTCATATACTTCAGTCCCCCTCACCTAACCATTTTGGTGGCAATTAGGCTTTCTAGGATTCTTTTATAATGTAATGGTTAGGGCCTTTCCCATTATAATCTAAAAAATATTTACACATGTGTTTTATTGTTTAAATTCCTTTCAGATATAGGAAGTCCAGAACTCAGCTTCCCCACTTTTACTTGCAGACAACAAAATACAATTAGTGAATCATACGGGATTAGACCAAAGGTATAGACTCCTTCAAGTAACTTTGCGCTTCTTTAAAAACTGGCATTACCTTGGCTAATTACTATTGTCATTAAAAACAAAACAGAAAAATCAGTTGTGGTTTTCACACCATAGTGGTTCAGCAATGTCACTTCCCAGTTATTAGAAATCTTGCATGAATGTCTTTAGGGAAAATAAAGTTTATATTCCTATTCTACTAGCCTTATGCATCACAACCAGAAAAGAAAGCATGATGATTCAAAGTCAGTACAGTATGAATGGTGCAACCTTTCAGCAAATTCATACATATTCCTGTGCCATACTCCTTGGTTTCTTCTAGGCTGAGATAGCCAACTGAAGTTACATGAAATTCATCAAAACCTCCATCTAATCTGACTCCATGCCAGAAATACGTCCCTTCACCAGGAGTTAAGTTGGGCAGGCCTCCCAATCCACAGCTTTGGGAGAAAGTAAGGGCTTCTAAGACTGGCGTTGTAAGCCCCCATGAAGCAGAAACTGCATGCCCCACTTATGTCTCAACACCCTTCAAGGTTGTGGGGCTGGAATGGAAAGTATTGTGTTTACGTCTCAGGCCTTTAATATATAGGCCTCTGTTGATAGTTCTCAGCACCAGGGATGTCAACCACGGTCAGCCATTCCCCACTCTACACACAAGACCCTGAAGAGGTGCTCCTGTAGGTCTCAGTAATTTCCTTATTAGATGTGCTTAGTGGTCTGTACTGGATGTACAGGAAGCCCAAGAATCCAACCAGTATTTCCAGAGGCACACTGCTAGGTTTAAACTATGTACTCAGAGGAAGGCAACAGAACCTGCTGTATTAACCTGAACTGGCTTTGTGTAGAAAGCATACAAGACCCATTCCATAAACAGCATCGGAGAACGAGCGATCCTTATACTCCAACATCCACCACAGTCAAACACAAACACTCCTTTGCAGGTGTTCTGCACAGAAGGAGCCTGACAAATGCCTGATTGGGAAAATAATCCAGGAGGTGGCTTTTTTTTTTTCAGCATCTTCTTAAAAACACACGGTCAGCCTGCAGGTCTGATGCTTAAGCTGGAAGATTAAGATCAGTGGCTGAAGCTATTACTGGCATTACTGCTTCTGCCCCTTTGATGAGCACTGTCACAGCTGAAGCCAGGATTTGCTCCTGATTTTTAGTCTGATGCATCAATGTGAAACAACATTTTGCTTTATTTCAATATACCTCCCTGAAAACTATGCTACTTTAGGAATTGATCCAGTAGATGAGATATATCTGCTTTAACGGCAAGGACATTGAGAAGCAGAATGGACGTTACCAACTCCAAAACCTGAAGCTAATGGATTTATTTATATTCATCATGACAACTCTGTCACAGGCATTGCATTAGCCCAAGCCTTTTCATATGCAAAAAATCCAGCCAGTGAAATGTGGAATTTAAGTTCCTTATGTCTTTATGTTCTAACTACTATTCTTTTACGCTACAGTTTTCAGGGAAAGTGTAAGGAAAATCTGTGAGAATTTTTGCCTGCCGAATTTTCTTCCATAGGAAGGGTCAGTGTGATTATTCTGTGTCCTCTATTGGTAACTTCTGTAACAGCTGCCAAAAGCTAGGAAAACATCAACTTCAGTGACTAGAACTGAAAAATAATTTGCACTTGGCTCTAATGAAGGCTGATTGCAGTCTTGGTAACCTTGGGCAAGTTACTCAACCTCTTTGTTCCTCTTTCTATTCAGCTGTAAAATTAAGTCAAAGCAGGACTTCACTAGAAAACAGATGCTGCCTCAGAGTTGATTTTTTCTGGTAAATAAATTATAGAAGAAAATATAATAGTTAATAATTAGTAGTCAGCACATAGTAATTAGGCAGCCATATCCATTATGACTCTGCATAAACAAAATCAATTTTCGTTAGGAGATATTAATGTTATCAAGTGTTGCTAGAAAGAATTTGGTAGTTAATGAAAAAGCTCTATGTTTTACTTCTCCAGTGAAATGTGGGTGTTTCTTAATTCCTTAGTATGTCTACTTTTACAAGCCAATTAAATTCTGTTATAAAATAGATGTATAAAAAAGTTTAAATGTGATTTGAAAATACCCTTTATACTGTTTTACATCTTTGCAAAACATTGAAGTTTTATGAACAAAGAACACAGAGTCAGATTCTGCTGCAATTTACGCTAGTCCAAATCTAGCTACCCCACGAAGACTAATGAAGCTGACTATAACATCAATATAACTTCATTTAAATCCTAACATCTTTTAGGATATTAGTTTCTTACTGCAGTGAAAAGTATGGTTTCCATTTGGAAATGGAGAAGGATCTGAGGTGAGATTCCTTTTCAGAGGATGCTTTACTGCCAAAATATTTCATGACTTTCGTGAACATTTTCAAACAAGCTTTATTGATGAAAAGAACTCTTTTTTTGAACTAAAGAAATGTAAATATTTTTGACATTCATTCAGAGAGAATTGTCATGTTCTATAAAATAATTTGGAACTTGGCAAGACATGTAGCATAAAGGTATACGGACATTATATAGATATTGCTGTGATTTATATTTTAGAAATCTAAATGAAAAGGAGATGGAAAATGACCAAGAATAAATCTTAGAAAAAATAATTTTACTATTATATCACATTTCTTGCTCTTGCATAGGTGAATCCAAAGTTCTTAAGTTCAACACATTAGCTAAAATATTTCAGAAACAGTCATGACCTCTGATACCCCAGTTTTTGCTGACAGAAGACAAAGGAACCAATTTTCAATCTGGGTTGCAACAGTTACATAGAGATTCCCTTTCCTATTTACGCTGCAGAATGCAGTCAATATCATATTTGAAAGCCATTACACTGTATTAAACTTCATAGTATGCCCTCTGCACTTCAACATCCCTACTGTCTTTTGTCTCACTAACAGGTTTTCTTCTTAAAACCACAGATTGATTCTCTCTACCTGCAATTCAATTGCTGTAGTTATAAAGCAGAGAATGGAAAGCAGCTGCCAGACAAAAACGCGGCATTGCAGAGTTCAAATAGTAGGATTAGCTCTTGTTAATACTGCCTATTTATCTCATTGTAATTCTACAATAGGATTGGACAAAAGAGTGCAACAAGTTGTCTACTGTTTCCTAAATCTAAAAAGTGGCACTAATTGAAAAGACACAGAAGGAGACTACCACTTTTGAAGTATGCATCATGTGACTGTTATTCTGCTATTCAACTTATTGGTGGTTACTGAACCTATGAAATATGGAGGGTTGCAGTTGTCTGTAATTTGTCAGGCATCCTGCAGCTCATAACTAATTGTAACATTTTCCACAGATCTGGATGGAAGACAAATAGCAAGACTATGAATTAAAAGCAGCCTTTAAAGAAACAAACAAAACAAACAAACAAAAAAAAAGGAAATGAAAAAAAAAGTGAAGATTGGTGGTGCTGGAAACAGTACATTGTGCTTATTTTACACTACACTCAATGAATGGGAATTAAGTATCAGCATGATACTGATAGCCATATTAGTTATATAACCTAATGGGTATTTATAGAGTGCTGACAGAAAAAACGTTCTTAGTGCTAGGACCTTTTCAAGACTCTTTTTTTTCCTGAAAACACATAAGAAACTGAGATCTTTTCATCGGAGAAGACGTAATAAATCTAGATTACCTTATATCTGGACCTCTAATGGATTATTCAGTGACTGTAACACAGATGTTATCAGTAAATATTGATCACATCTCAGACACTTCAGAGGTGAGTAATTAATAAGATTGATTTCCTCCCCTCCTTATTCAAATATTCTGGTCTCTCCTTGTTTGGAAGGTTAAGCTAGTTCTTCAAATAAGCTTATTCTTCAAATAATTTGGAACTAGCTGGTTGCTGAACATAGCACAGGAGATCTTAATTTCAGTTGGAAACTTCATAGTCTTTTAGGCCTCAATATTCTCCAAAGGGCTGATACAGAATTGTTATTTCTGGAGAAATAACTATGGAAAATTTTCTATTTCTAGAGCTGTAAGCAAGGTGCTAGATGGCAATACAGATATGTCTCCATGATTAAACCAGTTTCACTGCAAAAGAAACCATGGCAAAACCATTACTTTGAATGTATGTTGTATCCTATGATTGAACATTCTATCTGCATTCATAAATTTATGAACACATTTTCAATATTTATTAATCCAAAAGCACAGGTGTGAACTATCTTAAAAAATGCATTCCTCTGAAGTATGTAAGGAAAAAAAGAAAAAAGATATTTATCAGAATGCACTTTATGTGACACATTGGAAGGGAAATTTTTGCATGTGTGTGTATGTATATGCACTGAAGGCTAAAAGAAACAGGTGAGACAAAACACAACAAAAACTAATCATGATTATATTTGGGGGCTGAGATTTTGAAACAAGTGAGAAGAATTGCGCTCCACTTCTTTCACTGCTCTGTGGATAAAAGTGAATTGTTGAAATTTGCATAACACAAAGAAGCTCCTAGGTGGGCTGCCAAAATTCCTATGGGTGGATGATTTAAAGCAATACTAAGCTTTTCAACTTGGAAGGAAATGATGACAATCCAAGTGCTAACTTGGATAAACCAAACTGAATTTGTTCATACCAACCTTGACACGACAACTCTGTTAAACAAGCAAACAAACAGAAAGACAGAAACTCTTAGTAGACTTTTGTTGTGTACAGCTGAGCAGAACAGGGTGTTATCTGGCTGGCATGCAAGGCACCTCACAGGCTGGTGGGGGCCAGCACGCTGCGCAGCCTGAGCATGATGGTGACAAATGTTGGCCATTGAGCACCTCCAAAAGTCATGCGCTGTGTTGAGCAGCATGAAGAGGGTAAGAGGTTCAGGTCAGACGTCCTGACTAACAGAGAAGGAGCTAGTGACAATGCAGACAGGTAGAGAAGTGGAAACTGTGAAAACTATCCAGATTAAAGTATGGAAGGAGTTTTGTTCAGTGTAAATATCAAGATCAACATTCCTTTCCACATATTGTTCAAGATATTTTAATAAATCATTTATTAGAATAGGATTTTTAGATGGGAGATCAATGTCTCTTAAAAGTACAGCTGCCAACTTCAGATATACAAAGATAGGTTTCACAGGCACTGGCATGCAGAAATTCCCAGGATCCAGTGAACGTTTTGTATTCAATTCATTATATCAATGCCTCTAAACTTGGTAAACAGGATAATGTTCATTTCTTAAATGAGTCAAGCTCCAGTGGAAATGAAAAGAGCTGCATGCATGCATTTGCATCCAGAATGAAATGGATACTTTGAAGGTGCTAGAATAGCTTTGATGTGCTCAATATTACACAGAATTTGAAAGTTATTTTCCTTTTGCTATACTTTATGGCCAGCTACTGTATTTTTCCACAATTGCTTTGGAAGAAGCACAAGAAGCATAATGAAGAAGTCTATTACATACATGGATAAATATTTGTAAATTTCTGGCAAGAGCTGGCTAGCAACAGCGTAGGACTTAGTCAAATTTAAAGGGTTCACAAATAAAACAGGATAAATCTTCCACATAGAAACCTGGCCAAATTAAATTCTGTTCACAAACAAAATTTAGTAAAAGGAGAAAATAAAAAACAAGAAAAGGAATAAACAGGTTAAAATGCAGTTCCTAAAATCTAACTAGTTTTTGCCCTTCAGATGTGGTGAGGAAAGTGGCTAGGACAGATGGCTCTTTTGCTTTTCCCTGTCTCTTCTTCACTCTTTATTGGTGTAGTCACAACTTGCTGATGAGTAAAGCACAATCCAAATTGTCTCTGATGGCATAAGACACATTCTTAATTCTTTTTAGAGGCATTTTTCCTCCCATGCTCCTCCCAAATAACCATACCCCCAGATCTTCCTTATTAGCTATTTCTCAACCCTCACTGTTCTGTTAACTATTATTAGTAATTCCTATACTAGTAACATAGTAATTATATGAATAATTCCTTTTCTATAGTGTTACTCTTTAGTAACACTCTGTGAAGTCTGTCTATTTATAAATACTATAATTCAGTAAAATAAGAGGAATAATATGGCATTCTTAAAAAGAGATACTTAGGAAGACAATTTCTCACTGATCTATGTACACTTAACTTTAAGGAAGCTCTTAAAAATGAGAGATAATTTTAATCGCTCTTAACAAGATAACAAAACTTTCTTGTGTAATATGTATGTAATTCCATTTCTGCTTTTTGATCTATAAATTAAGGAAATTGTACCCAATGTTAATTTCTAACATTATTATTCCTTCTGCTTAATTACTAATCGGGTATTACAGATGTTTTACATAGATATATGGCTAATATACTCTTTAAAAATTCTTTGTGAGACTCTTCAGTATTTTGAAAGGCCATTTTTTTTCTCCTTGCTTCTTTTCTATTACTCCTTTTGTCCAAGGATTGTTTTTCTTCATCTTCTCTTTTCCTTAAACAACACATGACTCAATATTCTCAAATTACAGGTGACACATAAGAAAATAAGCTGTGAGTTGCAGTTGTAGATAAAATGCATAAACAAAAACAACGTAGGAAGGAAAGCTATTATTCTACATTGCATAATAAAACATGTTTCATTGCCTATATAGTACTAATGTAATATGTGAATAAGTCATACTTTAAAAATATTTAGTCCAATTTTCAAGAGGAATGCAACTATAATAGAACTAACTTCACCTATTCTTACACCTCTAAAACTTAAGTGTTTTGTCTAAGTTAGTCATCCAAGCTATAAAAAAACAGAGAAAAACTGGATGTTTACAGGATGTGGAACTACTACTCTTGGCTGATTCCTGAGGAAATCTATATGCCAAAGAAAGGGGAAATTTAGTGTAAAGATCATTGAAAGTATAGTGTGGTTTTTTCAATTAAGGTGTTGGACAAGTTTAAAAATATAATGAAGTTATTACTGCGAGGTACCTTTGGGGTAGTTGAGATAATCAGAAATATCAGAAGTGTTCATCTATGAATACACAATGTTATTATGCATATATATATATATGTGTGTATATTTATATATACTCACATACACACACACACAGAAGCTGAGAAGGAAATATACATACAGGATGCCTACTTATTGCATCTTGCATATGGATACATGTTATGGAAGTGCAGCAGAGTTTTATCTGTAATATACTGAACAAATCTGTATATATATTTTAATGGTTTTATGTTTAATAATCTTTGAAAGGAAGCCATGGCTTAAGCTAGGCAGAGAAACCCCTGGTTTAGGTTGGAAAGGAAGATGTATTAGATTTTAGAGCTTGAGCTGTTTGTAGAAAAATGATAGGAGACAAAAAACAGTTTTGTAAACATAAACTTCTCAAAAAAATCTTTTTTTTTTAACTTTAGCATGTATAAAATCCTATCTACATGCTTGACATGAGGAAAAAGGAACCCTTGAGACAAGGAAATTGGATACTTGCCTCCTCTCTCTTTTTTTCCTGAGTCTGAGAAATAATTCATACATCCTCCTCTTTAAGTCCAGCTCTCCAGTCATATTGATCTTTCTTGCCCTGAGGTTGTCTCTGGTGAGCAAACAGCAGATACTTGACTCCCTGTCTCTCCTCTTTCCTGCTAAGAGCTTGTTCTCAGTTCCTGATGGTCTCTGAAATCCTGCTGACTTCCGATGGGAAATCTTCTTATAAATGATTGCAGAGCTGTGTCCTAGAAGAGCTTCTGCTAGGTGACTCTGCTACACCCATAACCTCTATCTAATCACAATCCTTAGCCTCTGCTCCGCTCTCTGACGAATGTGTGCACTGTTCCCACAAGCCAATGTAAAACTATCCACAACCGTTCACTTGGCTTAGTATTTCCCTCTATCATAGATCACACTTTAAAGAATATTTTCGCAGCAGAATCCCAAGTCTTTGCAATATGTAGATTCTTCTGTAAATGTATTAAGGGCCAAAACTTCAAAGTTTTGGTCCTTACCTTGTTTAACCTAGGTCTTCCTAGTGCCATTGTTTAGATTTTTTTTTGAATTATTCTGAGGAACAAGTAATTGAGAATTATTTTACCTTTATCTTCTACTGAGGCAGAGAATTATTTAATTATACTTCCACATCTGCTAAGAAAGAGATGGATAACTACTTATGGACTACTTAACTACTGACTAGCACAGAGAGTCTTCCTAACTAAAGACGTTCTAAAATGAGAGATGCATCTTTGAATTTCAGTTTATAGACTTTTCCCAGGAGTGACCATTTCCTTTATTGGACTTCACTAATTATATGCTCAGTGCTTACTACAGGAAAAAATCATAAACAAATCCAGAGAAAACTCTTTTTTTTGGTCTTTTGTCTCAAAGGTTTCTCATCCTTCCAAGCTTGTTTTCAACGTATTCATCCAGGCCCTCTTGCAACATAGCTAATTTGTGCTCTACCACCAATGTAATTGCTATGGGATAGGCTGCTAGCTATTATAAAACATGGGAAAGTCTCGCAGAGCTTGTGCCTTTTAATTATGCTCAAAGTACTAACAGACATCAAAGCTATGTCAGATTAATCACGTGTGCTTAAAATTCAATACATATTCTCATTTCCATCTATTTTATTTTAAAACTCCTTTGAAATGATGAGAGGAATTCCAACTTGGTGTAAACTTCGAGAAAGTTACAAGCAGGTGAGGAAGCTCATAAAAAAAGCTGAGATAACGGAATACTTTTGAGAAAGAACTTGGTAATTTCCTCGGACCTTCTTATTTTTACAGTAAAAGTTTTATGACCATTCTTAAGCAGGACAGATGATAGCTAGTGCACATCAACTAATACATGGAATAGAGAAAGCCATTTAGCTGCTCCTGTCATTCTCCATTTTGGGTCAAAGATTTCTTAACCTGTTGTCTTTTACATAGACAAACAGATTATATTTTCAATACAGAACATAGAATACTGAATTGCATTTTTCCTTAGAAATCCCTGACCACACTTGAATTTATTCATGTGATGAGATTACAGATAGCTGAAGGCCATCTCATTTTTCTTTTTTTTCCTTCTTTGAGACAAATTCATAGTAATTTCTAAGCACTTCATAAGGCAAGAGGGAAATGAAACAATTCACAGAATAGTGTTTCTAAGTTTTGAAGTGGAAGTTTTGATAGAATCTATGTGGATAATCTCACATAATTACTACAGCAGTTTGGCGGAGGTTCACTTTTCGGTACATATTAAGTTCAAATGACCCATCAGGTGATTAAAATTTCCTTGGGGGTGGGCTGATGCTTTTAATTTTGGAACCTCAGATAAACAGAAGTTTAATTCTGAAAGTATTTTCAATAAATTAGAATAAACTCAGTTCCAAAGAATGCAGGTAAATTGATAAATAGTACAAATATGGTCTTTTATTCATGCTAGAGGTTTCGAATGCATCCACGTTACCTAACAAAAATGCATGTCTTCTGATCTATTCAGATACAAAAATGAAATTTTATATTTTTTCAACATTTATTTATTACTTGAATAAAAAAGAAATTATTAAACTATTTAGAAAAACACAAAAATGCACATGTTTAGGAAATCAGAGTAAAATTTAGAAAATGGATAGAAGGCTTAGATGTGAATTTATAGACTGCCAAAATAGAATAAAAACAGAGGAGGAAAAATAGTTAGTCACATTACTCAGTAAGAAAAACGAGATTTGAAATTCTCTGTTAACTACACAATTATGTAGTAGTTTCCAAAGGAATCCAAAATTTGAAAAATCATTTGCTTAATGTCTATGTTTCAAATACAGACTGTTCATGAATGAAGTCCTGATGAAGGCAATCCTTTGCCATAAGCAAAATTAGCACTTGCCTATTTCATGCGCTATCAAGCAAAACAAAACTGCTGTGGATGCAATCCTAACCTAAATCTACCTATGCCAAAATCCTGATGAACCAAGATTTGACTTGTTGACAAAAGCATCTTTTACCACCTACATCTCTCCCTTACAGCTCTGTTCCTATCTCTTTTCCTGCAGACAGGGAAAAAAAAGAGCAACTAGCTTATGCTTTGCTTGTGGAAACCTGGAAAAATGAATATCTATGATCTTTAGGACCTCAATCATCAGAATAATAAACCTAGGCTTAAAAAGAGGTTTAAAATCTAGCCCAATACTGATCAATAGTAATTAATATTAAAATATCAGAGTTTATCAGTTTGTTTTTGTTTGTTTGTTTGTTACATTATCAGCGCCCTGGCCTACTGTTAACTTCCCTCTCCCCATTTAAAGCAATGGTAATCTGGTAAGATTTTATTGACTTTCATAGTTTTGTCCATCATCACGGAGATAAATATTTTTTTTATTTTCTGGACTCTTCCTACGAAGGTATTATGCATTTGGGAAGACTGTTGTCTTCATATATACATTAATGGACAGATAATTTACATTTTGACTGTCATATCACACTACCAGCCAACAACAAGCAATTAATATACCCTAACTGAATGGGAGGAGGTAAGTAGCCATTGCCATATCACATGATGCAGCATTATATGATGGTCTAGAAAGATAAAGATGAAAAATCTCTTTTAGCCTTTTTGGTAAATCCATACGTAATGCAGCTCTTAAAACACATCACTGACATGACTGAAGTGTAAAATACTAGAGTGAGAGGCTGTAGAAGATTCACTTTTGGCACTATGTCTGTATTACTTCAGCTTTAGGCTAGGATTAACACAGTGGTGTTTCAAGCTTTTTCTTCCAACATCAGATGAATCAAGACAATAATGGTGCTGTAATACCAGAGAACAAACAGATGCCAGCAGTTACCTTAATACTTATTTCTTTTTGACTTATACACTATTTCCACTTTACTGGAATCTCTTTGACTTTGTCTGATTGATCTCTATGGGTGGCTTAGTAATGTGGCATGTTATCAGGGATTAATCTGTTGTTCTACAGTCCAAATACCTGTGTCACATGATGCACTTGATTGATTGGTTTTATGAAGTTCCTCCCTGTAGGCTATGCTGAAATGCTACAGATTACCTTAATATTTCCAAAAGACATCTCAGTACAGTATGACACTTTGTATGGGTCTCTGCCATATTATTAGTCATGTTGAGGGAAAAAAATCATTCTTGGTTTATGCACTACCCTCCTGTCCTTTTCCTAGTGTGGAAGAAGGAAAAGCCCAAAACCTATAAGGAAAAGCTAAGAACAGTCTAAAATTAAAACGCTCTCTCTTGCTGAATCATACTGAATGTTGTAAGAACAGAAGATGGAAGGTGAGGAATATATTTCTTAAATCAGTACTTAATTATATGTACAAATAGTTTTGCACTGAGCTTAAAGCCACTTCCCATGAAAACAATTGAGTGGCAGAGACTGGTAAGTAATCATACAGGTTTGTAACCATATGCGCAGGTTTGTAACTACTACATGACATCTAATTTTGCTCTTTACACTTAAATTGCATATGAAAAATGCATATTTATGTAGAAACCATTTCATTCCATTTTTCTTGTGATAATGCCCAGAAGCTTTAATTTACTAGAAGCTTAAATTAATAGATTTGTATACATAGATTCAACAAGTGCATATCTTAAAAAACACTAACATACTTGCCTTTTTGAGCATGCTCTTTCTCTACAGAAATTAAGGAAGCATGAATAGCGTAAAGAAATGAAAAGCACAACAATATTTAAATCACCAATCTTTCCGTTGCTTTCCATTGCTTTTCGCTCCTTGTTGAGATACTTTGTTAAGAATGAAGCAGTGTTTTCTGTTCATTTGTATGAAGATTAAGACTGGTACAATTAAGGTTTCTTTTACACAGGCTTGTTTCTTCCAATCTAGATAAGAGATTCTAGTTTATCCATCTGCTCTGCCACTAAACAATAGAAGAAAATGTCTCCCTGTTGACAAAGATTTAATAACCATGTAGAATAAGCTTACATAATCAGTTGAAATAACTGCTATTAAAATATAGTTTTGCTGGTACAAGTCTGCACATTGCACATGGACTGGAGAATATTTCAAAACAAAGGATCAAAACTAGAAATTTGGGTTGAAAAATAGTATGACAGGAAATGTTCTTGAAGAATGCATACAAACCTGTAGGAACATATCTAGGGAACGGAGGCCTTCCCATGGGAAGTGGCTGCAGGGAGCTGAGCTTAAAGAAGATAGCGGATACTCCCTGAGTTAAAGGAATGTGAACAGTAGTCCTTGAACAGCAGGCATGAGAAAGTTGGGCGAGACAGAACCTTGATTAAGCTTGTCAGTAAGAAAGAAGGACTGGTGCGCAGACCTATGGTGTGAATACACGCCGTTATCCACGACCAACTGAATGCGGTAGAAATGCATGGATAGTAGCCTGTGACCAATCGTAGCTGTACGCGTGTAGAGAGCTTGCTTCTGCTTGTGTATTTAAGTACGCTATTCGGGCTAAATAAAGGATTCACGGATCAGGAGCTAATTCACATGGAGTCTGCGTCTGTGATCCCCTCCCGATTCCTTGGGCCGGCAAGAAGTTTCCAACATCTGGCGCCCGAACAGGGACCCGAACTCCGGCGAAGGGACTCGGTGGATACAATCTTGCTGAGGTGGAAGGTCCGGAGTCGAGTGGAGGGAGGACCAGGAGTCAGGAGTTTCACAGCATGAGGTACTCGCACTGGGAGGACCAGG
>VWPW01022586.1:42945-186207 GCA_013389825.1 Crypturellus undulatus
CAACTGAAAAGCCTGGGTCTGGCTAAGTGCCTCCTACCACAGTCAAGGGCAAGACTGGGTTGGCCGCTGGTTCGCCACCAAGAAGAACCTTGAGCTCCGCTGTTGGCTGCAACCCAATAGGCGTTGAGCGGTGGGGACACATGCCATGCCAGACCTTGATGTGAGTGATGGCCACCTCTCTCTGAGGGCCGTCTATGAGGCAAATGTAGGCCGCGCGGCTTGCTGTTGACAAGAGTAACTTGTGATTGAACATCCCTAAGCACAGCAGAAATGGCCTAAGAAAAGCCAAGGACCGTGTCTTTAGAAGGAAATAGCAAGGAATTTACAACCATTTTGATCATGAAACCAGAGCGAAAACGTGCCCTGACTGTAGGTCATAGTGAAACGTATGAACCAAACGCTGAAACAAAAAAAAAAAAAAAAAAAAAAAATTTAAAAACAAAAAGGGGGAAATGTAGGAACATATCCAGGGAACAGAGGCCTTCCCACGAGAAGTGGCTGCAGGGAGCTGAGCTTAAAGAAGATAGCGGATACTCCCTGAGTTAAAGGAATGTGAACAGTAGTCCTTGAACAGCAGGCATGAGAAAGTTGGGCGAGACAGAACCTTGATTAAGCTTGTCAGTAAGAAAGAAGGACTGGTGCACAGACCTATGGTGTGAATACACGCCGTTATCCACGACCAACTGAATGCGGTAGAAATGCATGGATAGTAGCCTGTGACCAATCGTAGCTGTACGCGTGTAGAGAGCTTGCTTCTGCTTGTGTATTGCCAGGTATGGTGATAATATTATCTTTTAAATATTCCACCTCTTTTGTAGCATCTTGAACTTCCTACACATGTGCATTACATTCCTTTTAACTTCAGTTTCTGAAGCTATTAGTTCACAATCTCAACCTTCTTGCAATTGTGTAGATAAATCTTACTTTCCGGAAAAATGCATCAGTTTTGTAGAAAACAAAATGCAATATTCAGTCTAACAAGCAGAATGATGATTATCTGTCTGCCTGTCCTCAAGGCCCATGTTCTGATCCAGAAGTTACAATGCAGTCTTCCCTCTCCTGTCTTCCCTCTTCCCTCTTTCTTCTTTATGTTTTTCCTCCTTAGTTCACATTTTATATATTTTCTTTTACATTTAGATGGAACTTGAGTGACTGTAGTCATACTTACTCTCATTATAAAAATTCTCTCGAGTGAATCGAAAATCTAGAGAGCATACTCTGTGGGGAGTGGGTGTTCCTTGGAAACAGGGAGCTTTTGGGATGGGGTTGTGTATTGGTATTATAATGAGATTAGAATGAGGAGAAGTTTGAGCAAAGTCCATCATAAGGGACTGATCTGCCACCATTGCTGGCCCAGCACCAGACGTCTTATCATACTATGTGGCTTAGCAGCTGTGTGTTATGACCAGGTCACCACCTCTGCAAGGAGTGCAACAGAGTTTGGCTGCAGTGTCTCCATTCTGCTCCCCTCGACATTTACTCTTACTAGCGTGTGCTAGGAGGGCACACTGTGTTGCTAAGGGAATCGTGGAGAAGTAGATTCTGCACATCCCACCCGTCCTGGAAGTGGTAACTGCCTCTCACATCAAGCAAGGCTCTGCAATGCTGTAAGTTCTGTTCGGCCCTAGTTTTTCTCTGATTTCCCTTTTCTGTAGTAATTCTCCCATACTTGCTGAATACAAACTTTATGTTTGAATATCATTCGTGGTTCTTAAATATTCCTTGGGATTTTGTCATGCCTTTCTAGTTCTGCAGCTGAACTACTAACAGTTTAGATAATAAGCTTCATATGATTCTTAGCAGATTTTCCAGTCATTTGGCAAGAGAAGAACATCTTCTTTACACAAAGATTTTTTTCTTAACCTCAGCATATGCTTAATGATTACCAAGTATGACTTACTTAGCTGTGGGGCAGCAGATTAGGGTAACAGTGAAGTTAATGACAATGACCTCTTCTATAAATTGCTTTGATGAAAAGGTCTTTTTATATGAGAGCTAGTTATTAATAATCAATGAGATATTAGCATGAGTGTAGGTGTACTGATGCCCAGAGAGAGAATACATAAAGTTACCACAAAAACCAGAACATCCCCCTAGCTTATCGCCACTTGTAAATACCAGAGAAAAGAAAAGTTTTATTCATTGTCTTGTGCTTGCATTTCTATGTAGTTATTTAGAGACCAAACCTCCCTAGAGTGATTACTGGCTTGATACAGAAAGCTGTTTGCATCTTGAGGTCTTTGTCAGGACTTGGAGTTGCTTCCTCCTTAATCTTTACCAATAAGACTAGTTCCTTTTCATTTTCATTTCTTCGTGAGGGTGGAAGGGCAAAAGGAAGATTCTCAGTGTACAATAATTCTGCAAATAAAACCAATTACTTCCTCAGTCTCCCTCCCCATACCCGTATCTTCTTCAAACTGAGTTTAGGAGGATAGAAGTTTTCACTGAACACCTCTTCCATGCTCACAGCCATCTGAGCCCCTCGTATGTCACTGTAGCTCTAAATAAGTGTTCTTAACTTCATCATGGTCATAAACGATACCGATAGGGGACTGCTGTGCACTGGCAGAACCCTGGTTATCCACTCTGACAGGACCACTATCGTTCTGCTTTCTAATGATAGATGAGCTTTGCTAGAAATGTCTATGACTCTATTAAGCTAGGTTGTTAATCAGGGACAGAGATAGTGTTCTTATTACTCTGGTTAGTGTTAATAATGTCTGCAGTAGTCCAATACCATAATTTCAGCATTACCTCTTTACACATTTGGCTCTAGGTAATTTATGGATTGTACCAAATAATATATCCCATAGCTATGAACTCAGTAACTACTCGAAGAAAGTTTTTTAGCAACCTATATGAAGCAATTTCATAGTATGCTACTGTGATTTAAGACTAAGCCTTCATTAAAGTCTCCTACTTTACAGCTAGAATCTTTTTTTGCAATCAATACGTTGCCAGCTAAAAACAGCCTCACACAAGTATCTGAGTTATTTATACCTTTCCAGCCTTTTTTTTTCTGGCTTTGTTCAGCAAAGCATAATCACAAATATATGGTTCAATGGAGCAAAGTCAGGTGCCCCTATTTACTCCTTTTTCGCCTACACCTCCATGTAGGTTCATGTAGGACTACTTAGGACTCTTCCAGTTTATGGGGTCTCTTGGGAACACTTTACTTGGCAAAGCTCTCCAAGGAAAAAGGACCCTTTCTTCCTCCTTTGAAAACTATTTGTCAGATTCAATCCCAATAAATTTCCTGTACTGGAGAGAAAGAAACCATCATTAAGACAAAGCATTAAGAACCCTTATCTACCCAGCCAGGGTAATCTTATGGCCCTTTTGTGCAAAAATAAATGTTCAAAAGAACTTGCTTGAGCAGCGATTGAGCTATTATCATTTTCTTATACCTGGTAATGGAAATAAGCTATATTAATGGCTAGTCACTACCAGAGGTAGTTAATTTAACATAGAGAAGTTTAAATAAAGTACCTATTTAGTTCAAACATTTCTCCCTTTCCCAGATACTCAAAACAGGTACTCAGATGCAGATGAAAGTTCTTTTAGGCCTCAAGGCCTTAATGTGACCTTAGCACCTATCATCTAAACTGTTCATTTAATTGTGGCTGGAGCAGATTGCACGAAGTGCCCTGGCAGTGGTAGCCCACTTTGAGGTGCTCTCTTTCCCAAGCATTTCTTGGATCAAGACAGGTTGCAGGCTGCTCACAGACCTTGTTGTGTAAATCCAGAAATTCCAGGAAGCAATCGGCCTGGTGCACATCTCACATTTAAGTGACAGGTTGCAGGTCACAGCTTGTTACTGGAAAGGGTTGGGGCATGCCCATCCCCATGCTACTATAAAAGTTCAGCCAGCTCTGGTTAAGCAATGTCATTTCCAATCTCATTTCAAGATTTTGCTTATCATCTGAATGTAGTCCAGTAATAAAAGAAATGATGAAACTGAAGAATGCATGTAACTGTTGGGGTGGAACTAAATGTTCATGAGGAGTATGGGCAGACGACAGAAGAATTTTGCAAGAGGTGCTCTGTGCTGTAAAACTGGATCCTTTGGGGCAAACTTTTCAAACACCAGTCTTGGAAGAGAAATATATTTACTATTTGTTACATTTGCTTAAGAAGACTCTAAGCATGGTACAAAATTGTAGAATAAAACAGTATATAAAAAGTTAGGTTTAGTTAAATAATTACATTTATACTAAAAGCAAATGAGACTGATAATGATTGCTAGAAATTACTTGTCCTGATAGGGCCTACTCTACCATGTGGATAAAACAGGTGTTTGCCAAGGGCAGCAAACAATATGGGGCAAGAAAACCTTTAATGGTTTTTACATGTGTGAGTGAGGACAGACCAGCTGGGTCAGCAAAACATTTAGTCCAAACCCTAGGTTAACAAAACACAATATTTGTAAACTAAAGATACTGCAGCATTTTGTCCATATCCAGCACTTCTCTTTTTGCTGTCATAATGTGTCAGATTGCCAGTCTGAAAAGGGTCTGAAATGTTCCAAATTCACGTATTCTGAAGATCCAGACTGCATCATATCTAGAGAAATCTAAAGAATATAAAAATCTTGCAAATGCCAGGTGGAAAAATAAGAGGCAGTATGCTTTATAACACCATAACTGTTCTTTGTCTGTAGCAAAGACCATAGATTATTTAATGCAATTCCTTTGCTGGATAAACACAGAATGATACATTACGGACTCTTCTGCAAAAATATCTTCTCAATTTTTTTCCTGCTTTCACTGTGCCATATATGTAGCAGTGTTAGAAAATATCATACGTAATGTGTTCTCTGCAGTGCCTGAGTTTCTTAAAAAAATCACAAGAGTGTATTTTATACCTATTAATATTGTAATGGTACAAATTATAGGCTGTTGGGTCCAAACTGTAACTGATATTACACTACCCTGGGGCAGCTCCTCTTGGCACTGGAGATTTTCTGCAACATAATTTGTATATTTCATGTGCTAGAGCTGTACTTTTATTTCTCTCAGTCAGTGGTTTGTAGGCATTTTTTTTGAAGGAACAGCATCTTCAGCAATTTCCTACAGTGACTGAATTCACTGAATCCAAATTTGCTATTTTTGAATTTCTTTGTCTCCTGTCACTTTCCATCCTGTCCTCCCCTCCACCATTTGCTACCTGGAGTAATTTTTGACTCATCCTGTTAAGCCTTATATTGTTTTTTATTCCTTTCAAGTCCATAGTTCTCTCATTAGAATATTCTCATATTGTTTCTGATATTCACTAGCATATTCTGATCAAGCCTTGACACATCACTAGACTACCATTTTTTCCTTTTCATTTCAAGATTCACAAGGCTAATCAGATGTGACCTGACTTCTTGCTTAGACTAATAGAAATGCTTTAAGTTTTGGGGAAAGTGGATCTCTTATTTCGTCTGTCTTCTCCTTCAAAAATCAAATCTATGTTCTCTTTCTCACTCCTAGCTCATCCATAACTGACTTGGCAGTAAGAGGCAAATTAGGTACTAGTTAATTTGTCTTTCCTCTCCTCTCTTCTCCTCTCCCCTTGCCTTGCCTTGCCTTGCCTTGCCTTGCCTTGCCTTCCCTTCCCTTCCCTTCCCTTCCCTTCCCTTCCCTTCCCTTCCCTGTCTCTCTATTAATTTAATACTTTTAAAATATTTTAATATAGATAGAGTACATGAATAATCACACTGAAGTCCTTTCTTCCAAAATATAGAAAGGCTTCACCTTTTCAATCAACAATCTCTATATTAGCTATTTCCTGAGCCAGAAAGTAATAAGCTATTTCCTGTTCAAATGTGGCATAGTACTTCTGAAAAGAATAAAAATGGAATTCTGTTTAAGGTGCTAACATTTACCATTAACAGTTTCTGTGAAAAAAAGCCAAACAATGTATGTCCATTACAGTCAACTCTGTCCCTCACTTGCAAAGGTTACTTGTATTTTATTTCAGAAAAGATAGGAACAGACAAAAAAAAATACTCCCTCATTCTTATTTCTCTTATATCTCACAGAACCCCATCTTTCCACTGAAATCTCATTTCTGCCTTGATTTAGATACCATTTGTTAACTTGTTGCAGCAAAATTAGAATAATAGAATGAAAGAAGAAACTGAATTTAAAAAATGTTATACAGAATATTTCAGGGACATGGGAGGCAGGAAAGGGCAGTGATACAAATATTACGTCACCCCAGAAGTAAAAGCGTTTATGATTCAAGAAAACAATATGAGATAAAGCATTTAGACCTCCTGCTGACATCCAGATGGGACTCGCTGACTGCAGAGATTGGTGACAGTGAAACTAGGTAGACAAAATTGACCTGCAAATGTGTTTTCAAAGTTAAACAGCTGCCTGAGGTTAAAAAAAAAAAAGAAACACACACAAAAAACCTGCCAAGCAGACTGCCAAACAAAAGCTTCCCACGTATCGCATTCAACTCAGAACAAATTAGACACAGCTTACCTGTGGAGCGGCCTCCTGCTCCTGCCCTATCCTTGCTCCTGGCTGGTGTTAGGATGTGTGTGATGCTCAACAGGATGCTGACACTTCACTGTCCCCAGCTAGAAAATATACACAAGGTCCTGGCCAGATGAGAAAGATTGTTTGGGAATTGTGACTCGGAGTAGAATATATCTGAGCTAGGTACAACTGCCCCCCACTTCATTTCTGACAGACTACTAAGGCAGTAACCAGGCTTATTAGATGAAATCAAAGGGAAATACTCTTTCAAGAGATCTGAGCTTATTTTGCAATCTAGGTCTTGGAATGAAAGATTTGTGTCATACAGACAATCCCAGCAATAGAAGCAGGATGCTTCATCTTAGCAAGGAGTTTTACCTTTCTTTGCCTGAAGGAAAAATATTCTGGAGATTTTTTACATACTCTTCATTTAAGAGGAGTCATATAGCACAAGAAGACAACAGCAGGCATGGTTTTTGTAACCCAGGACTCCTCTCTTCCAGTATAGTCTCCCATTCCCTGCACTGGATAATCTAGGGCCTTGCTTTGTTTTTTTCTTCCTTATCATGGTGCTTGCAGTCCCTTTTGAAGCCCATTGAAACACTTGGACTCCAGGAAGAAGAAGGACCCTCTCTAGTATCTCCAATGGCATGACTAGAGCACCTTCTCTTCCTCCTCATGTACTCTGACAGGGAAGCTGGTGACTTGTTCATGGAATTCAATACAGACCAAGTAGAGAAGCTCTGACGGGGATATCCAAGGCTACAACAAGAAAATGATGTGAGGTTTATACATGTCTTCAGTCTTCCAGTAGGGAGCAGGAGGTAAAAAAATATATCTTCACTTTTAAGGAATAACATAATCAATCGTTAACATAATCCTAACAATTCTGCTATTTTGTGATTGTATGCAACCATGATGGCTGGTTAGTTTACCTCAGAAAACACGAGACTGAGCCTACTGAGGTCTCTGCCAAGATCCCATTTATTTCAATGAAAGCAGGACCATGTTGAGTGCGAGGTAGTAACCTATGACGTCAGTGTCCTGTCCTTCAAATACAAATCAATCTAAAAACAGACACCTCTGGCTATATCCAAAATAGAATACCAGAATTACTTACAGAGTGTCAAAGAAAGGTCTAGCAAAGGAAACAGAAAAGCAAAAAAAAGGCCCTTTTCTTTATTTCCTCCTTACATTAGAGGACTGCACCAAGTAGCCTGAATTGTGACAAATTTTATTGTCATCCTAATAATAGGTAGGAGCCCCAGTCAAAGTCACAAGCCATATTGTGTGGCTGTTGCTCTAACAAGCAGCACTCTTCCTTAAATAGCTCAGAAACTAGGCCAGATGTTTCTTTTCCCCAGCCCCCACCTTCTACCACTCTTAAAAATGCTCTTCTATTTCAATGTTCTCTCATTTCTTGAAGTCACCTGCCTCCTCTGATCAGGACTTTGAGCAGATCCACCGCTCCATGGATAGGACACACTTTGACTCCAGTGCTATCCCACTTGAGAAAGCCCCTGTATGTTTCTAGCTTGCAAGTAAATACCAATCATATTCCTGACTTCTACATAGCACAAATATGCTAAAATAAAGACAAACAACATCTGACTGCCAGCTGAAAAGGGTTAGCTTGGTTGGTAGGTGAGTTCACAGCAGCATCCCAGCTGTCCACCTGCATCAGGCCAAGGCAGCTGCTGTGACAACACTTGCTTCTTTCTTTCGTTCACACAACTGCTTGTTTACCCAAGAACAATTGACTGTTTATTCTATTCATAATGCATTCTCATTCTTTCACAAGTGCAAACAGTATTTTTAAAGATCCAAATAAATCAATGGGATATAAATCACTCATCTTAGTATTGGTTAAGCATGTCTGATTTTCAGTTAATTCATAATTAACATTTCCATCTTACTGAGACATAACAGTGTGTACTGGGAATCCAAATTCTGTGTAATTATGGGAGCCTAGGTTTAGCCAGAAAGTCTCTCATCTATAAGTAAAAGGTGTACAAGAAGATTCATGAGACATAGTAAAACACCCAGATTTTACTTTTCAATATTGAGCAGGCCAGAGAGCAAATTCTTATTCTTAAGCCTTCTCGAGCTACATTCTCTGATTTTTTCTATACTACTGCATCCATAAATCCACTGTTTGAAGCTCTGTGAAAAAAATATATTGAAAGTATCCAACATATAAGGAAGGAAACAGCTTACCTCCATTTTAGAGAACTGGTTGATGCAACTCTGAAAAAATATGATAAGAGATTTCTGCACCATTCTAAAAATAATACTAGTACTTCCTTGAGTATTTACTAACTTAATCAGATAGAACAAAAGTTGTTACATAGTAAAGGATTTCTGACAAGAACTACATGTACTTGGAGTCCTTTGGTATAGAAAGAAATGGTAAGGTAAGACTTATATGTTCTGGGATATTAACAGGAATTGTCAATATCTATGAGTATCATGGTGAATAAGGTTTCTGTTTACATAAGAAACATGCTCAGTTGAATGTAATTTCTGCACTCTTGCTGAGATATTGGAGCACTTTGCAATTAATGTAATCAATATATGGCAGGAAATGGCAACACTTAAAAAATCATTATTCAGAGGTTAGATACACAAAATGAGCTTTACAAGAAATGGTACTTATCTAATATCTTCAATCCATCTGAAGCGCTAATTCTAGAATATAGGGCTATCACTCACTTCATTACAACTACAAGAATCAATTAACATAATGTCATCACAGCTCATCCTTCCCTTCTTTAGCTGAAATTTCAGATTATTAATTGCCTCATATGCAGTAGCTGGCACACACAATCTTCTATGGATTGGAAGTGCCAGGTTCTTCAGAAGAAGCTGCACCCGAAGCTGCCTAATGGCCCTAGGAGCTCTAGCAGGTAATTAAAAGGCTTCCCACTTTGGCAATTAGCCAGAAGGAAAGCAGACAGAACACTCCACTTTTGTACAATGAGAGATGAAGCTCATATTTTGAGGGAGGAATGATAATATTTTGCAATTCCATAATGTCTTCTCTTCGGGGATTTTAAATAGATTAATAAGCATTAATTAAGAGTACCTTATAAATTCCTCAGGAAATACTTATACTACCCATTATTAAGGGGGACTAAAATGAATTCATCACCTCAATTTCCACAAGATCATTCTTTTTGGATGCCTCAACACCAGGGAATTTAGTTAGATAACTATTTTAGGAACAAAAGCTCCCACTAACACAAAAAGAATATTTCATGCTTAACATTGTTGCAAGTCAGACTTTTGATATATTTTGGGTGACAACTGGAATTATATGCAACTATTATATGCAACTGTTAGCAGCAAATACAAGACAGAAAGCTGAGAATGAATCTTGTCCCACATAAACCCTCACTGCTAATAACGATACAGCAACAGATAAAATTATTTCACAGTAGAAATGTTAGATTTGGTAAATATATCCTTTTTTTTTTGACAGCAAAAATTATCCTTGCATTTATAATATTTGAAGAATACCACTGGTCATCTGAACAAATTATACGTTCCAGCTATATAGAGGAATTCAAAGAGAATTTCTCTTTCTGCAGCACCAGGATGAGTCTCAGCTATTCAAGAGATAACATTCAGGGCTGCAAAAGAGCAAATGTGTTATGAGTGTTCTGGACTGGAGTTTTTATAACTTCTGTTTTCATTTAAAATTTGTATTTTTTATATTCTGCAATTGCATTTTGTGTATACACTGGTAAGAAGAGCTGTACACTGGGAATGATGAGGAATGGAGAGAATGACCAACAGTGAGGTAAAGAAGTAGTGGATGGGGCTGGGGTGATGGAAGTAGAAGAGACAAATCAACATAACAGGGCTAAAATGGAAACACTCCAAGCATAACCATGTAAATAATGAAGTATCCACAGGATAACATTATGGGGAAAGCTCTCGTGTGCTTTCTTGGAGTTCAGCGTGCTGGGGTGCTTTTCTGAGCTACCAGTGCACTGGCACATGATGAATAGAGAAAAAAACATGAGAAATTAGAAGTCTGTGCAGTTACAGAGCTGGGATTTCATCAGGATCATGGAGACATGTGGGGATAGCTCTCACAAGTAGTGAGTACTACAGTGGATGAATATAGAACCCTTAGCGAGTGCAGTCAAATAAGAGTGAGCTGCCCCTCACTAGAGTCCTGGGCACTGACTGCACAATTAAGTATTTGTACCCAAAACATGAGGGTTGTCTGGCAATGGCATATTCCCTGGCCAGAGACAATTCCTCTTCTCCCACTGTTATGAATTATAGACCTTAGTCCACATAATCAGATGTAAAGCCATGCTTATCTCTCTCTGTGACAACTTCCCCCTTCCTGTCCCATTAGAAGGTCAATCTACAGAGTTTGGATGGTCATGGAGTATGACAGTGATTGTTTTGTTCCTGTATGTCCCACCAGCAAAGAACTATGGTGACTGCAGACCAAAAAGTTGCTTTGAGGTAAGGAAGTTAGAGTGTTACTGATGCAAGGAATAGCAATCAAACAATTAAGCAATCAAACAATTTTGCCTTCATAACCTTTATCTGTCCATCCATCCATCCATCCATCCATCAATATTCTATAAGCTTCACTTTTTTTTTTTTTTTCCTATCATTCTTTCTTACAAAGAGAGGAAGGGAAGCTTGAAATGGCAAGGAGCAGGACTTGTGATTGCTGATACTGGCTTGTATTTTGCTCTCTCATGCGCTTGGCAGTGTAACCACCACACAGTCATATGGATCCCTATATAAGGGGGCCTGGGTAAGGCCTGAGGGGTCATCTCAGGCCATTTAATGTCTTTGTTAGAAAAAGTAATAAAATAAAAGTATTTCAGTGGCCTTTTCTTCCTCTACTTACCTCTGCTGTGCTCTGCTCACTTCTGCTGTGCTCTGCTCTACTCTCACCTTTTTTTCATCTTCTTCTTTACTTTGTTTCTTCTTTATGTGAGTCCAATTCTGTTGTTTAGATTGAATACACCAGAAACAAATGAACAGAGAACTAAAATCACCAAAAAAACAAGAATCTACTCCCACATGCTTGGGATTTTGGACTTCTGGTTCAATATTGCACTGACTCTGCTGGCATCTTTTTAAATACTGCTAGTGTTACATGGCAGAATCAAAAGTAGCATGGAAAAAGATCATCAAAATGAGACCAGAAACCTGTACATAGATTCAGAGAAATTCAGGACAGAAAAATATTTTGCAGTAAGTAGCTTGGACTTCTGGTATTACACAGACTTCCTCTGACCCTCAGACTAAAAAGGAGAAGAAAGTGAGAAAAAATGAACTTTTTTTTTTTAAAGCAGTCTGAGTTACGTAGAATCATCCATAGAGAATTTTCATTCTTGCTCTTGAAGGGAGCCCAAACCTCCTTTCCATAGGTTACTAAGTTGACAGCAATGAATTTTCAGGGACCATTTCCTGAGAATCTTAGACAGCTGCCAAGACTATAAAGATCTACTGTTAGAAGGCCTGAATTACAGCAGTTTCACTGAACTCAGTGCAGAGCTCTTCTCTTTTAACCTACATTCGAAACGAAGAGAAACTAGCAAAAAGGATTGCAAGAAAGCGTGAGGGGCCTGCACCCTCCTCTCCTGCAGACCCCAGCCTGGGGAGCAGATTAGCAGTCTCTTCTCTTGAGCCTCCTTCCCTTCCTTCCTGGGCCCATCACCATGGGTAGGTTCCCTGCCCAGCTGGCCTCTTGCCTTTGGCTTCAGAGTTTAGCTCTCCAGCTGAGGGACTGCTTGCCTGGTTTGCACTGTGGTGAGTGTGTCTGCCTTGTAGTCAAAGATGAGGGAAGGAGGGGACCTCTGCCTGGCCTGCACTGGCTCCTGAGCAGCATCGCCTCCATGCACCCAAGGATGCTTTAACATCATGGACGTGAACAAACTGATTGGGAGACCTAGGGAAAAAGAGGGATGAACACAGAGACTGAAATTTTCAGGGAAAAAAAAAAGAAAATGGGAGTGGGCTGCAATTAAGGATGGGATGATAAATATATAGGATATGCAATAGATAGAACACATATCTATTTTCTATATCTCCAAGTAGGAAACTTAACTGAAACACAGTATGTTAAATAGATAATCAAATATATGAAACAAAATGAGCAACTGCCGAACTATCATATTCATATGTACCTTGTGTAGATAGATATTATCCACTTTTCTGAGTAGTGAACTCTACCTTTCTTTCATGCAGAACCAGAAGTTTTCTGAAAGTTGTGTTCGTGTTTTGGGAAGGGGTTGTAGTTTATTTTTAGTGTACTCTGTTATATTTTCTGTCTGAAACAGACTTCTATATTCTGCACGCTTTCCCAGGAGAGTTTGATTATGTTAGAGTCTTTCTCTTCTTATCTGAAAAATTGTTTTATCTCTCAGGTGTTATTTTGGCAATTAACCCCATGAATTCCTTTATACAGTGACCACAATAAATGTTTCTTTTAATGTCTGATGTTTCATTGTCCCCCCGAGTGCAGAGTGTCACTATGCTGATTCCAGACATCAGCTACATGACTTATTCTTATTTACAAATGCTTTTACATAAATTTTTAATGAGGACAAATGCAGACACATAAGCCAATTCTGGTCAGAATAATCAAAACGAAAACCTCCAGGGCAACAAGCGACAATTCTAGCATAATAATATACAGAAGGCAAAATAAATGGAGGCGTAAAACGCAATACCTAGGGGTAGGAGAAGTCTGCCAAATTTGATTACCTAAAATGAAACGAGTAGTGAAGAAGTGAACCTGAGAGCACAGAGATAATGAAAGTTTGGGCTTCTCAGATAGGAATGATGTGCATCAGCTCTTAGAACAAAGTTTATATAGCCCTTATAGTTGGGAATAAGATTCAGTAATATCTTTCGATTTAAAGTGTTAGTTCAGCCAAACCTCCTTTAGAGAAAATTAGCAGAAATTTTATCAGAAAAGCAGAAAATCTGCAAGAATTCACCTACAGAGGAGGATATGCTTGTACACATATTTAATTGATTAGATTATCTACATACAAAATGTATTTATGCTACTTAATGTTGACAGAAATGAAAGACTTTTTTCATACGATGCTAACATATAGCCTCCTAGCACAGGGACCTCCTAACACAGTCCAGTTCACAGATTATTTTCACTTTTTCCTGCTGCAAAGATAAACAACAAGTGAGGTCTTCATTATTTCAACTAGAAAACTAAGATTAGGAGAACTGGGACATTTGTTCCTGCTGGAACTTTCAGCAATAATATGTATCAATGAAAAAGAAAACCTTTTCATTCAGAAATTTATGATCAGTTCCAGTACTGACTATATCTCAGAGAAGAAAGTATGTATCATCTTGAAGGAAAAACTGATGCAGTTCTCTTAGAAATGTTGGTGAAAGTTAATCTGCAAATCTGCTTATGTCTCCTGCATAACAGTATAATGTGTAAGGAAGGAGAAAAATACTGTTATCTTCTGCTGTCTCTTCACTCCCTCATCAAGTTAAGGACAGGCTGTGAGAATAATTAAGCTGATGGATTTTATGTTGTCCAAACATCTCGTCTGAGGTCTCATCTGCAATATCTTTCATATAAAAGACTGAATATAATGTACGGTTATAATGTATTTTAGTATGGATATTGCATTAAACCATTTGCTAAATTATTTGATCACTTTTGACTTTACCTAGCATCACAGGAATTTTAAAGAGGTCTTCATAAGACAAGAAAAAATAAGACAATCTGTGAAGTCTGTCATAAGTACTATTTGGGCAATTTTTTATAATAAATCAATGGAATGCTTTGTATGACAAGCTCACATTGTCAGATTTAATAATACTGTTATTCAAAATTATGTGCTCTGTACTTTGGGGGATTCACTAATCTATGTTCCCTGAAAGTACTTTAGTTGCAATTTAATTACTCTTTTTCTAAGACCATTTCTCTGACTAGGGAGTTAATTTTGTTCTGATATGGCTTCTAGGGTTTAACCCAATTTAAGTCTTTATAGACCTTTAATTTCCCTCAACAGAATAAACTGAAAATATTTACCTCAGAAAATATTTAATTTGGTTGCCAACATGAATTTGCTGGGGCTTTTAAGAGATGCAACCTTTGCCCTTCTCTTTCCTTTTTAATAAGAAAAAACATACAAAAAGCTCCTATGATCATGCAAACATCACTTCTGGACCTGAGTTTCTCATGTCCTTTGGAACTATCTAAATAAGCTTTATAATCTACTACAACTGAAATCATTGTTTATGCAATATATAAAATGTCCTTTTATTAAAATCTACATGTCCTGTTTATTCTGCTGCACTAAACTAATGAAAGCTACATCTTTTCATTGTTTGCTGTGAATCTAACAAAAATTAAATGAGCCTAATTAAAATTAACAATAAATTATTTTTTAAAATAAGTTAATATTTTTATTAAAAATAATTTTAAAAAGAATTACTAAAATCCTAGGATAAGTTACATTTACATTCCTTTTGTTATGCAGACAGAGTGTTTAGCAATATTTATTTGTTAAGACAGGAAATAAAAATCATTTTTTCATTAATGAAATATGCCTTTTTTGTCCAAGTCTTCCACAAGCTCTTCCAATGACAATTATATTTTTCAGATATTATCAAAGAAAAAACTTATTTTAAGCAAGCAACAAAAACATGTAAGATTTTATGATAAATATAAATACTTCCTTGCCAATATACTATGGCTACCTGTTCCCTGAATGGCAATGTTCTAAAACCTTTTTTTGAGTCAGCTCCTCAAATCATGTGAGTGAAGAAAACCACTCAGCACAAAGTTTATGTATGTCTGTCATCTCAGTCACTGGTGCAGACCGGCAGCAGCAGTTGTGTAGGCAAAATAGTTGACATTGAAGACTGACATACACACCATAGAGATTAGGGGTAGGTAAGGTTGAAATACTAATTAACCTTAATGTGATCCCATGGCCTGAATGTGCATTATTGGATTCTGTATACCAGATGTGCTCCTGAAGCCCATCTTAGTTTAGCTTCCTCCAGAAGGAATATGGTTTAGGAGAGTCAAGGCCAGTCCATTTTGAAACCAAATATGGAAAGTGGTTATGAATCTGGAGATTCACATCAAAGGCAGATTCGTGATCCAAACCTGAAATGCTCGTGCAGATTTATTAACAGTACCTGGAGGGGTTGCAGTCAGACTGACACGGCCAGCAGAAGCTATAAAGCTTCTCACTGGACATCTCATTGGAAGAACTACTTTTAAAGGCATGAGTTTGCATTCAGCTTCTGACTATCTTCTAAAGCCTACAGATGCCCGTAAGTGAAATATACAATTCTATACACAATTTCCCTCTAAAATGAAGCAGAAGCAGAAGCAGCTCTTTTCAGTATGGAGATATCTAATCTGCTTAGAAAGTAAAATGTCGTTGGCAACTCAAATCATCTGTTATGGTTCTCCTGGCCTAATGTATCCAAAGGCAACATCTTGAAAATGAAGATCTGCTCTTGATACAGTGTAGAAGGCCATTACATATGATCAAATTTGAATTTCACATAGTGATGCATTTTTATATAATTTTCTTTTCTACTTATTATAGCACTGTAGACATCTTCACCTAACAATTTTGATGACACAGTATTCTATCTAACACCCGAGTAAAACTTATGCCAATATATACTTTCTCTTGTCCGTATAATATTTTGAGCCATTTGAGCCATATTCCATTAAGCTTTCCATTAAATGTGACCTCTCTGCTTTATTTAGATTGTCCTCACCCTTACATAGCTCTTATAGCTGTATTACACTTTTAATCTACCAAGGAAAAGGAATTTATTGCCTTTAAAGCAAAAATATTTTATTAGCTTTTCTTATAGCTGAACTTATTTCATTAGTATTGAAATGATCGGTATATGTATAAATCCTTTTCAGCTTCATACAAACATTGTTGTTCATTGCTCGGTAAAATCCGCAAAATTTTCTTTTAGGGAATCAAGATCAAACCAGTCAATCTTTTCTTCTTAAAATCTATTTTAAATAATTTTAAATAATTTAATGGAGAGGTTAATGAAGGGAAAGAAGGTCTCGCAAAACTGCATACCTGTATTTTACTAATGATTCTGGTAATTGGTTTTGACTCTCACTTATTGTGCTCTTGTATTTGAAAGAAGAATGAAGTGTGACATAAGGCAGCAGCAAATTAGAATTATGCTTTGAATTGTTGCTTACATTCTGTGCATTTACATACCTCTGCTCTGAGTGCAAGGTGCCAGATGAATGTCATAACATGCTCTATTTCTCAAAGTCATTGACAGAACAAATAGACAATCCAGTGAAACACTGGACTCTGGTCATATCTTTTCATGTATAATATCAGCCCTGAAAAAAATATGTATGCAGATGGTTGGAAATAAGGATACTATAAACTCTTTATTCCATGTTCGTATTGTCCGGATGTTTAATTGACACAATCTGCTGAAAGATGTTATGTCTTTGCATCACTAGCCAGACTGTCTAACCTACCTCATTAATTTGACAAAAATAAGAGTAGAAGTTGTGCAGTGACAGTAAGATAAAGCAAAAGAAGGAAACTCATACCACAGTCCTGCATACATTTTTCTTTTTTTTTTCCCTGCATACACCTGAAGTGAATAATGAACCTTCTATGTTCACTTTGCAGGAGCTGCCTGATTGCTAATTAATACCGAATAGTTAGTGAGAAGAGCTGATATTGCTCTATGCAGTCACAAAGATTCTTCTCCACATTCCAAATTTTGCCTTAAAATAAAATAAAAAAAGATAAATATCAAAGTTCAAAATGGATTATATTATACAATTAAAAAAAGGTTTTTTTTTTTAATTGCATGTCACTTTTTTTTTCTCTTCACCTTCCCATGGCCAGGAATAAAGGAAAAGAGGCAAGAGAGGCCAGCTTCTAAAAATATAGTCAGATGACACTAAGTATTGCTTTTCACTGTATATACTCTTGCACTGTTGTCAACTACAAAGTACAGGCTATGAAATATGATTCATAAGCAAAGTTGTAGCTGAAGAAATAATTACATTAACATAAAATCTGCTTCCTCTAAATAATTACACCCTACAGATGTCCAACAAATGATTAAACAAGTCATCCTACTTTCACTCCTTGCAATTAAGGTATCTCACCTAACTGTTATCAAAGTTTACTGGAGCTGTTAGTTTAATTACAGCTACCTAACTGATGAAGACTCCATGATACCCTATGGCGCGTGCAGGCACTCACATACCTTCACACACCTGCACCTGCTCACATACATGAAAAGCAAAACGAGGGCTTACAAGCTATTTAAGTTGCAAACAAACTCACAGTAAATCTAGGGAATTTGATTAAAAAAAAAAAAAAAAGATGAAATTTTAAAGATTTTACAGTCTTTGACTGCAGTGTCAATGTTCCTACCAAGCCCCAGTATATGTCTGGGATAGGAGTCAAACTGTGCTGCAGTACAAATAATATTGCAGTGACATCATTAATGTGGAAACTATGCCACCCATTGACTCATGTAACTACCACTTGACATCAGTTTTGAGGGTATCATTGTCATCAGTTTAAAATTGTAAATGCAGGCACAGAGGGATTAATGTACTTGTCTACTCTCAGACAGGGTATCTCTGGAAGAGATGAGTCCGTGATCATAAGACCACCTTTTTTCTATAATGTTGAGTAGAAGAGCTGAATATTCCTAACATTTATTCTCCTGTGCAGTAGAAAGTGTAATACTTCCTGTTTTTTTTTTTTTTTTAATTTAGAGGCAGCAGTCAAATATTGGTTCTTCTTTATGAGTTTTGTCAAGAAGGAAAAATTCTGTATGATTAAATTCCAAATCTTGAAAATATTACATTAATAGAAAAGCTAATTGCACCATATGTGAATCTCTACCTTATCCTCAAACCTCTCGTGTCTGTTACATTAAGTTCAATTACAAAAAGTGGACAGCATTGAGGTAAATGCACAAGCTTTTTAAGAAGCTATAACCGCTGTTCTTTTCTTTGAATGTCTCTCACATCTCTAAATACCAGTCCATGATATGGAGATGACAAATTAAATTTTGGTTAAGAAGAAACATAAAGAAGTGTTTGTTTTTTGAAAACATTATTTTAAAGGACCGTTAGGCAATATTTGCAATATATTATTAATAATATATAATTGCATTTATAAATATTTTACAGAGACATTTGACAGTCTTCCCTCAAGCAAGTCAGCCTAAGTGCTATGCAAACAATGTAACTTAGAATTTATACCTTTGCTCCTTTTGCAAGGAGAAACAGAGATGTGCAGCATATTTTTACTCATGTAATTGGAGGCCACTATACAGGATTCGTCTTTATACATGAAGAATGAAGTAAAGACATTCAAAATGAAAAAGACACCAATGATTAAGAAAAAATGCTTTTGTTTTCTGTATTTTCACTGCCTGCCTATATTAATGTGGCTATGTGAGTTACTTAAAAATCTTACCTGTTTTACAGATTTATTTTTTTCATTGCTTTTGCACACATTTTCTTTTTAAAAAAGGAACAAAACAGATTTTAAAATATTTTATGTCTTAGAGAAAAAAATGTAAGCAAAATCATTGATTTTTCATGAACTAGAACAGTGCAGATTTTCCAGAATGTCCATAGTCTGAAAACTACCCCAAGCATAGAGCTGCTACCTACCTAGCAGCTGCCCTCACCTTCCCTCCTCACAGGCACAAGGGACAACAGAGATCAAAGTATTCTGGCCTCCTCGCCTTATATGGTTCTACTGATGTTAAATAAAGCTGATTTGAAGTGCAGTAAAATGTTCATTTATTTTTTTTCTTTATCTGCTGGAGAGGTTGATATTGCGTTCTTTTTTTTTTTTCTTTTGTGCAGACAAAAACATATCCTCAAAATAACTGCTTTTTACTTAGGCCAAAATTAAATGCCTTCCATTTACCTTTAAAGAAACTGATGAACAAAAATAAAATGTTTATTTTTGGTAATTGTCTCTAAATAATCAATGAAATACATCTCCAAATAATATGCTGAATTACAGTGAGGGCCTTAGTTAAATGTATGTTTTCCTCATCTTTATTTCAGCTGATTATTCAGCTGCAGTTCATCCTATTTTTTTCTGAAGAGAAAACACTGAATAGTATCAAAAATGTCTTTGAAATTGCTTTCAGTAAAATTTCTTTTTTTTTCATTCGTAGACAACCATTTCTGTTTTGAATTCAATGAACACTATTTGAATTTCCCTTGATAGCTCACCGCTCTGAAAAACATACTCATAAACAGTATTATGCTCACCATCACTGTGGCACTTCTTTAATATCTATTTCCATGCAATTACTCAGAAAGATAGTATTGTTAAAGAAGATAGTATTGTTAGAGAGCCATATTGGCACACATTAAGAAAAAAGTACCCAAGAGTGAGCAGCTGAGTCATAGGTAAAGTTAAATCATGAATTTAGAACTTTGCAAAGATTAATTAATTAAAGAGAAAAAAAAATAGGAGTAAACATCTGTAGTATTCACGCTCTCTCTCACTCAGTGGGAGATTAGCTATTAATTTAGATATCCCTGATATTTAAACTACAGATGGTGAAATCTAAATGTGAAATGACATTATGAACTCCAAGTTTTCAATGTTAATTCTGTTACAACAAATCATGAGGATATTTCTTTAAACATGCAATTTCAAGCACGTTACAGTGGTACACTTCAAATCACTGAACTCAAAAATTTAGTATTGAAGTGTAGTTAATTGATTAAAATCTTTATCCCGTAATTCTAAAATTAGTCTGCAATTTTGTATCTGATTAAACTAGTAATCTACTTCATCAAATCTACTATTTACAATGTGTACAATGTAAGTTGAACTTTGAGATGACTGTGGGCTAGATTAGCTATAGTTAAACACTATAAATAAATTCTTCATAAGTAAGGTTTTTTTTAGGTGCTGGAGTGTGTCCAAAGTAGGGCAATGATGCTGGTGAAGGGGCTGGAGCACAGACCTTGTGAGAAGTGAAGAGGTTGATCTCTTCTCCAGAATAACTACTGATAGGACAAGAAGAAATGGCCTCAAGTTGCATCAGGGCAGGTTCAGGTTAGATATTAGGAAGAATTTCTACACGGAAAGAGAGGTGAATCATTGGCAGAGGCTGCCCAGGGAGGTGGTGGAGTCACTGTCCCTGGCAGGGTTCAAGAAACATGTAGATGAGGTGCTTAGAGACGTGTTTTAGCAGGTATGTTGGTGATGGTTTTATATTTGGACTCAAGGATCTGGGAGGTTTTTTCCAACTATAATGATTTTATGATTCTATGATTTTCTCTCTCAGAAGGAGTGAGGATTGATAGACACTGTTGAAAAATACCTCTGAAACACATACCTAAGTCTCCAACAAAAATCTTCTAAATTCAAAAGATTCTTTATTAAGATTAGATGTGCAATATGTGTTTTAGATCAGATTGTATCTTCTTGAATATTCTTGTGCCTGCACCAAAGGCAGAGAGAAATTTGAATGGGAGATGTATGTAGGGAGATGTTTATTTCTTATAAAACGCAGTGAACTTCCTAAATTCTTTTTTCCTAGTAGATATTTTTAAGGCAATAAATCTCAGAGGAGTCTATAACAATGCCTCAAAAACTTGGAAAAAAAATGTGAACTTCATATTTTCAGAAATCTTCTTTTCCTGGTAGGATCTTTCGTGGTTCTTATATACTCCCTAGGTGTTTTTCTTCAAAAAATTACCTTTCCATTTATTTTCCTGACAACTTGTCAATCACAAAACTCAAATGAATACTAAATTTCAGAAGAATAACTATTCTGAGTAACATAACTTTAAATAAGCAGAAATGTTTTCATACAGCATATATTAATTTTTCATGTGTCTTCCAAGGCCTCTGTTGTCTTGCATATTTTTGAGTTGAAAGTTCTTTCTTTATAATTCGAAGGTCAACTACTATTCATCCATCACAAGAACATCTCATAGCATTCTTCCTTAGACTATTTGCTTTTATCTATCTAGTTTTGCTAAATGCCCTCTTTTCTATCACCTTCATATCTTTCCCTATCTTCTTCAATCTCTCCCCCTCACTAACACTCACCTGATTTTATCTGCAGATAATTCAAATAATAAACCAACCACAAGAAAGTGTTAGATTAAGACATCAAGTTACAAGTTTCCCTAAAATGTGTAAAATTAGATAAAAAGCACAGAAACCCTTTTCTAGTTAAAATATTAATATTCAGAAAATGGATACTGGTTATAATATATTTGTATAACCTAATCAATACAGATATTAGTTATAATAGTCTAGATTGAGATATACTGAATGTTCAGTTATATATTCCAATGGGGAAAAATGCTTCTGTACTTAATAAATAACTATGCATAAGTGTATATGTAACACTTCTTAACCGATGAAGGGCTGAATGAATAGTGAAAAAAAAAGTTATTGAAGAAAATAATTAATATCATAATCTTAACTTAATAAACTTAATTAACTTAGTTTAATAAATTTTATTAAACTTAATAAACTTAATTGCAAACTGTATATTTGCCAAAGTAGACAAAATGTTCTGTCAATGATGATGAAAGATGGGGCACCTAAGGGATTCTGCTACTTCTATTTGTCCTCACCTCTCCCTCATTGGCCAAATGTAGGACTGTAACTCCTTGTATTAGTTTCTTTATCTCACATAATGGTTACTCCATTTATAAAAACCAGTGGCCAAATACTGAAAAAAAATGTAAATAATCATTTCCTTAGCTAAGTCAGGTTAAAATAAAGACGTTAAAATCAAAAAATTCATTGCTGTGCTTAATACACCCATTAGCCTTTTTTTTCACCTATAAAGAGTACGCACATAAAAGGTTTTAGATACCAAATCCCAAAGATTTGTCTGTGTTTATTCTAGTTTTATGATTAAATCAGATTTTTGTCTTGTAAGTAGATGTATAAAGACAACTCTGGACTTAACTAAGCAGTCCATATATAGATTAAGAGAGATTTAGAAAAGAAACAGTTACTGTTGCTCCATAAATAAATAAACTCTGTCAGGAGGTCATTACAAGTTTTTATTAAATTTCTGTGTCTTTGAGAATCAACAGAGCAACAGCTGCAAACTGTGATGCTGAATAAAATAAGAAACAAGAATTTAAGATACATTTCATCTAATAAAAATATCTAAGAGATACATTCTGACCACCATTTCCAAATGAAAGATTGGACAAACTCAGTCTCAACAGATAAAGTCAAGAAATGAAGGAAAACACAATTTTCTTTAGTAGTATCTCACCTCAACTATTCAAGTAAAAGCAGCAACATAAAATTATAAGCAAGATTGTTCAACTCATAACTCCTAACAGTCTCCCAACACCAGAGGTTATAATTAACCCTAGACATAATTTTGTCCATAATTTTCTCCTTATTTGCATCTTGCTGCTCAGAACTGCTCTTTGTTAGTTGTGAGCGGGCACGGCATGTAAATCAGTCTGACAGGGTCCAGATTCTGATTTTTTCAGTGTTTTTTTTTTGTTTTTGTATTTGAGTATGGATTAAGTAATGAAGAAAGAAGTATAAATAATGGATGTCTTACAGGTAGGAAAATAGTGATTTTTTTTTTAAATAATCTTATTTTAACTGTGTATGATCCCCATTTTGATTACTTTCTGGAACTATTCTAACAAAGCAAGTTTTCTAACAAGAATATTGTGAAATGTTTCTATAAGAGAAATTTTAAAGTCAAAATAACAGGTATCTTTTTATCTGCAGTAAAAGAATCCCTAGATTTATGTTTATGTTGTAATAAAAAAGATGCCTATCATGATCAGGTTTCTAATCTAAGGCACTCACATTTCACAACATGATTTTTAGACATCTAAAGTTTGCAAGCAATCAAAATTCAACTTTCAAGCAATACAGACTAGAACTGTAATAGATACTCCCAAATGTCCATATACATCTTTTGTAGTATTTTTTTTTTCTTGCTCTGTAGTAGGAACTAGGTAGTAAGAAAGTGTCTTTCATTTAAAGGTTTCTTTTACAATTAAGGAACCTAGCCAGCTTGCAGAAGACAAGTGTGGATCTAAAAGGAAATATTTTGTTATTCAATTTACACTAGCTTCTCCTAAAACAATATTACCCTTTTATAAAAGCCGGTTTGTCTCAGTTTCTCTCATAGATATCCATGAGGTACAACAAGATCTCCTATTCTATTTCTTACAGATTTACCTCACATCAACATTTATAATCAGAGCACAGGAGGCAGATTTGAAAGCACACATATTGAAATGTAAGTCATAGGTTGGAAGAAGAGACCACAACTAGGATTTGGTGGGTATAAAATCATGATCACAAGTTGCAGTAAAGAGCCTGAGATTGTCCAGAGAAGAAAATTAGGTGCCCAGAGAAAGGCTCAGGAGAAGACTAGAGAGAAGTGGGGAGAGCGAGGAGAGTCAGCTGGCTACAGAAGATGCTGAGGTTAGAAAAAAGGTTGCATGGAAAGTTGAAAATTAAGAACAGTTAATCTGACAAATACTTTTTTTTCATGTTGCTATGTTACTTTAAATATTAAAGCCTAACTAAAAGTTTGGAAGGAATGTTAAGGCTGCTTTTATATAAAAAGGGAGGGGCGGGAAATCGTGAAAAACAGGAATTGCTGAGAAAAAGGACTGTCTGCAGTAATGGGGAAACACTGGAAGCGGAAAATGGGCAGAAGGAATACTGGAACAAACAACAGGGACAAATGTAGAAAATAACTAGCTATTTGAAAGCTATCATTTTACAGCTGAAATCCGTTAGAAGTGTGTCGCACCTACTGTTCTTCCACTAACTCAAATGACACACATCTGCATTTGAAATCTGATGAATGTAATGCTGTTGATCACCCATATGAATTTAATTTGCAGCTAGATTTATTTTCTATCTGAAAATAACATTAAAATATACAAAATATTTGGGGAGGGTGTTTCAAGGTCAAGTACTTGGACATAAAAAAATGTCGTTAGCAAAAGTGTTTCACAAGGCAAATAGAGAATACACCTGAGTAGCGACTCATACTAAAGTTATTATCATGGCACTGTTCTTTTAACTATAACATAGTTTCCCTGAACACTTCATTGCTACACCAAAGGAAGTCAAAAAGCCCATACCATTTATATTCAACTTTAAAAAGAGGGCACTATATAAAAATACAAAAGGTTGTGAAAAGGTGCTAAAAGGAGCACCTAAAGAAGTAAATCCTTTCAGGTAGAAGGAAAATCACTTAAAGACCTCAGAGAAATCTGTCAACAGTACTTTTCAAAGGGTAAAAGGATGTCATCACTATAAAACTGGTCTGGTTGATTTTACTAAGCAGAAGGGCAGACTCATCTTAAAAGCTGATGTCCATATGTGGAATATAGAAAAGTTAAAACTCCAGTAATTTTAACATAAAAATATACTAATACAGATAGAAAAATAGAGACCCAACTTCCAAACCTCAGAAAAAAAAATCCTTTCTACAAGAGCAGCAAAAAGTGAAATACTCATGTCAGAACACTGGGGAGCCTAGGGAAGGTCCACGTTAAATTAAAATCTCCCTGTTAAAGGTTATACAGTGAAAGTCAACAAAATTGACTGTAATAAATCTTGAGGATGAGAAGACATTCAGTTAAATCTTCCAAAGGACAAAAATAACTGAACTATCAACTTGATGTGACATTCCCCTCTTAAAACTGTTGGATTGCTGTTCTACTGGAAGGAAGACAATTTATGTAGTGAAGATACAAGGCAGCTTTATGGGACTCTGAACCATTAAGCTAAATGCCTGTATGAAGTACGTAAAATCACAGCGTAGCTGAAGTTGAAAGAGAACTCTGGAGATCATCTAGTGTATATCCCTACTCAAGCATGGTCACCTAGAGCAGATTGACCAGGACTCCATATCAGTGGCTTTTGAGTACCTCCAACAACTGAGATGCCACAACATCTCTGGGAAACCTGTTCCCATACTCTGTCACCCTCACAGTAAGAAAGATTTTCCCTATGTGCAGACAGAATTTCCTGTGTTTCAGTTTGTGTCTGTTGCCTCCCATCTGAGGCTGGACATTGCCATCCCAGGCTACCATGAACACCGCTAGCCAGAATCTGCCCCCATCCTCTTTACACCCTCCAGGTATTTATATGCACTAATAAGCCTCAGTCTATGTTCTTCATGCACGGAGAACCCATAACTGGGCACAGTACACCAGGTAAGGCCTCCCCAGGGCCGAGTTGTAGGGTTTCTGAGAAGATGCCATCTCTCTTGCACATGCTCATTTGGATCTTATGTAGTCTTCTGGCTTCCTTCCATAACTCTTTTGCCTGACAAAACAACTCAGGAACACCAGCACACCTGCAGAAAAGTTGTATATGTCAGCCCCAGCTTCACAGGAAGGTCCTGCACGACTTGGCAGTCTCCATCAAAAAGTCTGTCTTGGTAGAAGTCTCCAATGTAGCAGGGATTCCAACACGTCCTACCATCCTGTGTCAGGATAGGACAACCATAGCTGAGAATGTGAATGCTGCTCTGAGGAGAGGGGAAGACCCTTCTTGGTTTCCTGCTGTGCTTCGCACATTAGTGGGAACAGTCTAGAGCAAGACAAGATTACTGTGACAATAAAGCTTGCTGACAGTACTGAATTCTCTGTAGGAAAAATGTGCCCCAAACACCAAGAATTTGCGAAAGATTCTTATAATGCTAAAAAATCAGTAATAAAATGACACATGAACCTAGCATAGATAAAAGTAGTGACACACAAAATAAGAATACTAACTTTCCATAACAAATCATGAGCTTTGAGCTGACTATGGTCATTCAGAAATGAAACTTGAGCAGAAGGCAGATATATGTTAGACGTTATTCTGAAAGGGATAGAAGACAAAATAGAAAACAACGTCATACTATAGTTGTATATGAACTTTTTTTCTTGAAAAATGCTTGCAGTTTTAGGGCTTCTCTCTCAAAAAGCGTAGAGTAAAAACTGGAAAAAGAGAAAGCAATGACAATGTTCAGAGGTATGGTTTGTGGACTGATTGGACAGACTCATTTCTCTTCTCCAGGACAAATGGCAGGGAATACTACTTGAATCTAGCAAGTCACAAACTCAAAGCAAACTGAAGGATATGATTCTTCATACAGGGTGCAATTAAGCCATGAAACCCTGCAAGTTATTATGAATACTGAAGAATAGAAAAACAAATAGAAAAATTTGTGGAAAAAAGCCATCAAGAAATATTTATCCAAAGATGGTTATTCAGATTCAGTAAGTTTCTAAACTGAAAACCAATGTGTCTGGAAGAGAATGTTTTATATTTTCCTTGTTATAATGCCCTTTCCCCAAAATCTGCTATTGTCCACTCTTGAAAATAAGATTCAGGGCTTGATGGACACCTGGTCTGAACTGGTATAACTATTCTTATGTGCTTATATTCCAATAAAGGTGGAATATGCAACCTCCCTGTAATTCGCTTGTGCTTACGTATAACATACATCATTACCTACATTATTAAATGCAGCATTACCGTCTTTAACTATTCTTTCTATTCAACCTAAATGGATGTCCTCAATTAAATAATATTTATGTGGGATTTTGTTTCATGTTCAATATCTGGCTCTAGGCTTTTTTTACTGCATTTCAGATTTCACACTGAGGAAACATTTACTAGTTTGTCACTGGGTTGTCCTAAAGCATATACCAATCTACTAATTCATTTATTTTCAGGGGAAAAATAGAAAAACAGTTAAGTGAGGAGGTAGTATTATGTCCATTTTACCAAAGATTACACATATTAAGTAACAAATGATTTTGTTACCTTACTTAAAATGACTATGAAATTTTAAAAATATCTCTAAATGAGATGTGTATGTAATGTGTGTGTTATATGTAGTAAATCAAAGAAATAGCTATCTGTGATAAATATGGATTTTATAATGCACTTAGCATCAAGAAGGACCTGTTCGTAGTAGTAGAATTTTGTTCTCCAGGGCACTGTTTACCTGCCTTAATCGAAATAGTGGTGTTTTTCCTTGAGACATCCTTTGCTTTATACCATTTCAGCCATGGTATCCAACCTCAGATCTTTTGAACTTTGCTACAGTGCTGGGCAGACTATACAGCTGTAAAAACTAGCATTTTTCACTGCCAATTGGGTCATAGAACAGGAGCAGGAAATGCAGAAGTACTTGCATTCCTCAGTTTGGTTGTCTTTGTAAAGTGAATTGATGTAGGAAATGTGTTCTACTGATTCATTCTAAACACTGAGTGAAACTTGTGACCTGTTAAATTAATGATGAAATGCAAATAGACTTCAGTGAGGCTAGCAGAAATAAAAGCAATTACTGGATTTTCTCTGCACTGGAAAATGGAATAGACAATTCAATATATGTTTTTAAATTAATAGAGAACATATGCATCAGCATATGCAGAGTCCACAGTGTTAGTTCATTTAGTCCACAAACCCATCGTTGGGGCATTAATGAAAAGCTGAGGTGACATAACAGCACACCAACCCTACAGTTTTTATCTTGATAGTATAGTTAATCAGGAGTATTGTATGCTGTCATGACTTTATGATAAGCACTACAAAGTTTCAGAGGCTTCTGTCCCTTAGTAACCTATATATGACCTTGCCTTAGAGCCATTATCATCACCAGCCTTTTGTAGGATCATTTTGCTCTACTCTAAAATTTAAACAAAAAAAAGTTAATATTTATTCATTGACATTATATAGCTCACTTAGGCATATTTATATCATTATCAGTTACAGAATTTGGTTTCAAAGATGTTCAAAAACTGCTGACATTTTTGGAAACTGGAAGAGAAGAAAAAAAAAAGGGCCTATAATCATTGAGAATAATAAAAGGTGCTCTGTATACAGGCAGGATTCTTATTACAGAGAACATCACATGCTGGAACCCTAGACAATCAGGAAGGTAATAAAATAGCTCCACATTAGGCAAGACTTCTTGCTTTACCTGCAGCATGTTGAATTTGTGTGTAATAAAATGTTCAATGAAATCATTTTTCTCAGAATAAATTACAACTAAAGTAGGAGTACTTTGACAGGGCTGGCAGAGGTAAATACATTAAATTTGATTAAAAATTCTACAATGACCTATTTTTGCAATTACGGTCCTCACTCTGACAGATTAAAGAAGGTCTGTATCGTATTACTAGCGCTCAGGCTGATCTTTTTGTAGTATTTTTAGTTTTTAAAGCAAGTTATTCTGCATGATACCCTGAATTTCTGTCTGTTTCATTTGGAAAAAGAAGACACATGTATGTGATGGTTTCTAATAGATGTATAAGAAAGTAATAGACTTTAAGGTGGAACCCTTTTTTTCAAATAAATATTCTTACATTGCAGAATTAATTTTCCCAGTAAGAGGATGTGAAAGAAATATGTATGAGATACTCAGAACTGCTAGTAATTGGGATTTAGGAAAATATTACAGGATGAGTAAATCAGAATGATAGCCACACATTATGGGTCAATATAACAATTAAGTTTATTTTAATATCTGTTGAGTTCTGTAGTTATCATCAGTTTAAAATAAAGAGTGAGAGTAACAAAATCACAGTCAGGTTTTATGAATGAATTACATCATAGAAATAAGAACTCTGTTTTGAATTCCTTGTTTAGTCTGTCTTTTACAGAAGGAGACAAGTTAGCATAGGGATAAGTGGGTTAGGTTAGATATAACATGCAATTAGCCTCTTGAAGACAATTCTGTCATAAACAGGCCAATATTCAGATTTGAAAATAACATTAATTTTATATATATTTTTTTAATAATGAAATTCAAACTGCTCTCATTCTCCTAAGTACTCCAAATCTCTTCGTTGCGCTATCTGCCATTAAAGGATAGACAGTAAAATAATCCGGAGGGACTGGCTGCTTTTGCTCACCAATGCAAGATCTTTTCAATAACACAATTCACCATTAACTGGTACGATGGTTTCAGGAATCAGCTAATCAATTAGTAAATAAGAATTCCACAAGGAAGTAAAAGAAAAATAAAATAAAGCAGATGAAATAAAAATAAAAGTAAAATAAAATAGAATGTTATAGTGTTACTTCACCCTGAATATACAGGGGGTCTCTCAGTCTTCAAGGAGTGACCTTAGCCCAGCATGCCAGGTTAAGGGGAGTGAAGGGACACTCACATCACGGTCCAGCGAGACGGGCTGTTCAGGGGTTGATCCTGATCCTTGCTCAGCTCATCACTACTAGAATCTGCCCTCTATACCCTTTGGAAAGGAGCACGTGCGATAGTCATCCTCACAAGGAGGTTCTTCCAGCATCTTCAGATGAGTTTGCCCTTTATCAGGTGCTTTGCAAACATTAGTGAAGCAGGACCTTCCTGCCTCCACAGGACTTCCCTCTTCCCTTTTTTTGGCTGGGAAAAGCACTCAAAGTCTCACCATCACTTTTTTAGTAGGCTTTTCCATCATCACTTATAGGCTTTCTGCCATCTGTCTGGCACATTGACAGAGCTCAGAAGAACTCATGCACTTCAGCAGTTTTGCTGTTAACTTTTTACTCGTCCATCACTCCCTCATAAATTTGGTTCAGCAAACGACACCCTTCTCTTCTTACTCACTGTTCACAAACAGTAATGATTAGCACATATCAGAAACAGAGAACTTTTATGTGGGAAACCGTGAGAAACTGAGAAACTGTGAGAAACTGTGGGAACTGTGAAGGTTAGGAGTGAGAAACTGTGAAAGTTAGGAATAATAGATTAGCAGATAGAGAAACCTCAAACACAGGCTGGACATGCCGGTCACTGTTGTCCGGTAGCAGGATTGGACCCAGATAGCAGTAGAGTCAAGGAGTTGGCTAGAGTCAGCGGGAGGGAGCACGCGAACAGCACGTGGACAGTGCATGCTCACATACTCGGAGAACATATAAGTTTGGTCTGATGCTCAATAAAATGGCTTCTGGTCCTAAACCTTAAGCCCCTGCTCCTTCATTGCTCCCACGCTTTTACTTTAAGAGAAATCCCTTCTCACTATAGAAACTTTTCAAAAGAATATTTTAGTCAGCTTTCTGGCTACTGCGACTTAAGGTATGTGGTAAACCACAAGTAATGACTTCTGAATGCAGAATCTCTCAGACCATATTTCGTAAATAGTGTTTTTCACATTTATAATCTAATAATAATTATTTTTGTAAGTTCTGCATAAATTAGTTAAACAGAATACACACGATTAACTTGAATGTGCACAGCATGTTAACCTCCTCCTTAGAGTATCAATGTAATTAATTATTTCAGGATATTTGTTTCCAGAACTGTGTGTGAAACAAAGTACCTAATGAGATTCTATTGCACGGAAATTTCTATTTTATAATTATCAGCCACTCAAAAATGACAAAAATTATGTTTTTCTTTGATCTTAGTGGATATATTTCTGGGGAGCAGGGATGCTCTTACCTATACTTTTACTATGATGAAAAAGATATTTCTAAGTAATTGTAATTTCCTCTTGCTATTTCCTACTAGATAAATTTAAAACTACATTTTATTTCATAACAGAAGTTGCTATTCTCTTCTATAGGTTCCTATTGACAGATACAATTTATTCACCCCATTTGCCTCATGTAATGGTTTGAAGGAGTTTGAAGGAGAGACAAATTTCATAAGAGGTAAATCCCCTTGTATTCCAGATGATCCTCAGAGGTTAGAGGGACTGGAGTTGGCTGGACCCATCTCTTAATAGGGATACCAAATACTATGGTAACTCTAGGCCTGACTCTGGCAGTACTGGATTTACAGTCTGTTGACTGTAGGTCTGACTGCCTTGAAAACAAGTAGTTGAATTCACAAATAGTATGATTTATTCAAAGGTAACACTTAAAAAAGTTTTTATATGTCCATACAGGAAATTCTGTACTACAGCACGGGGTTCTTAGCTAGCTCTAAAGTACAAATGTGCAGTACTCACTCTCTGAAGAAGACGGGAGAGGGCTCTCAGCCTCAAGGAATCTCTACAGGTGGCTTTCCGACCCAAGGGGAGGGAGGATGTTCAGCCTGCCGACTGACCTCAAAAGTTACGATTCTAAATTCTTCCCTCCTTAATTCACCTTTTGTCTTTTTTTACATTTAGGTAGAGCTTGAGTGACTATAGTAATACTCACTTTTGTTATTGATTGGTTTAAAAAGTCTCTTGCTTTCATTTAAAGGTATAGTTCATCGAAAATCTAGAGAGTCATACCTTGGAGGTTGGTAGATTTTGGGATGGGGATGTGTGTTGGTATAATAATGAGGTTATGATATTATAATGAGGTTATAATGAAGTTATAATGAGGACCATCCCAGAAGTGATAATTGTTTCTCACATCAAGCAAGCCTCTGTAATGCCATAACTTCTGTTTGGCCCTAAGTTATCTCTAATTTCTCCTTTCTTAAGCAATTTTCCCACAAATAGGTAATGCAGCCCCTCCTGCATTGTTTCTATAATGAAATATTTAACTTTTCTCTCATTAAAAGAGTCAATTTTAGTCCCCTCTCTAACATGTCACACTTTTGCTCTCACTAACAGAAACTCCCAATCATTATTTTCAAACACATGCTCACTTTCATCTGAATGCTATTCTCAAAGGGTATTCAGTTTACCCTCTAATTAATTATTAGGTCGCATTTTTGTGTGTGTGTGTGTGTGTGTCTGAGTAATTTAGATGAACGTTAATGATTTCTTGGTTCATTAATCCTACCCATATTTGAAAAGGCTGACATATGAGGTAGTCATTCAGAAAAGCATAACCTGTAAAATTGTCTCAGTCTTCTTTCATTTCTATTTTGACAACGAATGAGAAATCAAATTTCAATGCAGTTCTATGATACCGGATACATATGCTTGCAAGTAACTAGACAAGATCTGAACAAAGGAATCCCACTCATAGGTCCTATTTTTCACTTCACAATTATATTAGACATTAAATTTATCAGGACACCAGAGAATAATAACATAGATCAGAGAACATAGGTATAAATGGTGGGATTGTTACGCTATTGAAGAAAGAAAAGCTTTACCTTAATTTTAGGTAGTCTTGGATTGTATCTTAAGAATTTATCAAATGATACAAACTCAAAAGCTCATTTGATTACTTCTCTGATTAGTTTTCTTATGTAACTCTCTCAACACTTTCTGTCTTTTAGATTTTGTTTGCCACGCTTTTTGTTTATAATGTACCCACCTCTGTTTCTATTTTCTTACTTTATATTTCCTTGGTTTATATTCATCTATTTAAAAATATATGAAAAAATTTACATATGTGTGTAAATATATTTCACATACAGTTTACATATGCACGTGTAAGCACATGTATACTCACACAAGCACAGCACACATGTAGATTTGTATATAAAAATTGTGTGCAAAAGTCTATCGATTTTATTGCCAAAGACCAGAAATTTTCCCCAATTCTACTTTTATTGTGGGTGGGCTTTTGTCTATTTTATATAAATATTATATGAATATATATAATATATAAATATGCATAATTTGATTCTATGAATGCAAACCTATTTTCCTTATTGAGTAGATTTATAAATGCTCTCTTAAAATTCTTTCTGCATTTCCTTGCAGGGAGTAATGGAATTACAGTTCTGTGGTTTTGTGGAAAGTGGTGTTTAAGCAAGTAAAGCAAACAAACTTGCAAAATTGAATTTACATCATTAAAAACTTCAATGTTAAAATAAACATTGTAAAAGCTTTTTACTTTTTTTTTATTTGTTTTAATCTGTCATCAAAGCTTTTTAAAATTTGTCTTCTTGTTTGAACTTATTTGAAAATTTCATCTGCAATGTCTTGCCTACAAAACATTCCAATACCAAATACTCAACCTGGAATGTCAAATAGTTTGACATTTACTTAGCTATTATTAAACATGAAGTGAGGCTCACCGTATTAATATAAACATAAGGAATTCTCCACTGTGAAGACAGCAAACTTTATTTTCTTTATAAAAATTAACAAAACAAAAAAAGCATGAAATAAAATATATTGAATGCACCTCTATTCTTTTGATCAATATCTCTGTTTTTAATCTGATTTTTCAAAAGCTTTTCAAAGTCAGAAGCTTCTTTTTCATCAGCAACAAGCTGCCAATACAAAATATTAGCTTTATGTGTCTATAAAGTAGGATGGTTTTCAGCAAATATTCATTCTTTCAGCTAATAGGCAAATAAGGTATCTTGAAATGTTGTTATATGTTATCTTGTACTTATTGACAGATATTCAGCATGTAAGCACCTGCATAAGTTTGTTCCCATTCTTCTCCTCTTGTTATTTATTTGCATATGATAGATCAACGCCAAACCACTAACACCAAACTAAATTGATAGGCATGACTTTTTTCCCATCAAATATTTAAAAATTGTTGTTCTTGTCACCTTTTTGCCTTTACCTGTATTTGAGTTGATTTTTTTACAACTACCAGTTCTACCAGAACTACCATTCTGTTCCTTTGCACTGTTCTTGGGAGGGCTGTACAAGCAACTAAATTTTTTGTTCGGCTTTTTAATGCAAAAGATTTTGACTAGCTGTTTGGTTTTAAAGAGTGAAATATGAGTATCTAAACATGAAAGAATATATACAGCAATATTTTTTTCCTCTATTTGTTTTGTTATTTGGCTTCAACTTTGTTATTTGGCTTCTAACTTCTATACAGAATGCAATGCCAAATTTTATGAAGGAAAGATTTAAGTTAGATCCTCAGCTGACCTTCAGCTGTTATGAATTATGCTTTATAAATTAGTAAACTTTGCTGAATTTTAAACTCCTGTCAGAGAGCAATACACAGAAGACATCAGAATAATCATGTCTAATAGTACAGCTTTAAAAATATGAAAAAACACATTCATTAAAAATTTTATCATTTTAGCACATAGTCTTTTTAAGAATTTGATTCTACCCCCCACTCCTTCAGAAAAATATTACAACAAGCATGTTGTTCAGATGACACAAATGATGAATTGGTTGACTCTAAGAATGCAATTTAACAACATAAGCATACCAGCAACAATAAAACAAAACAAATTCATTGAACAAAATTAAGTGATTTATATTTGCAACATACTCTATAGGTATACTCTATACACCTACTATTTACAACTACGTAGTGAAAATTTTTGTTGCACCAGATCTTTCTTATTCAGATCTACTAGTAGGGTCCAGCCTTAGAAGTGTTAATAGGAATAATTCAGTGAAAACTTCTTCAAAAAATGCTATACATTAAAAGTATTATTGTGCATAAATTATTTTTAATTTATGGTAATAAACATGCTCTTACATGTTTAATAACAGTCATTTTGGGAGCAGGTAAAAATATCTTAGGTATTAGACGATGAAATTCCAATGCCAAAGAGTTATGGAAAAGAAAACTTAAAAAATGAGAAAATAAAACATAATCTTTCCCATTCCTTTAATAAAACATTGAGCAAGCATAAATATCTATTGAATTGATCACATGTCCTAATTAGAATTTTAGAATTTTGTGGTAATAATATATAAATTGGAAAGGTGATGGCTATTTGAAATACTGGAAAAAAGAGACAATACAATAAATGCGCTGACAACAGAAACCTTTTTTGTTCCCTGTTCTGGATTTTCTTTTATTGTAGATTAGGAAAATAATCAAAACACATGTAGAAAAAATAAGTTATTGTGATAATTCAATAATGTTGTTCAATTTAAATATGTCAGTAGCTAAATAGCAAAGACAGAGAGATGATTCTCTACAAAATGTAAAGAATCAGTGAGTAGAAAATGAAGATATTCAAATAAACATATGAATGAAATGAAAAACGTATGAATGAAATGAAAATATAAATGTAACACCATTAGAAAAACTGAACTATCTCATGCTATACAATTACGTAATTTACAAAGACAGAATATATCTTAAGATACATTCCTTATTTTCTTCCTTATAACTTCTATAACTTCCTTATTTTAATATACTTGTCGGAGAACATGAATCTCTACCTTGCACATCGTGATTTTTAAAGCCTGCTTATCCAGCTAACATCAGCTCCTACCAGGAATAGGACTTGCACTGCATGGCCAGACAGCCAAAAACCTACTCAGAGAGAGATTGGATTAGACGTACTATCACTGCACCATTTTTATTTTTAGTCTAGTTGCTTTTTACAGTAATAATGACTTCCATACACATACTTAAATTTCATTGGCTTGTTAACTTGTTTCCCATTTCCCTTGCTGTGTGTTTCCCCACCTGCTCTGCTCTCCACAGAACAACTTGGGTCACTTGGAAGCAGCCTATCCATGCTTTGTTCAAATAGTAAACAATTCAGCGACCAAAACTGTGCTGCCAATGGAAGCAACCAATGCACTGAAACAGTAAGAGGGGGAACCGACTTATTAATACAAAAAAATAGTAACAATACACCTGGAGTGCTTTTTGAACTACATCTAGATTTTCTAGCCAGTCTGTACTATGGCTGGCTACTAACATATTGCAAAAATGAGAAGAAAAGGACTTGATAACAATTAATCAGCTTATGAAAATAAAACATAACATGCCAAGTAACGTCCCTGAAATTCTTTCCTTTTGCTCCAAATAGTGTCACTGCTATTGCAGCAGCTAAGGCTGCTATCTTAACAACTACTGTGTCGTTCAGGAACCCTGCTCTACTGCTGATGCATATTTTGTCACCATGCAAAACAGTCATGTGGGAGTACACTGATAAAAAAGCCAAACCTCTTTACCATAGCTTGCAGAAGCACATAGGAAGATCCCTCCTCCTAAGGTTTTTTGTTTTGTTTTGTTTTATTTTTCTTGCTTGATAGACTAAAACTGCCCATGTGTTTTACCTTTCTTTTTCTGCCTGAATTCCCTGCTTCACCATGACTGTTGTATGAGAACTGCAAGGTTGCAAGTCTGATTGATTGACTCCATCTCAGTCCTGGAAGACACTCTTCTCTATGCAAGTACTAGATTTCTAACAAATATGCTAATAGGTGTATCATCTCTCTGTATATGTATATACTTACACACAAACTATCATTGTCTTTTTTCATATATGTATTACAGATTACAGTGATATAGTTAATTGGTATAATCAAGGTTTAGGTTATTAGCATGCATGTTCCAGGCTCATCAGAGTTTTGTCACAGTTTTTGACTGCTCCTAACACATATGTGAGGTCAAAATCCAGCTTCAAAATTAGAGGCATCAAAATTTACTGATGGACTCTTCTTCATGCCAGTGACAGAAGGGTAGACCTAAAATCTTCAAAGATCAAATTCTTCCACCTGAGCCACTCAACCTCCTTTTCAGGAAAGTGAGATATGAACATTGGGAGGCTCAGTGGCTTTCTTTGAATAAACAGAGAAGCATCTCTTCAAGCTAAGGATGTTGTGCTAGCAGTTTACTAATTCTTGCAAGATTATACTATACCAAGTCCTGAGGCTGAGATAAAAAGGTTACTGCATACCCTCCTCATTTATTCATCAGACGGTTCTCAGCTACTTCTACTAATATATCAAAGAAGGTGTTGCAATCAGCAGAAATCTTCTACATACATGTTTCTAAAGCATTTTTTAAAAATAAAATGACATGTTTAAGTGAACTAAAAAAATGCTTGAACTGCTGCATCAATTTAAGATGCTGTATTTCAGTCCCAATTAAAGTAGTGCTAATAGAAAGTGATAAAAAAAAAATCAGTGGTTGAACATTATATTAAAAACGCTTCAAAGAAATTACTTGAGGGAATTCAGTTGTATTGCTTTTCCTTTTGATAAAATTTGATAAGGTCATTTGGTGCCAAATTACATATTACCCCTAGGCAAAATTAAAGTTTTTGACACAGGATGGCAGCTGAGAAGTAAAAAGCTCTTTGAAAGAGTTTCCAAACCTGTTTTCTTTGCTGCTCTGGGGAGCTTATTTGCTCTACCTATAGTAGTCTTACCTCAATAGTGCTAACACAGCAGTGTCTACTTGTGCTGAAATATATCATCTGCCCCGTCTCTATTAAGGCTTCACAGGATTAGACTGATTTACTGTAAACTTTGTGCTAACAAAATGCCGCTGCATTACCATCAGAGCAAGGACATTGTTTAGTAAATAAAATATCAAAAGAAAAATGTAAATGTTGGAATTACTAATCTTGTAAATAAAACCAAAGTTTGTAAAAATGGTTTATCTGGACCAGAAAAAGGATAACATTAATTAAAGATTATTTCCTTTTGCCAGAAAGCCCAAAGATTAGGACTCTGTTTAGGATGTGTGCGAGTCAAATTCACTTTTCTCTCTCAGCTGGTGGTGAGAGAAGCCATACTTCTAGTACTGCCACACATTTTGGCCAGAGGAAAGGTTTTTCAAAATCTCATATTGGTGAAGTTCCATATTCCACAAATAAATAAACATTAATTATGGTATGGTTTAAATTTGGATTTCCAAGGGACTATCTTAGGACAAAGCTGGGAGGCGTTTCCATTTTGCTACAGGAATATCTTAAGAATTTTGCATAAACTGAAGGAGCAACCCTGGGAGAGATAGTGAGCATATATAGCAATTCAGCCATTAGATCCTTAATCTGGAAGATTCCAGCACAAGAGAAAAAAAAGAATATATCTATGATAAACAGTGTCCTGACCATGAAGCTACCAGGAATATAGAAAAAAATCTCAGAAAATTTCTGTCATTTATTTTTGAAATAAAGTCATTTTTGAAATGTATTCCTTTTTTTCCTCTTCTGCTTGCTTTAAATATCCATCCTATCAAAAGAATCATTTTTATTTTTGAGTAAAATTAAGTTTTATTTAAGGAGGGACACAATTTTCAGCAACATATTTCCACAGAAATGAAGTGCAGTTATCTAATGTTTCTGTAACCACAAAAAAGGTACTAATTTGACTAACTAGGATAGGTTTTTCAGTAAGACTCAGTGCACCCCTTACTCTTTTTCCTGAAAAACTTATCAGAGTGCTACTACAGCCTCCAAAGCTTTAGAAATGGATATGGGCCAAAAAGGCATCATACTATGTGGAGGTTAATGGTCCTGTATAAACTTGTGGACTCTAATTTCATAGCTGGCTGCCTAATGTTGACTTTTTATCCTGAGTGTTTTAAACCTTCCTCTTGTGTGTAGTTTCTTCTTCCTCCTCTTCCGCCTTCTACTTGACATGTTGGAAATGTTTTGATGAGTGCTTTAGAAAAGGAAAATAATTGAGAAGACTATGACTTCATCCTTTACCACCTAAATAGGGATAGTTCACTCAGCGCAATGGATAGTGTAGTAAGTAGAGCACGACTTTAGAAAGCTTAAGTGATTTCAGAGCTCAGAAAAGCAGGAACTAGAGCAAGAGCAACACCTCACTGCGTTTGCCCTGCTTGTGATGAAAGATCTTAATGGGAAAATTTCACAGGTCATTGGAATTGTAGCATAGCTCACAAAAGTGAGCCCCACTCCTCCTAAGCCCAACTGACTTACCCTATCTACCCCAGTAAGGAAAAACATGCTGCTGTATCTCTGCTTGGAGTCTACAACTGTTCTTCCTTATCCGGTACTGTATTTCTCCTTGTTAAGGAATAGACTAGCTGTAAAACCAAGGATAGGCCTGATGTATGGGGGAGAAAAAACAGTGAACTAAGTGTTTTTCATCACCAAAATTGAGTTAATTTACTATTTGTCTTCATTGCCTTTCATTAAACTTGTGCCTGGAAGACTGCATTTCACCTATTCAATAAAAATAACCTCAGCCCAAATGCACATTGAGATGCTTTGCAGAGATAGGAAAATATACATGAAATAATGTTTCATGTGTGGAAAACAAAATAAAAATCATTAGACAAAGAAGCATTAAATCCTAAGCCTTCTAATATGACCCACTCCATATAAAAATAAATCACCTGTACAACTGGCCTGCTACAGACTCATTTAACAAGTGGTCTACAAAGTGTTTTCTATTAGTTGCAAGACACTTCAACTTAAGAGAAGACATAAAACATTGTTTAGTTGACTTTTATGGCAACCCTAATGAAACTTTCTGAACCTTTGCGGATAGTATTTTACAGAAATGGGTACCGATGGCTGCAAGTGCAAAAGGTTCCAGTATATACATGACACAGTAACAATTTCAATTATGGAATATACAACAATGTGTTTCAACAGCTGTAGACTGTAAATTAGAACACTATTCTCCCTGATCCGTTCCATCTGCAAAAACTAAAGTAGATGTCCTGAGTAAAAGGAACATAGTTCTGAAGACAAATATCAAAAAGTCAGATAGATATGAATGTAATTTGAAAGTTAATTTTCTCTTTGTGTCTTTGGAAGCGCTGCGCTTTATTTTTGCCATCTCAAGAAAAAGGAGCAAGGAGTGCAGAAGACTTCTGTTCCAGGCTGAAGTATAGCTTAGAGAAGCTAAAGTGTCTTTTACAAAAATGAATGGATAATATCGCCCCTTTCCTAAGAGTGAAGCAGCTTCCATAGGGAACCCTGTCATGAAAAACATACTTCATTTCACAACAAGCTCTGAATGAGAGCTGAACAAAGTGGCACTATGATATGCTGGCAATTTTTATGAATGCTGTGTGGATATTTTTTAAGGATGAATTTTCTAAAAGAAGTCAAAAGGAATTTTGAGAGGAACCAGGGCAGAAAACTCAAAATAACAACCCAAGTATGAACACCTTATCTGATTCTATTACTATGAGCTCCAACACTATAAAGAAAGTGGTCTGCCAAAACTAAAAATCTATGTATTTTCTGGGGAGTGAGGAGAATCTAAAACCTGCCAACTGCTGATATGGACTCAGAGAACTAGGAATTAAAATAAGCAAGGTATTGCTTGATATCCAAGAGAACAATGAATATTAATGGCTGTGGGATATGTCAAAAAATTGTATGTTGGGATGTGCATAGTATTATTTTTTAAAAATTTTAAGTGGTTATAGCATTTAACAATGTATTTTGGTTAGAAGTTCCTTTTTGTGTCATTTCATCCCAACACTAAGCTCAAATTTCTATATGAAGTTGAAGGGTTTCCTGAAAGGAAATTCTTTAGATTGCATGATAACATTGACTGTTCAAGGATGCACCCAAGTTGTAACTGGTGTTCAAACTGTTGTACAAACTGTCCTAAGGTCACTCTCCTCCATCTTTTTCTAAAAGCTGAGTGCACATCCTTTAGCTGGCCAGAAGTAAGGTCTACACCTAAAGGGGGCAAGGGGCTTGTTTCTTGTCCTCAACATCAATCATTGTTTACTTCTTTTTATATTTTACTTAAAGGAAGGAGAAAGACTGACTCTGTCATATCTTCTCAGCACAGACTTGGTCAGGTGCAACTATGAGGAGGTAGAAAGAGACAGTGTCTTTTCCGGGGAGCAACCCACCCACCACAGCAAATGGAGAGAGGGCGGAGTAGGACAAGGAGGGAGACCACTGCACATGGGAATTTCCTGCGGTAAGAGGGGAGCAGATATGAGCCAGAATTTGCAGTGAGAGAAATAAACTTAGCAACTAAGTAAACCCCTGACATTTGATAAATGAGAGGAAACTGGAATTAAGAAAAAGCTTTCCTTCATGGGAAAGTTTATAGATCTTATTGTCACTGGAGATCTACTTTCTTCTTCATCACATAGGAGAGCAGATTGCAGGAATTCCCTAATGATTCTGCTTCTGCATGAAAGGGAAGGGAGAATAGCAGGTTACTGTACGTATAAATATGCCAAGACATAATTGAAGCAATTGAATACTTCTATGACAAGATAATTAAATAATATAAATATTAGAATATATATTAGAACATACATATTAGCTGGGGAATTGAATAGTTGTCTTTCTTAAAGTCCTTATTATACTGACGAAGGCAAGAATGTTATGTCCTAGGATTCTAAGAAGAAGACAGTTCTTTCTTTAACAACCATCATATATTGATGACTGTCATTAGGCACCATTTAGACTTTAAAAGATTATTTCAAGAACTTACAGTATCTGCGCAGAAGATCTGAGGTTGGATTAATTTGAAACTGAATGTCAACATGTGTTAAAATCTAATGAAACTAAAAGGATATCTCAGAGACTAAACTGAAAAAGAAGAGTAATTAAATGCTCTTTAAAAATATTGTGACACTTCATCATGACAAAGACAGTGTGAATATAAAATTTAAGAATAAATACAAATCAGTTCATATATATTAGGGGTTTTCACATTCATGAGCTAACATGGATCCACAAAAGTGTTGAGCCAATGAAAAGTAACAGCTGGCAATATGTGAATATAATGAATCCCCTGAAAGCAAAGAATTTTTCAGCTCTAATGAGACCATAAAATAGTGGCGTGTATTTTCCTTAATTTGAATAGACTGTCTTACATTCTCATGCTCTTGGCCACCCACACAGTCCTGCTGTTTATCTATTGACAGACTGTTCATCTATCACATGTTCAAGCCAACAACGCCATTTCCAAGAGAACAGTAGCAGAAATGTCACATCTAAGAAGTCACAGCATATCATCAAGAAGAATCATTTTTCCTTTATAGCATTGGTTCAGAAAGATGTAACACAACAGATTCTATATTTGATAGACTTATGCAGGATTCAGGTGTGCAGAAGCACTGTTAGAGAACAAATGGAAAATATCATTTATAAGTACAGCTGCACTGAAAACTTTTAACAAAAGTTATCATAAGAATTTTGAATATTTCTAAACATTATGAACTAAATACTAGACTTAGTGTTTAATAGATTGGACAATACTTTTTTCTGTACTGTTGTGTAACTGGTGATAACCCATCATAATGCCTCTATTTTTTCATTAGATTACAGTTGTCTTCAAATTAAGTAATTTTTTTTTTGGAAATTAATTATTCATTTAAACACTCTTTGTAAATTATTATATTGAGCAAGTAATACATTTTTATTCAAGAAAGTTGTGAAAGATTTTAGTAAACAGTAAATTTTACTTATATGTAGATTTGGTGTGTATTTATTTCCCTTATACTCATATAGAGAAGGAAGAAGAGTATCTTATTTAGTTATTTTAGTGTAATTACAAAATTTGAATTCAGGAACAATCTGAACTGAGGGCTGGGGGAGACAGAAATGGCCAGACTTGCTTAAATGATCACAGATAGGCAAGCAAAAAGGACACAAATTAGTAGATTCCGGTATCAAAAAAAAAAATATATATATATATATAAGCACATTTTCCTACATTTACACCAGCCTAAAAAGAGCAATCAACTCCAAAATACAGGTGAGTAAAAAGCAGATGTTTATCCATCAAGGAGCTGATTGGGAAAATATCAAACATAAAGAAATTGAACTTTCTATTTAAGTAACCATGCTAATAGCCATGTATAATAAGTGATCATGATGAGAACTGAAGTATCTGAAGTTGAATGAATGCTTCCGTGTTTTCTCTATCAGATTACTTACAATAGAATCAAAATCACTTGCCATTCACTTGCTAGGATTCTTTCAGTTGAAGATTTAGAGTCTTTATAGTTTGATTCAATTTCCTGTGTTTATAATCCTTCCTTAATTAAAACTGGAATGTCTGGGTATTTCACAATATATTTGAAAATTTTCAGTTTTGTAACTGAAATCTCACCATTGAAACAGAAGGAAAAAAATCTGCTTATTCTTTACAACAATTGCTTTCATTTAGTTCTTAGCATGTGTTCACAGCATAGGAGCATATTTCTGCAGCATTATTTTAAGAACTGTGACATACAACAAAAAAAAAATGACACAAAAGGAGCAAGTATTGAAATGTCTGAATTGCTTCAAAACTGTTTGTCTTGTCTTTCATTTACCATAAAGTGTTTTGTGAATTATTATTCAGACTACTACTGGTTACTACAGTTGAAAAACACAGCAAGACCATCAGAAAAATATCAGAGAAAAAATGATATGAAATTAGTAGTGCCTGGAAATACTAAATGACTCTTTAAACACATACAAGTATGTAGATACAGTGTAAAATTGAAAATCAAATGGTTGGAATATACAGGTCAGTATATACTCATTATTGGTGTAAACTGAGACAAAGCCAGACAATGAATGTAATAAAAAAATTATCCTATTAACTCACAAATAAGTATTGACCAACTACCGAGTGAGATGCTGCTTAGAGCACACTGAAAGCCTCCTTAATGATCAAAATGTCCTATTCTGACTGAAATGGTAAAAAATATTGCAAGTACAAACATTGCATTTATATGCAAATGAACACCTAAGCCCACTTCTAAAAAGAAGAATCTGTCCGTAAGCACAGAAGAGCCTTCTGCAGAAATCTCAGATTAAAGACATAATTCATCATGAAGAGTCTACAGTGATACGTGATACATAAAAAATCTATGACATGTCTGCTTACGTGAGGTTTTCACAGACATGTTAAACTGTCTGCAAGAACAATACTACAGAGGTATATTGTATGAAATTCAACTGCAAATTTCAAAATAAATGTAATGTAAAGAAAACATAAGAAAAAGACTTTATAGAAAATGCACTGAGCCATTCAGTGTATTCAGCTATTTAGGAAAAAAAAAAAAAAATAGTCCCCCTTCATATTTTGCAGAAGAAGGAAAGAAAACACTGTTAAAGATGATGAACAAGATTCCATTATGATCAAGAGTCCATTATGATAGTCTCAGATTCCAATATTTCATTATATTCTATCTTACTTTTCTCTTTAAAGGTCTTCTCAATGAAGAACATTTACCTTCACTTTTTTTTTAAAGAACTTAATTGAATGTTGTTACAGCTCCCAAATAAGATTTAAAAGAAAAAACTAAAGTCGGTTCATAGTAAACATTAAACCCATTTTGAAAGTCAGTTCAATTTTCTATTAGGCATTAGAGTATAGAAATACAATTTTTACTGCCACTTGGCTATTGATTTAGAGAATTTTACTTTAGCATACATTATACCCTCTTTGACCAAACAGTAAAAGCTGGATGATTTTAATTCCAATAGAAAAACTTTTCTGATTTCTTTTTAAAGGTTATCATCTAAGCTTGTCATTTTTGCTTCAAAACTGTAAGAAAATCCACGTAATTTCTGCCTTTTTCATGAGTTGTAGCAGCAGATTTATCTATTTGCTTCTGGAGAATATCAGAAGTAAATTTCCTGCCTAAGGCAATAGCAGCATACTCTACTTCTACTGTAGATGTAGAGATGTTTCGTCCTAGTTTATTGATAACTAAAGCTGGCCAGAACATTATGCCTCACTATAATCTATGGAATACTGTCAGAAAAAAAAACAACATTGCTAGAGAAAACAAAAACATTAATGAAACAACACCAAACATAGACTAAAGGAATTGCCTTTAACAACATTGTAGCACTGGGACTGGTTCAAAGATAACAGTATCTTTCAAATCTCTATATGTCTAGAATCTATCACTGGCAATCTAGTAAAAGATATATTAACATAAAATAGGGTCTAGGTAGAATTCCATCACACTTGCTTAAAACCCAGAAAGAACATGACCTCGATTCAGTACCCCAGAACAGCCAGCAAATGCAGACTGCTCTTTTGTTGTTGTTTTGTTTTGCTTTGAGTTTTAAGTCATTTTCATTTTGACAAATGATACTAAGCATACGAGTTCAGAGAGTTCATAATCCTAACCGAGAATACTAGAATACTGGAAGCTCAGACTGGATAAAAGCAGGAACTGATGACAGTCAAGCACTGGAACTACCTGCCAAGAGAGGCTGTGCAGTCCCCATCCTCGGAGTCCCGCCTGGATTAAGCCCTGAGCAATCTGGTCTGATTTCACATCTGAAGCTTTAAGGGGCTTCCTGAGAGCTCTTCCAATCTGAATTTTCCTATAATCTTACAATTCCAGAGAGGAGGAAAACTAAGGACATATATTTATTTAAAACACTAGAATTACCCTGAGGAACATCTAGATTTTTGAATCACAATGCTAAGGGATTTGAATACACCATTTATTTGATACAAAGAAAGTGTCACTTTCTAGATTTTGCTTTTCTAGTGAGGAAATGTTAATCATTTAGTCACTGTGGCATCAAACGTAAGTCTTTCACTAGATGTAGTCTTAGCCCATGTTGCATGTAGGCTTTGTGACACTTGCATAAAGGTTTTATCTATAGAAAGAAAATAAATCTATTTTTGCTGTCATTGGCAATTTAAAAAGCGAACTTGTAATTTCTGTATTAATGCCAAGACTTAAGGATATTTTATATGAATCCTTTAAATTAAGCCCTTCAAATGAACCCACTAATCCCATAGAAATGACAACCATGTATTCAGCTAAATTTCTTATTCATGTCATAATGATTTATAGACATTTTACAAATTACAGCCTGGGTGTTGTGTTGTCATGTCTTTTTGAAGATTTTTTTTTTTTGGATTAGCTGTGTAAGTGTGTGGTTATTTCTCATAAGATGCTTAGTAAGAGACGGTCTTTAACGCAGGATTTCTTCCATCTGTTTGATCAGAGGCTGTGCTTCTGTAGACAGCTGATATCTAAATTTCAGTTTTTTCTTTAGGCAAAGTGGAAGGGATGTTTCTTACAAAGCTAACTTTTCTTTTTAATTTTATTGCTAAACCTGTAAACTGCTGTGAATTCAGCATTATAAATTCAAATGCAAACTATGTAATTTTAAACAAGATTTTCTCAAAGAAGATTTATAGTAAGAAGCATGTTAAACTGTTAAACTGCCTAGAAAGTTTAACTGACAACTCTAAGAGCTCTTGTTAGCAGTTAATAATTTTGAAAGAAGCAAAATAAGGTACAGACTTTGAAGACAGATAAGCCGAAGAAGACAGGCACAAGAAAAGGCATTACAGTAACGAGTTTAAAGACTAACTATAAACCTCATAAACTGAGGCAACAAAATTGCAACTTTTAACCATTGCCTTATATTTGATAAATATGAATGATGAATCCTCTGTTTGTTATCAGATTGCCTAAATAGAGTAAAATGTTCCAAGATGTCAAATGTGGATAAAAAAAAATATAAAAATTATCATTTTACTTTTCAGTTATATCTTCCAAATTATATTCCTTTTAAATTCACAGCAGCTATCATGTTAGAGGAAATGAATAAAAATATTCTGATACTGTATATTTTGCTGCCACTGAGGCACAATTTTATTATGCTAGCTAATGGGCATTCGAGCACAAGGCACCTTGCTGTGGTGGGATTTACCCTCTGAATCCCCTAAGATCTGAGCTTCTGCATCTCAGTCCCCTCTGTAACCTACTTCTGTGAAATGGAGCTGTGACTCTGTGTTGGGGATAAATACTACTGATCAGAAAGGGAGGAGACCAAGTCCCTTTTTCATGACTACTCACACAGAGAAGCCATGTAGGGGACACCCACAGCCTGCAGAGAAGGTCAGGAGAGGTGAGTGAAGACACGAAAGTCAGAGATGGGAGGACAGAATAGCACAACACCAGCTTCGGCCCAGAAGCAGATGTTCAAAGTGCTAGTGCTGTAAATTTGGCAACAGCACTTATGGATTCTAATAGTTTTAGTGTTTTGCTTTTCCTCACAATTTGTGTTTGTGTGATAACCATAGTTACTGGTGTGGAAGATTGGCCTGGAAAAGGGGAAACTTAGAGAAAACCTAGGGCCTAACAGAAGTTTAGGCATTACAGAAGCTTGCTTGGGGTGATACATACCCAGGATGGCTGGTATGTGCGGAATCTACCTCTCCACGATTCCCTTGACAACACAATCTGCCCTCCTAGCACACACTGATAAGAGCAAACGAAGAGTGAAGCAGAACGGAGACACCACAGTCAAACTTTGCTGGCTTCCCTGAAGAGGGTGCCCTACAGACATGAGTGAATGGAGGGTGGAGCGAAGACACCGTGGCCAAACTCTGTTGTACTCCCTGCAGAGGTGGTAGCCTGGTGGTACCATACAGCTAATGAGCCACATAGTGCGATGTCTGATGCTGGGACAACAATGGTGGCAGATCAGTCCCTTCTGATAAGCCTTGCTCAAACCAATACACAACCCCATCCCACTAAGCAAGCTGTCTAGATTCTAGATTAACTTGGGAGACTTTTTGGAAATCAATGAATAACGAAAGCAAATATGACTAGAGTCACTCAAGCTCCACATGAATGTACAAGGAAATATATAAAAAGCAAACTAGTAAGAGAAGCAGTAGACAGAAGCAAGGAAGCAGGAGGGGAAGAAGAAGAAGGAAGAGGGAAGATTCCATCATAACTGCTGGGTCAGTCAACATGCTGATCCCCCTCTTTCCTCCCCTCGCAACGCTGCCTGAGGAGACTCGAGACTGTGAGCCATCTCCCATCTTCTGGGGTGAGTGATGATTCCACATTCGTACATCAGAGCTAGCTAAAAACCCTATGCTATAGTAGAGAATTTCCTATACTGACATCAGAAACCTGCTTTGGAAATGTTGCATTTGAATAAATCCTGTTGTTTGTGAACTTGACTACTTGTTTGGTGGGGGGGGCGATCAGACCTACAGTTAACAGACTGTTCGTGAATCTGATACTGCCAGAATCGAGCTTATAGTTGATCATACTATTTGGGAACTTGATTCACTGCCACCACTACGGCTTTCAAACTGCAACATTTTCACAATTGGCTATTGTTATTTAGGTGATGCTTTTGCAGTTCTGTTTTTTTTTTTTTATTTTGAAAATCTATAGATAAATGCAATATAAATTATCATCAGTATGAATAATACAAACATATAGGTATTCTTTAATGAAAGTTTCCAATTTGTATGTATATTTAGTGATATGTAGAGAACAGAAAACAAGCAAATTTTGCTTTACTGATGAAGACACTGAAGATAAGAGGAGCGAACTCTTTGCACTTCTCAACTAGTGCAAAATGCAAAGGGCAGCTGAGGCAGAGGGAGTGATTAAAGGCATAAGATTTGTGCGTGTGTCTCAGATGCATTTCTTGCTCAAATGTTTGCTGTTTTATGATAGGAAAAGATAGGGATGTTTTCCTACATATACATTATGTATTACAGACATGCATCTTTCTAAGTCGTCTTGTTGCTATTAAGTCATGAACACTATCAATTTTGGCTTTGAACCAGCTTTCCAAGTCTGTATGACTGTATTTTTTAATGATAAAAATATTTACCATTTTAATAGTTTTAAATCACCTATGTCTATTTTCTAGAGTTTTTTTCTACAGAATGAAGTGAAAAATGACCACAAAGAAAATCTAAATAACTAATTAAGCTTATTACTGACTGCTGGAGCTGTGAGCATTCATTACCATCGCATCTAAGCATCTTTGGAACATTAGTGAATTAAATCTCAGTCTGATGACTTGTAGAGACCTTCTGTTATTCTTGTTTTACCATTCTGGAAGCTAATGCACTCAGAGATCAATAGGTTGATTTTCAAAGGCACTTAGCATCTGACTCTCCTACCATTCATTTCATCAGGCACTGTAAACTGTAGGTCAATATTTTTTCTCCTATGACTCAAGAATGTTGAAAGTGCCATTCTAGCACCTTCCTGACTTGAGATAATTTTCCATGCACATTCTGGAGGCCAAATATGCCTAAGGATTTACATGTGGATTCAAAATGTGGAAACTAATAGAGATGTTATATTTGATAGCTGTTAGAACAGTCAGAAACAGGGATTAAGAAATTAAAGTATTATTAAAGCTCTGGATTGTATCCTTCTCCCTCCCCACTTCACTTTTTTTTAAATGTAGTTTCCTGTCCAACAGCTTGTATAAATAACAATACTTTTGGCTGAGGCATGAAGCTTAGAAATTAGTAGATTAAACTGAAACTGGAACAAAGAATCTACCCATTACAGGTGCTATTGTTAATTACTTTCATTCTCACATATATTGTGTTTATTTTAAGCACCTTATTCATTCACATAACCATAACTCTGATGTCTCTGATGTTCAATCACTATAATATACTGGATGAGTATAGCAAAGACAAACCTAGAAACAAAGCGTGCTCATTTTTTAATTTTTTGTTTTTGGTTATTTTTTAGAAAACTCTGCCAGCTAGTGTAAATGAAAGAGGAGTAGTGGGGGAAGGAGAGAGAAGAAAGTCAAGAACATATTTCCTTTTCACTCAAATCAAAGCTTAATTCTTGAGTAGAAATCCCTCAAATCCTTTCTTACTGACCAAAGCAATGGGTGTTTTAATGATTTATGTAATATTTCAGGGTCCTATCTTTCTTTTAAGCAAAATCCCATTAAAACTGAAATTCTACTTGCAAAATAGGATGACTGGTAATTCAGGACTGTGACTCTAAATGGAAACAGACTCTAAATGGAAACAGAAGTACACTGCTGTACAAATCTGCAAATTTCTTTTCTTCTGGTTTTGTCAGAGCAATACACAGGAATATCTGCATCTGAGTACTAAGTTGCTTTATACTATTGCTTCATAAAGCCTGATGTCTCATTAGACTACTATCAGCTCAGCAGTTTCTTCCTTTGTTTTATTGATATTGCATCTACTGTACGAATACTTGGATATTCAGCTTGTCTACATGAATACAAGTACACTGATTGCAAAGGAATAACAGTAATTTACACCAGCTAAGATATACATTGTAGAGTGAGACATTGTCTTTATGAACTGAGGACTTCAAGAAAACTGTGTGATCTGATACACACATATTCAGACTCCAATAGCATCTACTCTTTGTGTCTGTACTAATAACTACTTGCTGTGCTACACACTGACTTTACAGAGTGTCTAGAATAAACAAAATTGATATCTACTTTCAGAAAACAACACAGATCCCAAAAGGCTTTTCAGAAAGAAAGCTTAATGACTTCTGGCCTAGGATAGCCTGTTGAATTTATTTTCACAACTTATTAGCAAATTATATCTTAGCTAAGAGGCATATGTATTTTTAAGATTTTATTTGTTGAAGAAAACTCAAACTTACATAATCCTTTTTTTCTAGTCACAGTAATGAAAACACCTTGGACGTAGAAGTGATTTCTCTTTATAGGTCTAATTACAGTCGCTCATATTAACTACCACATATGACAAGAAACATAGAAACGTATACACGCAAATTCTGAAGTTTGTACAAGCCTTGCTGTATTAAGCATGTTTTAATAAAATTATTTACCCAAGTCATAGTCAAACTAGCATTTATAATGAAGATAAAATTCAATACAGTAAGCAAATATATGGCATTTTATTCTTCCTCCTTCTGCTTATAGAAGGACTGGAGGTCAAGGGCAGAACTGATAAAAATCTTAATCCTGGTTATCTAACTGCAATTTTCCCATTAATAACCAGAAGGGGAAGAGAAATACATTTATTTAGTCTAACCTCAGAATCCTGAGCAGGGCAGATACACAAAGTAAGTGTAAGTTATGTAAGTTATTGCATAAACTGCTGTTACAACAAACACATGATGTAGCAACCACATGTAAACCTCAGCCAGCAAATATTTAACCACTTTGGGAAAAACATGCAGGCTCCAATTTTGCCATCGTTGATGCATTGGAAACAACAATTCAAAATAATTCCCACTGAAATAAGCTTTGAAAAAATATTGTATTTCTGCCAATTACTTTTAGAAGGAGAAAAAACTGACTTGTTGGGAAAATGTAAGCAAATAATTTACAATGAGAGAGTCGAGTATTTAACATTTTTGCAAATATGGAGCACATAGTCTTCTGACATGAGTGCAGAGTTCCAGTGTGCAACAGTGAGAAGTCATTCAATCAGACAGAAAAACCCTCTAAGTTCCTAGCACCAAGCTAGAACAGACATTTACATCATAAAGATGAACTCTCCTGTCCTATCCAAATCTTCATCTTAAAATGGTGTTTTTCTTTTTCATATTGGCAAAATCATATCTTGCTCTATACTGCTGATATTAAATTTAAAATGTTAATCCTAACTCAGTTTTCTTATTCTCTCATTTAACCATGCAGACTTCCCTTTTCATCTCTCTTTGGTTTCTCTAATTTCATCATTCTAAACATTAGTCACCAACCCTGACTTTCAGAAAGTCTGTGTGTGAAGCTGAAGAGTGTTAACACATTGCAAAAAAATAATTTCATTTACCTGGAAGATTTGAAAAAAAATACACTAGAGATCATGGAAGCCAGCAAAGAGTTTCTATTAATGTATAAAATTCACTGAATTTCCCTTGCATTGTTCCTATTACAATAGTGACCACAGTAAAATAAATCACAGTTCAATCTACTTCAACTTATTCAGCTGTGCTTATAAGCAACTGCCTAGGGAAAGCAAATGTAAAAGCATATGGCACCTTTTACTAGTACTCTGTGAGCTTCCAGTTGTTTTCAACTCGGGACCTACCTCAGTTGGATGCATTCTCCCTGGGATTAGTACTTGACAGTGGATTTTTCCAAGAATTAGCCCAGTTTCCACTTGAACCTTCATTTACAATATCCTGAAGGAAGGAGTTTCTATTACCCATTGCATGAAAAAAAGCTGTTCTGGGCAGTTCCTGCCTGACTTTTTTGATGCCCTCTACCTCTCATACTGGAAGAAAGACTGAGCAAATGATTCCTGTCTGTTCTCTCCAGGCCATTTGCAAGGTTTGAGGTCTCCATTTTAGCTGTGATGGGGTCATCTAATTTCCAGAGGAATCCTGCGATAGTTATTCACATAGATTAAGCTGTTGTAGAGCTTTTAATACACCCACTTTCTTGAACCTTCCCCAGTTCTACTATACCCCTTTTGAGATGACCATATGAGAACAGCACCTGCCATCTAAGATTAGGGGCAAGCACTAATTCACACAGTAGTATATGAGAACTTTATGACAGTCTCTCCTTTTTGCTCTGCCCTCTTTTCCTAGTAATTTTGAACACTAAATTTCTTTTTTGATTGTCTCTGAGCAATAATTTGACATTTTCTTGGAACTATTCATGATGAGCCTCAAAGCTTAGTAGCAAGAGTCAGACAGGAGTTCCTCATTTGATATGTGCGGTTAACATTGTTTATTCCATCGAGTATTTGCCTTGCAACAGCAGAAATCTTATTAGGCTAAACAGCAGTCAAATATACATTTCTATCAACAAGTGGCTGTAATTTATCAAGAACTAGCTAACGTGCTTCTAGGTACCTGGACAAAGCAACTTGCTTGAATATCTGCGCAGTTCTCATGTTAGTTTCCAGCTTGCAGCAAGCTATATAACACTGCAGCTACAAAGCTTACAGAGAGTAAATTGACCTGTTATGTTTACATATCAGTCAAAGGTGTATCTCTAAAGTTAATATACAAATTGACTTATACCTGCTTTATATACTGTAAGTTCTTACAAAATGAAATACACTTACCACAGAAATTTTCAGAGCAATGTAGCATATATATTCTACTTGATCATATGGCAGGCTAATATAACACTTTCCCAAGTCAAGAGAGGAGACTTGGTGCTAAATTATCCATGATATTTTTCTCTCAATGGATATGAGCGATACTGTGTATACTAAAATCACTCTGCTGCATTTCTGTCACATGCATCCCATGTGCTATTAAAGATGTTTGTAACAGTTAAGGCAGAGTGGATGGAGGACAATGCCACAAAAAGGAGGCAGATAGTTTATTTATATATTGCTGAGAACTGAATAGAGAACTTTCACACAGAGAAAAAAGTCAATATATAAAATTGCAAAATCTTTCCATTTCACAAAGAAACACGTCTGTTACAAATGTGGTCTCAAGTGATTTGGTATTTGGACTTCTTACTAAAGGCATCCAGATGGTATGGTAAGAGACTGTTCCAAAAAACATTACTGGCATCCTAGCTGGCAGTGACAGCTTTCAGCTACTTTAAGTTCCTATTTCCTTATTCTTGAACAAACAGAGAGAATTTTGCATCAACACTGGAGAAAATGAGAGTCTTTAAGAATTTATGATATGGTAATCTTCACCTTTTTCTAACCGCTTAAGAATGTTCCCTTTGGAGTTACAGAGTAACAGTTACAACACGTTTTCATTTCCTTCACCTTCTCCTGTCATGAGAGCGCTTTCTAAATCTGTCTGTTTACAAAGAGATATTTCTTCAGCCAAGATAAGGAAAATAATGGCCATGATTACACTTCTGGACATTTATCCTTCCTTTTATTACCTATCTTCATTTTAACTTCAGCAGAATCATTATTATTGCTTCATAAAACCTAGCAATGGTACTATTATTGCTTCTACCCTACAAGTTTATAGATGTTGACAGCACATAATAATGAAGACATAGATTTTAATACACTAAAAATATTTGGAAATGTTTTCAAGTTAGCTGAAAAACTAGTATGTATATTATCAGGTGATAATATACAAGTTTTAAAGTTGGCTCCAAGAGTATCTTCATGTTTTTGAATTTATCCTTGGTGGCTGAATTATGCTTTCAGTACTGTGATCAAACTGGAAGTTTGAATTTGAAGTTTCACCTCAGTTTCTGGAAAAAGTTGGATCCTTAGATAGAGCTTTCTATAAAAATAATGAAAATAACAGATGAATGGTCAAATGCTTATAAAATTTAGTTGCATTTTTTTGGATATGCTGGTATATGAAATTTCAAATTTGAGTGACACAGCACCTTCCAAGTAACTCAGATCAAGTGATATTTTTGATTCCATACTGTTTGTGGATCCATGATTACATCAAAGTTTTCTCGACATTTCTTCTAGCTTCAATTCTGCTATAGTGGAACAAAAAAAAGAACATAGTGATTAAAAAAAAAGGCTTTGGTAATCTTATGCTTGCTATACCTAACTGACAGACCGAGTTATTGAGTTAGCAAATAACCTTGAATTGTTATTACATATGAAACACCTTAGTCAATTTCAATCTTACTGCCTTGTTCAATATATTTGCAAAGTTTTGCCTAACAGCATTCCACAATAAAAGTGGAAAGAATTACAGAACAAATTGAGAAAGAGAAATATTTGTTGCCAAAACTCTGTGGTATTATCTGTGCAATATTCACACTCCTGCACAACTCTTGACAACAACATTAGAAAAACATTTACATTCTTAGTTACATAATGTTTGACATTCAAACAAGATTCCTTCAACACAACAGTTTTAAGTAAATTGTTTACTGGATGATCCAAAAAGAAAAAAAAATCATCTACAATGTGAACATAAACAACATTTATTTAAAGACAAATAACAAACTTCCTGACCTTGATGATGTCTCATAATGAAGCAAAAAACAACACAGACGCAATTTTCTTTTCCAAGTCACCTTTAAGTAATTGTCTTTGATCAACATATATTTTTTTTTCTGACCTGCCTAAATTAGAACCCAATTTCCTTCTTATTTCATTAATAGATGTTACAATGAATATTTACCTAACCTTGAATAGCATTGCAAGCATTACGTGTTAAAGCCTACTTCCCCTGCCAAGGACAAGCTGCAGAGAATCACACCTGAACTCCCATGGAATGGAGGTCCATGTAGATTCAGCTAATGTATAGTCAAGCAGAGCAAAGGAAGAGCAAATTCCTGCTCAGAGTAGGTCCTGCTTGGTGCAGCTGCTGATTTGTGTGGAGGTACAGAAGAGGTATGGGGTGGCGATCTACCATCTCAGCACTGTAAAGACCAGTTTGTCAGAAGGTATCTAAGTATGTGTGGCAGTTGTTCCTGTAGCAAACCATTTTATAAAAAATTAGGCCCCTCTCTGGTAACTTTTCAGATTGTACCAGACTCCTTAATGCATGCAAAAAGTGTAACCTATCAATCACAGATATGCTAACCACTTGATATTTGATCTGTTCTGTACACTCTATTGATCACTGGTTATTGGCATCAAAAAGTAAGGTTTCTTAAGAGGAATATATTTTATTCTACTAGCAGAATATTATGGCATGCCCTGTCAATTTTGTTATCTATGCTGCAAGACTTCACAATGTCATAAATAGCTGCTGGCAAATCCAGCTAGATTTATTATAGGATGTTGCCATTCTTATTCAGATGATAGTTCTTTACTCCATGAGCAATTCCACTGAAATTGAGGAAACCACACCTTGGCTAAAGTGCTCCTCACCCGACTATGCAAATCTCGCCCTAATTATTCCACCTGTTCTTTCAGCACTTCAGTTTATGAAATGCGCATAACAGAATTCAGGGAACTCAAGCAAAATCAAGAACCAGTAAACAGTAATAATTAAGTGCTTTTAAAGTGGATGACAGTTTCATTTATCCTGAAAGAGGTAGAGGTCACTAAGTGTTTGGCTAACACTTCACAACATTCTCTCTGAACAAATGCACCTGTTTTCTCTCTTACCAAATGAGGCTGTCAGATTGAATCCTCTGGGAAAGAAAGTTCTATTTATTGGCAGTGAATTAATGTTCTAATCAATAAAGGTCAGACATTTTTATTTATCCAGTGCTATTCATTAGACACTGTAGTTGTTCATCCCCATTGCAACGTGCAGGTGAGTGACAACTTTACTCACACTTGACATTAGCTTATACAGTTTTACATTAGAAGTATTAAACTAGAAGTACTAAACTGCTTCATAGTCTTTGAATAAAGAAAAGAAGTTTTAATTATATGATCTATTCATTATCTTGCTCTAATTGAAACAAATTCAAAAATCAGAAGTTTGAATCCAAAACACAGGCACATTAAGATAATGTTTTTGTTGCCAAGGAAATAAGAAGAGTTACATTTTCCACATTACATTCCATTACATTTTTTTCCATCACTGTTCAGGTAATTTAAATCATGCTCACAGATAGATAGATATTCTTATAAAATCAATATCCATTGATGATCAAGATGAATCAAGAAGATGATCAAGAAGAATGATGAATCTACACACAAATATTTCTTTTTTTGTACAATCTTGATTTATTAACTAGCATAAATACCTAATCACAGAAGACACTAAATTTTGGTGTATCTAGAATTACATTCCTGCAAAAAAGTATTTTTGCTTCATATAATACTTGTAGAACCTATCAAACATTAAGACTTTCTGAACCAGACCACTGACTGAACAGCAAAAATTAAAGGGTTTTACTTACAAGTGACTTTTCTGAATGCTGGATTCTTTCGGGAAAAAAAAAAAAAAAAAAAAGGCTTATTCCACTAGAAGTATTTTGAAACATTTGCTGTTCTTTTTAGGAATTTTTTTTTTTAGTTCAAGCATAAAATAACTAGTAGTTTTAGAATGCAAATGTAAATTTTCAACATTTCAACATTCAATTTTGAAACATTTTCAAAGTTTAAATTGCTATATTTAGGATCCTGAATTTTCTGTTCCCATAAAATTGAAAGTCAGTGAAAGTTTTGTGAGCACTGACTAGAGGACTAGTCCAAGTCCATTCCAAGTACTGGAATGGATTTATGTAATCTGTTGTTATGTGAACAGTAAATTTCTAAAATTTACAAAACCATATTTTGCACCAAAAGCATATCTTTGTTGTATCTTGATACAACAGAGTGTATCTTCGACAGCGTTGTTTAAACACCATTAACTACAATGTAAGTCATCTGGAAACTACTAACATAAGTAATATTATTTCCTAAAACTAAAGAGTATTTAAATGTGCATGTGTAATTTTATAGAAACAAGATATTTCAAGACATATGTCTCCATATCCTATGTCTACAGATTTCATTTGGTGAATCTCTAATCAAATCACTTACTTACTTAGTCTTATGTAGAGGCTATACCTAGGAGCAAAATCTGATTCACTCAGTTCTGCTTGAAAGCATTCGATCTGTCTTCAACACATATAGAGGCAGGCACACGTCTCCCTAATAAAGCCAATCTGAAATAACATGAAAGGGTGTATTTTAATTAAGTAAGTCTTCTACTAAGAAAAAAAAATCCTCACACACCAGCACTTAAGTCATGACAAAAAGTTTCAATAAATATATTTCTAAAACCAGATAATTTTGGTGTGGTTACAGAGATTATTTTTCATTGATAAGAAGCGCCCCACTCCCCATTTTATTTTCTCTTTTCTCCCCTGCTTTTTCTCTTCTTTAAGCCAAATTCCAGTTTTATCTTCAAGGTCTAAGAAAATTATTAATCCTGATATTGAAACTAACCTTGAGACATTTCTTGATTTTCTGGAGTATTCTTTCTTCACAAACATCTCACTTCCCAATTGAATCAGCTTCCTCAAATTTATGAGCTGCATGATCTCTCAGCCTTTTATTTTTCACTTTTTTTTCCAATGTAGTGTTCTGTTTCCTATGTAATGTTCAGTCAAATTCCTAAAAACAAAATCAAAGCCAACTATCAAAAAAGAAAAACTCTGAAGATATCTTGTATACCATTGTCCTTCCCACTCTTCCTGTTATTTCTATATATTATGTATTGTCATCTTTTAGGCATCTTGCATGCTTCAATTTTTTTCAAGGCATGAGGTACTTTTACTTCAAAGAAGAGTTTTTCTTTTACAAACTTCTTAAAGTCACATGGTCTGCGGTATTATCAAAAACTAGTAATGAAAATCATGCAAAAGGGCACTATCATGCCCTTATGTATCACACTTGAAGAAGCAAATCATTTATAAAGACTATTCTGAGGGCAAAAGTTTAAAGATTTCTAGTAATGATCAAAATCTCATGTTTTAAAACACAAGTATTTTAGAGCTATTTGATATCCAAATCCATGGCTGGATCAAGACATTCTAGGAGCATGTTTTCCTTATCAAGAAAGAAAAAGCATATCCTTTCTAATTACAGTGTGTATCTTTCAAATAGTCAAAACCTCTATTTCTACTCCACTTACAAAGTAAAAATTGCCTACAAAGAAATAGCTGTTCCAAAGGAAAACACGTCAGGTCTAAGAATTATTTTTCCTCAGATTATTGTCACTGTTCTGAAAGCTGGTTTAAAAATGGATCTGGTCATACCAGCACCCAGTCCTTCCAAATGCTGCCATTGTGACTTAGACTGCAAGGAGTTCATTTAAGATCTTCACCAAAAAAAGCTTGACAGGACACAGTACATCACATAAATTAGTCTTTTAAAAATGCTTGAGACTTACTGTCAGATAAACTAACTTATACTACAATTATTCCATTATTCTAAATCTTCAAATTAAAAATGTATTTCATATGACAAAACGAATGTTTAGCTATTTGCTTAGATTGCTTGCTATTCTCCAAGTAGATGAATGTTTTGAAAAATACTTTGCACTCTTCAATTACTCTACAACAGACAGCATAAGCAAATAAACAAAGATGACTCAAACACAATATTTATCAACACTTCATTCTAGTCATTATTTTGTTGGTGGATTATTGTTGATACATCAACAATCTTATCTTATCTTAAATTGCTTCTTCTGTGAATGTTTATTCAAGTAAAATACCCATTGTTCATACAAAAAATACAAGAGAGAAATACAAAAGATAAAAATAAATTATTTCTATAGATAGAGGGGCAGATTTTTAAGCTTTACAATTGTTGAATTTTGTCACTAAGTCATCTTAGGTAGCTACTGATTAGTACTTCTTTACCTGGTGCTTCAAATGCTTGGTACTTTAGAATCCTAAAGAAATGGCCCATCTATAAACACACTTTTTTTTTTTTTCCATGAAATTTGCTGCTTTGCTCATGTGGTCAAGTAAAAGCTCCTCTCAACCCTTTATATCTAAGGAAAATCTATGAAAAGCTCAGGCAGCTTACTTTATAGGTTTTGCACAATGCACTTGACCTTAGTAAGGAAAGGGGAAGAAATTTTAGCCTTGTCCCAGTATCTACAGATATCTTATGAGTCTTCCTGCCTCATCCTGAGTATCTCTACAATTTGCTTGCAGATTGTTACCATCAGAGATTCAGTTTCTGGACATAGTGCCACCAAACTTCTTTGATCCAATCCTGCTTCAGTCCTTCAGATCTTCTAGTCTGTTTGTTATATAGTTTTCAACCAGCTTTCCTTGTATCTTAGCTGAAAATGATAGTTTGCTACTGGCATAGGAAAGAAACTCTCATGAACCAGCTCATAAATGGAAAAGAGATGTTAAAAGACATGGTGGGAAAAAAAAAAGGTGGTTATTAGGGGTAAGAAGAAACATGAGGAATGGCAGATCTGAGAATATGACTGAAAAGAAACACTAAAGGGGGGTTGCCAAAAAATGCAGGGGAGTAGGATTCATTAAGAGATCAGGAATACCTAGGAATCCCCTCTGTGGGTGTCTACCCCTCTGTCATATTGCTTGTCACTGCTTGCATTTTGACACTTCTGTGGTACAAGAGACAGCTGCAGGGCAGACACATCCAGCAGGGACAATTCACTGAAAATGCCACTGAAATATTTACCTGAAAGGCATTTTAATAGAATTTTTATTTTCTCTGTTGTGTAAGGTTTTTAGAAAATATCCTTCTGGTCATGTAGCATACAACAATATGCAGCCACAGCTTTAGGCCATTTTGATTTGCTCATGTTTGATATATGCCATTTAAGTCTTTGCAATTTAGGACACAGCAGGCACAAATACAAATAATGTATTTCATTAGTATATTTTAACTATTCTGAAAAACAAATTTCAGGTTAAAATCTTAACTCATTCCTCATCTTTGCATTACGTTTGGTATGATCTAATGGCTTAGGCAATCAGCACAGTGGTGAATGCAGTCATGACAGCTGTCACACATTTGCCACACATCAAAAGACCCTTCTCTGAACCCCAGGGAATTAAAAGTGAAAGGTTTTCAGACAGGAGTCTATTTTTTTTATGCTTGATACTATGTTCCGTGAATTTTATTGATGTTTATTTCCAGCTTCTTTTATAGACTGGCTAGTAAAAACCTCTGTTAATAAAATTCTGTGGCTCTCTACAGAGTATTCTGCTTGTAACTGAATATTGCTTACGAGCAGGCTCTGCATCTCTAGAAAGCCACTTTTGAAGTTAACAAGGCTTTTTGTGAGAGCTGAAGCAACGCTCTTGCTGCCCTCCATCCTAACAAATTCCCAAGTACATTTTATCCTGACTATCTCCCCTCTGCTGAGAGCTTCTGTCCATGCGCGACTTGCTTGTGACATACTAATTGACTAACCTGAAACAAACCTCTTCTTAAATTCCAACTCTGTGCCCTAAGCTCCAATAATTGGGTTAGAATAAAGCCATGTTTTAACTATGTTCAGAATATAAGCGAAAAATACACAAGGCCATGGTCTACATTTTCAAAGAAAGTCACCTTCCTGCTGTCATGAAGTGCAGGCTACATAATGTAGAAGTCCCAGGTTTGGACTCTACCTGATAAAGGATCTGGACTCTGTCTTCAAGCAACAAATCAATGGGAATTCTCATCCATAATGAACAGGACAGTAACATTAAAAAACTGTAATACAGGGAAATTACATATGTTGCATTCATTTTGTTGCTGACAACAAATACAGTGAATAGAGAGTTTGATAGACTCTGTAGTTGGAAATGTATACTGTATGTTTTCAATGTTATTGTCTGTTCACTTATTTTGTTGATTAGAAGACTTGATTTCACAGGATCTGTAAAATACAGTGGACAACTAAAAGATCTAGTTCCCATGACACCCATGGGACATCACTGAACCCATTTGTATTCATTGAGCTACTGTAGAAAAAGAAATATTAATTTATCATATTGTTAGATCTTATTTTAAATTTAGAATACCATGAAAATATCTGTTATTCATGCTGATAGCATAGCTAAAATATAAATGACAGCAGGTGACATTTCAGACTATTTAACAAAAGATCTAGAGGGATGGTCAAAGTCACTATGGATTAAATATTCCAGACACTATGATCAGTCTCAACATCTTCCTAAATTTTGTTATTACTTCTGTCAAAAAAAAATCCAAATACTAATGATGTCATAGACATACAGCTGAGACTGAAAATTATATATTTTCACATATTCTATTTAAAATATGGGCATGAGCATGATTAAAATCTGGTCATCTGTGCATAGATAGATGTAGTTTGTCCCTCAGACAGATAGGTCTCTTTTCATAATTCCAGTGGCCATTTATCTCTATTTTTAAATGAACATATTTAATCCCTAGTCCAATAGAACACAAACAAGCAAAAATGAAAAAACAAAGGAACTGATTGCTTTTTATACATTGAAAAAAAGGAAAAGATTACATTTGTTTTGTTTTCCTATTTTAAGGTATTTTACTTCTAAATGTATGCGCTTTTTACATTTAAGTAGATATACACATATTGTCCAGACCACGTACTTACCAGCCCACAAAGTCTGAGCAACATCTGAATTTAATAGAAGTTCCCTGTCACATTCCATACTAAGAAGGAAGAAATTCTCTAGAGTTAGAGCATTAAAATGAGCCCTTTTTTCTGTTTAGACCAATAACCAAGGTACAAACTGTGTTCGTGATTATATTCTTTCTTAGGGTAAACAAAAACTGCATTAACTGAGTTTCTGTGAATAATAACTATTTAAACTCTCAAACAATTGGGTTGCAAAGAATGTGATTATGGCTGCAATCTACTCTTGAAATTGCAATTTAATCTCAAAGACTTTGAGAGTCAGGAGCACTAAACTACAAGGATTTTGAAATCATGTTTAATGCTACCTCTTTATGGTAAACAAGCATTTGCGAAGCCATGAAGTGAATCCATTGTTTAATTTTGCATTACCCCCTCACATGCCCTTTATGTTCTTGACAGGGAAAAAAGGGAAATCAAAGGGAAATCCTGAAAGGCAGAGAAAAAAATCACTTCATAGTCATGAAACCTTCACTTCTGCCAGAATGAAACAGAGAATGTGCTTTGAAATTTTTGGAGTATTTAGTTGGTAGGAAAGCTAATGCTTGAAATCATAAACATAGCCTTCAGCCTCAACTACTGACATCTTTAATATATTACAGTTGCTAAACAGATAGAAATATGAGAGAGAGAGGAGATGCACATTTTATATCATAGACATACATGAATCCTTAAGCATGGAGAATAAAGCTGAAAATACTGATGAAATAGCAGAAGCTTCATTGTGGAGATAGAGTTCCTATACTTTAGAATATATGCATTTTGGTAGAAGAGGATTATATTTCAGAAATATATGTTCAAGAGAGTCAAATCCTTAAGACAGACTGGTGTAGACAACAGGAAGCTTGGACAAGGCCACAGAGAACTGTTTTCCACTGGGCACAAGTAATGTAATTGTCCTCCATCCTGCTCCTGTCACACAACTTTCTCAAACACCGCTACACCTTCATATCTTTTAACACTGAATGGATATTAGACATGGAAATCATAAGTAGCGGATAGCTATACAAAATCAAAGGAGACTAGAAGATACCATGGGACGGACATTCACTGGGCAGTATCGGAGATCCATCTTCCAAGAACAAAAATTCTTCCTTGACTATACAGAAGCCTGCTCTTTATAGTGGAGATCTGACAGTTTTGAGTATAAGCTACAGCTGTACATAGACACCTAATTTTCATTAGGCATTGTATCACATATATTTAACCCATAGGACAATGACGGTCACAAAGCCCTTAAATTATAGATCATGACTTTTGCTATGGAAGCATTCCCAGAAGAAATGTTTGCTCCCTTTATGCTATAAAGTTATTTCTTTTTCTGGAACTGTTTACATCCATAGCATTCAACCCTGACCACACCAGAAGGTTAGAGTTTTTGTATTAGTCTCAGTGACATTTAAAATTTACCAGATAAAACCAAGGAACTGAGACAGTAATAGACTACATAGAATATTTTAGGGTTTTTTTAATTGAAAAAAAAGTGAGGCAATGATCACAATCAAAAACATATTGCCCTCATATTAACCTTCGGGATCTCTTTGCTTATTAAAGCTTCAGTAGCGTACTTGTTGCTATTAAAGTTCAAAGTATTTTGTTAACATTTTACTGAGTGGGGGCTTTCTGTAATGAAAGCATGGAAATATTATGCTGATTAAACAAATATTTATTGAAAGTCATATTTAGTTTACAAAGACAAGATACATTTTGTATGCTGTACAGAAGGCTTCTTATTTTTTTTAATTGAATTTGTCAGTAATTCTACCTATTTCTTGTAGTTTCTTTCAAAAAAAAGAGTATAGTTTTAGAATACTTATGAATAAATAGCTTGGAAAAAACATTTATCCATTATGAAGGCATTGATACTACCATCTCTGTGCCTTAATAATTGTATTATTAAAATTATTTAATAACATATACATATTTAAATAAATAATTTGAGTTACACAAAAGTCACTGGAAGCTTCAGTGTTGACAGTGATAACTACTGTCAAGCAGTTCTGATAAATACTATCCTCATGGCAGAACCATGCCTCATGTATCCATAATACTTTGTGTCATACAGTATATGGAACCTGTAACAGAGCAGCACCTGCAGATCATGGGCAAATTGACAAAGATGAAAGATAAAGGGAAATTGCTATAGATAAAATACAGAAGTGGTTCTCTTAATATTCATTTGCTTTACTTATGCCACATACTTATGGATATTGCAGAGTGGGGTTAGTTCTATGCATCTAGCTTTTTCCTTTCAGAAGCTTATGGTTTCTGTAACTTGGTGACACAATGGAAGTGACAACAGTTAACCCACAACAAGTTCACAGCTTTTCACGCTCCAAAATTTGACATTGTTACTATGCTCAGACAAGTCACATATTATCAAGCCCCACCACATTATTCCAAGTGTTGACTTTGATGGAGAAGGATGAGAAAGCACGATCATCAGCTGAGCCACAAAAGGGAGGGGAAGCACTGGCAGCTGACGCAGCTCTGCTTCCTAAGCAAGCAGCTCTGTCACACTCAGCGAGCTGAAAGCACAGCTAGATCACCCAGAGGCAAGATTTGAAATAAACGTACATACACGCTGCCAAGCGTCCTAGAGGAACATTGGTTACAATCAATTTGAAACATGAGCGATTTGCAGGCAAGCACCAGGTGGAGATCAGAAGTTCTGCGAACTTGGCACAAAGTAAGCCTCCAGGCACAGAAATCTAGGACTTTTTGATGAAATGGGAGGAAAGAGCAAGAATAAGATATGAGTACTTACTCCTGACAAGATGCTTGCTGCCCTCAATGATCAGAGCAATCATGCTTTGATGTAATTCCTAACCAGGCATCACTGAGTGATCAATGACATCTCTCTGTGTTCTGCAACTGCTGCAATGTCTTGGTAAATATGTGCGAACAGGATGAAAAACGGCAAGTGATAATGATCCTGATTTAGACAAAACCCAAAGAAAATTGTGGTAAGAAGGCCTGATAGTTTAAGCAAATTAAACAGACTCAGCTTCACAAGAAATTGTGATCTTTCTCTAATCAGAGGTAAAGCCAAAGTTTCCCCTTGGAGCTTCACTATGTGGATGTTCAGGTCTAAGATACAAGTCTAAGATGGAGCAGAACCCTTATTTTGCTTCATCTCAAGGACTTAGTCTCAGGAAATCCTCTGCCTTTGTTTCCCCAAAATGAGTCTCCATCTCTTATATCTAACTGAGTCAGACAGGACAGTCTCTTTGCAGAGCCCTCAGATTCTGTACCCAGAATCAGAGGGTTAGATAGCACCTCTTAGTTATTGTGATTGTCTGTATCTGTGGCTTCAAGTGTTGCCTGTAGTACACAAAATTTAGTTTTAGTTTCTCTTACTGCCTTCTTACTTCTCTTACTGTTCACGACTCAGTAATTAAAACTGAGGTTTCATATAACCGACACAAAGTCACTGTTTCTCTGAACAGATGAATGTGACTTTTTTCCTCCCACCCTTAAATAAATCAATTCCCGATCAACTGTAAGCTAGGTATAGCTAGGAAGCAACATCTCAGAAACAGTTTCAGGTTCTATGTGCGCAATTTCAAAACATCACAAATGAACACTTCTCATTGTTTAGGCTTTTGCCATTTTATTTATTAATAGCTCAAATTAGCTAGGCTTTAGAAGAACTAGCTAATTTTGAAGATTTTCTTGTTCCTTGAAAAACTGAACAGCTTAGAAAAATTAATAAACAAATGGATACTTGAGTCCCTGGTTAGATAACACTCTTATATACACTCAATCTAACTACAGCCACACTGAGAAAAATGTGGAGTAATTTTAATTTATGTGATTAAAGTCAAATCTTTGCTTACAGCTAAGGATTTGACTGACTCTGAATCCATAGGATTTTTTAATAGCCCCCTAAGTAACTGTTCTAGACTCCGTACTATTGTGTAATCATTGTTCCTGTTAACACCAGTGAGTATGTGAATTAAAGTCCGTTCTAAAAGAAGAATATTTAGGTGTAAAAATAAGGGAATATATATATTGAAGTATACATTGCTATGTTTTCATTGTTGATATCACACTTTAATTTATTTCTACTCAATACCCCAAAGATAGGGACTTTGTATTTTATATTTTAGAAGATTTGCAGAGAAAATTCCTGCCTATATGCTCTGATTTTCTCTGGGATTCTGTAGACCAGATCAAGTGGAAACAACTATAGAAAAGGGAGGAAACGGACATCCAGACATCTTTAAAAAAGGAACAATTTTGTTCCTTTTGTTTACAGAGAAAAATGAACACTGTAGATTTAGGAAAGCTTCTGGAGCAGCAGGTGGGGAAGGTTAAGACGGAATGGTATGAGTATCAAGTAGGAAACTTCCATCAGTAGGGCAAAGTAGGAGACTCATAGTAATCGGAGAGCTTGTATATATTTGGAAGCAACACCAAAAGGTGAGTCTCAGAGGTGATGGAAACAAAACTAATTTCTAAAAGAAGGCTGCTGGAGGGAGTTGTTTGGTCTTTATTTTCAGTGTTTAATTTGCTTATTATATAAATATTAAATTAAACCTACTTGTATCGTAGAAGAAATTTAATGCAGTAAAGTTGGTAAACTACATTTGATATATTTGGATCTTTAATACACAAAGCAAAAATATGCAGTACAAGTGATTGCTCATTCTATTCCGTGCAAGAATTAATGATAATCATCTCCCATGTACTTGCCAGGCACACATTCAGAAGCCATTTTCATTTAGTAGATAAACATTAAATAATCATCTTGTTTGATTTAAACTATTTGTTTTCATTGAGCTATCAGTGTAGAGACTATCTTGCACGTGTCAGCATTCATTGGAGACATTGTTTTGGGTCTGGCTTCAAAATAATGAGACTGAACAGATGCATCAGTAAACCAGAAAGAAAGATATCAAAATGAAACAAAGACATTTCTTTGTTCAAGTTCAACCTGACCATTCATTTCTAAATAATAGTAGCTATGAAAAGGATCCTATCTTATGTCAAAACGTCTGTTTTATAATAGAGAAAAATATAGAAAAATCAAAACTATAAATAGAAAGCTGGGAAAGAGGTTTCATAGTAAGCAAGCAAGATATTCTGGGGCTCTAGTACAAGGAATTTGTAAATACCTATACAAAGAACTACATAAATTTCCCTACAGTTTATCATTGCCAAACTTTTCAGGCAAGATTTTCTACTGAAGATGAGTATCTCAAAACATGGAGAAAAGCATTTTATTAGAAGTTAATTTGTTTAAAAACACTCAATATAGACAAATACTAAGACCTTGATATCAGTAGTTGTTTTTCTTTTACAAATTTAAATTCTGGTCTCTATTTACTGTTAATTGTCTATTTGTTTTTGTAATTGTAAGTTATTTCTTAATATTTAATAGTTCTATCCTAATTTCAAGTTCTGTCCCATTACAGCTTTTTCACAACAGAAGTATATTATTCTTTAAACTTTCATTTGACTTTTGTGAAGTGTCAGGATAACTTCACAGAGTAGAAGGAAGGATGATTATGAGTAAATGCTTATAATGTTTCATTAATATATATGGTTTGTTTATATTTTTCTTTTTAGTTCTGGCTAAGCATCTGCAAGTATTTTTATTTCTTTTTCTTTATTTTATGCTACTTAGCAATCTTTTTTTTTGCGTTTCTTTTTCTTTCACTTGTTGTTAATTTCAATAATTTGCATTTGACTGCTCCTGTTTAGCACTCAACAATTTTAAAAAAAGCACCACTAAAAGTTACCAACGGTGGAAGGCCACCAATGGTAAGAGTAAATGCTTATGCATCACCACTCTTTCTATTTTGCAAATGGACAGAAAGTAACCAAATGATTTTCTGATTTTCGTACAATTTTTAAAACAGCCAATAAACAAAGTTCTAGCCAAGTACATGCATACGTTAACTACAAGCTCATTTTTTTCATCATGTTTTCTGCAATTTCTGCAATGTTTTCTTTTTGATTTGAGTCTGAAAGTCTATAAACTTTTTCTGTGGTTTTCTGATTGCCATTTCTCTTCATCTATTTTCTATAAAGGGATCAACATTATTTATTTAAACTGCTGAAAGGCAAAGGGGAGTTTGGGGTAGGGAGATTTAAAATATTTATACCTGTTAATTTGTGTAATTAAAGATAAGAAAGTTTGAATTTCAGTTGTGCTGTTAGTTCCCTCACCTACATTAATGTCCACATCTCTTGGATTGCACTGTGTGATGAAATGAATAGAAGCAGGGTCTGAACTACTCCCTGGGGCCTGCATTCTCTCGGGCAGAGATGAGTGAAAGGCACACATATGCAATATGAAGACCCAAAATGTTTACAACCTCTTAAGATATATTTTTGTACAAGGGAGACAGAGGCAATTTGCTCCATACCTACACTCCTGGGCACATACTGACTTCTTTCCTGACTGCGATGGAAAGAGGAGAGACAGATTTAATTACAGCAAGCAGGGTAAGGCATCCTCAGGGAGTTGCACAGTGTGCTCAAGGCCCAGAGAGAATATTTATTCTTAGAGCTCTGTAAGCACCAGGTTTCTTACATATATCTTGACTGAGGGAAATGTGATTGTTATAATTGTGCCACTGTCGGGGTCAATAATCATGTATACACAAAAAATATTTGCAAAATAGGAAGCCATTGTATATGAAGACTGTGTGACTATGTAGGCACATTAGTACATCATGCTACCTGCACATGTGCTCTGCATATAGCTTAGCTCTGAGTTTCTCTCAAAGAACACTTTTATTTGCTAGTGCATGCTGTTTGCTTATTGCTCATGCTAACTTTCTCCTACACAATATGTTGCATAAAATGAACAGCTATATATTGACTTATGCTGCAATGTGAAAGGTAAAAAGCACTGAGATAGTCTATGGAGAGGATGATGACATGGTTCTTCTCTGGAATGACAGCTCAATTCTTTCAACTTTAATGTCACTTTCCTGCAGATAACATCAGCGTGTTTTACATGTTTACATGTAATTTTGTATTCCCGCCTAGATCACTTTTATTGCTTCCATTTTAGAGATGTTACTAACCAAGGCCGCCACAAAATCTGTCAAAGCAGAAGATGTTGACTGTTCAGTTCTTGCTCCAGAGCTTTCACAAACCAGACAGAAAGCATAAATAAGAAGTTTGTTCTAGGAGTCATTAATTTTATAAATAAAAACAACAACAAAAAAATCATGGCAGTGAGAACCACCAACCACCCTCTACGCTGTACTCCGACTTCACAAACTTTTGGCCAAATTTGATTATATACTACCCCAGCTCCTACTTAGTACCATATTGCTGATGCAAATGACATTTCTGTAAAGGGAGGAAAATCACGAAATAACATTTGACCTAGGATTTTTATAAATGTTAAAGAGAAAATGGTTGTCAGTTCATCTGGCCATTTCTCACAGACCCAATAGAAATATCTTGCTGGAAAGAGTACAGTTAGAAATCTCTAATTACACCTCTGAAAATTATTTGGAGACACTGGGGATAATTTAACGTAAGCATTACAAATACAACATGATCTGAGGTAATATGTACAACCGCACTTCTATTAAACATGAGGATGGCCATACCTCATTCAATCTATTTCCGTGTGTCCATACATATTGTTTCAAAAATACAGTTTGTAACAGGAATGCCAGAGAAAGATGAAATATATTTTAGTGGATAATAGCTCTATCTTCACTTTTTTACTGCTGGTGAAATTTTGAATCTTATGTATTTCAGAAGTATCTCATTGTAAATTTGAAGTGGGAAATTGTTTAAGTCTGGATATTCTGCAGGAAATTGAAGCTCATGAACATATTTTATTGAATTCTGGGGTAAATTAAATATATAGACTTTCTTACAACCATTAAAAGTGTCCCTGCCCACCTTCTCACCTTCCCGCCCCATGCATACTTTCTCCCAGATCCTCCCTCTTTTTCATTTTTTTGCTGTTACTATAGAGTTTTTTCCACTGCTTGCAGAAATAGAAGGGTAAACAACCTAAGAATGCTTGAGTAGACTTTCCTATCATATCTAAGGAAAAAAAATGTAATTGTTAAGGTGTAGTTAGACCTTTAAATAATTTCCGGATTTTCAAACTGCTAAAATTAACAAAATTATTGCAGCTAATGAAAGTAAAGCATAATTACCTTGACTAGTCCTTACTAGAATACCATACAAGTTACTATCTGTTATGAATAAGTAAGCTGATAGATATTTGTCTCCCATTACTTTTTTGCTGCTATTATTTCAGGTAGAGCAAGTTTCATGCTGTCACTTCTCCAAGAGATCTGAGATAGATTTAGAGTGACTTGACAAATCTATGTAGAAACCTTTGTTGCTCTGCGAGATTCAGAAAGAATTTGTTCATCCTACACCTGTTTGCCTCCTGTGGATAACTGCTTTTGACCTTTGAGGGCTCTCTTTTAAATCCCAAAAGGTTCCAACAGCTCTAAAAGGAAATAGAAGTTTTCTTCTCTCATTTATGCACATACATACTCTGGGCTAGATTATCACCTGAAAATAAGGGCCCCGCTACCTTCAGGAAAGCTTCCTCTGAAAAATTATTTGATGCTCTGTATCACCTTTTGGAAATGATGCCATCTAACATTATTTTGACACCTACCTACTGAGTGAAGAAAGTAAAGAGTCTTTGTCTTATTTTCTGTGTAGCAGTTAACACTTCTAGAATGCAATAATCTTTTCATTTAGGAGAATACAGGGATGAAACTTTGTTAAAAAACATAAGAAGGTGTTAGTGAATCAGTATTACATAGAGAGAGTCCGTTTCAGAAAAAAAGAAAGAAAAAAAACATAGTTAAGTTCTATGAATATTGAAAAGGAATTTATCTTCTACTTTTTATATATATATATATGTAAAATAGAAATACTCATAAGAAAAGTGTATAATGTAATAAATTTGAAATAGTAACTGTCTTAAAGACAGTGCTGATGATAGTTAAACTATTTCACTGTTCTTTTAATTAGTTCCATTATTTAATTCACATCTTTTAACTTAAACTTAAATATGAAAAGGATAGTACCATTAGTAAGGAAGCAACAGCATGGAAGTTACACCAATTTATACCTTTGGCAAAATGAAATGGTATTTTCTGGTATGGCTGTCTCAGTTCCAATAAGTTTAATCACATTTTGCTCTCTAAGTGATAAGGGCATATTTAACCTTTTAACTATAAAAGCGTGAACAATCTGAAGTTTTTAAAATGACCTTTCACAATGTTTTTATAGCTTTCTAGTCATAATGAGATGTAAAATTGGTTGGATGTCAAAGTTTGATACAGATCACAAGTTATGTTTCATCTCATCTTCATGAGATGAAACATCACTAAAGATATCACACAGAACAAAAATAAATAGTTACACACATCTGAAGCTTGTGAAAAGAGTGAGGGCTAAGATTAAAAAAAGAAATTAGATTTAAGTATCAGATAAAATATAGTAGTTTTAAGTATCTTTGTTTTGTTACACTTGTTAGAAGTTAATCTGAAGGCTCAACAGCAATAAAAATTAACTATGATTAACAACTATATCTTTTATAACACAAGTAATATATTTTATAACTAAAACTGTTTTAAAAAGTGAAATTAGTTGTGTATCTCAAAGTATTTTATACTTTAAATAAAAGTTTTTTCCTCTTATCAAATCAGACCTTGCTCTTAAATTTTAAAAGGGCTTTTAAACCCTTTTCAGGAAGTGCACAGCCCAAACATGAGCTTAGCTTTAACTGAGGCTGGGCTTTTTCCACATGTCAAGTATACTAAGGTTTAGATTATAAAGTAGCATTTCAACTTGTTACTAATATATGAACTAATATGAACAACACTTTTGTTGTTTTGTTACTAAAGTCTTTCTTGGCATTAAAGACCCATCTTTATTACAGATAGATTTGTTGAGCTGCCAGATAGAAACAGGATTATAAAATCCATCTGAGTAATAGTTTCTGTTATTCCATTATTCATAAAACGTTTCCTTCTTTGTGTGATATTTCAACAACGCTTAATTTGATTTTACATTTCAAATAACACAGAAACCAATGGTGTATAACAAGAAGAAAGTAATGGGCCCATGTTCATGACTGGCAAACATCATCAATGATCTATGATAAAATAAACTTTAAAACATGGCAAAAACTTAGAAGGAATATTTTGTTTAGTTTATTACTGGAGAATGCTAAGCTTCAAGCAAAGACATAATTTGGATTCAGCCATGGATTTATTATAGTTGATCATTTGCACATAGTCTTACTTCTGAGAGGAGGAAGCATCTAAACATGTCCTTGTGAAATATCATTTTCAATTAAAAATCTTACCATCATTTACAAGAGAAATGGGTGCTGAGGTTGTTACAAAGCACAGTTGAGCTCTGGATTGTCTCAGCTGGTCTGAAGGGCCAATCCCTCTGTTGTATATGATGTTCATGTAAACCTGTAAATCTGTTTTCACACAATGTTTGGTACGACATTTTCATCAGATTTCACAAAATGCTTAAAATAAAATTAGAATTTGTGAACTTGAAATTAAAGATAATTCAACCAAATAAAAAAGCAGCTGAAAAGCAACTGGAATTAATGAAGTACTAGTGTACTGTGCAGACAAACCACAGCATCTGATTTTCATATTAAACTCAAATGTCATTCTAATACACATTGAATTTCAACACATGGAAGTTACATTGTAGTCAGCCAATAGATTGACTGCCGGAGGACATAACATGCACAAATGATCCCATTATTTCAGAGACCACGTACTCCAGCTGTTATGCTAAATTCTGAGAGTGCCTTCCGGAATCCAGGATCCAGAGAGTGCCTTCCAGGATCTCCAGCCATTCACCGGCAGAGAACTCACCTCTGGAGATGGGTGTATCTCCCAGTCGGTCTGTTCTGCTTTTGTGCTGAATTAAACCACACTGCTCACCTTGAAAGTGCGTGATACCTTGAATGTAAATCACAAAGAAAGAAGCTGTCTAAAAAATGTGCCTGGCTGACAGCTTAAACTTGCATGACAGTAAGAATCCAACTGGCAAAACTATACATATGTTAGTAAAAGTATTCACACCATGAATCCAAAATAAAGCTACTTGCGTTTTTTTTTTCTTTTAGTGGTTTGTATACCTCCATGCCTAGAATATCTGCAGCTCTCTCGAATTAAACACTGGCATACTTCTACAGCCCTGCAAAGTTCTTATTATAACATCTTAAAAATTAAAAACCTGTAGGAATACACAAGCATTCTGACTTTAAACATGTATTTTCAGTAAAGGAAAAAGCCTGACTGAAGGGTATTTTGTCACCCTATTGGTCTTGATCCTCCCTACCCAAATTAGTTTTTTTGAACTACTTTGATTTTTTATATATTTTATCATTCTGCTATACTGTTCATTTTCATCAAGCTAATAATAATATTCTCTGTGTTCAGTTTCAGAGACCTTTGAGTTGAGATGACTGATACAGTTTTTCACATAGCTAACATACACAGACATAAAATTCTCAGTAGGCGTTTTGTTCTTCTTTTTAACTGCAATTATTCATTGATTAACTTTATATATGTATAAAAATAAGTAAGCATTTATTCTAGCACATATTAATCCATCAAGGCTATGTCAAATGCTTTCTTAAATATACTCAGAATGATTCACTTTGAATGTTAACCTTTTAACACAGAGCTTGAGTGTTCCATGCATACTGCAATGTGCACAGCCAATTACTAGAAGTATTTACAGCAAAGTTATTCCGGTACTCTCAAGATTGCATTATTCTAAAAGGGCAAATGGATGTGAATCTATCTGTTGACAATGCATTACTATAAGTCATACTTTGAAAAGCAAATACAAAAAAATACATACAAGAAAATATGAACATATATGAAAATATTAAGCATCTGAACCATATATAAAAATATGAAGCGTGCTTCAATTTTGAAGGAGGACAGCAGCTGTGTTAGCTTTATGTACATAAATAACAGGAATTTCCAGATTAGACTATGTCAAGTTTACAGGGCAATTCCAATTTACATGTTATTGTACTCTTTGTCTTCCGTATATTTGTATAAATTTAAAATTCAAATTACAATTTAACAGGTTTTCAGCTTTCTGTAATCCTCCCTGTTTTTGCTTATCAACAAATATCATCTTTGATTACTCAACTATGTGATGCCTGCTGTCAGGTACACCTTTTTCTTAGCAAAGGAAGAACATGAAGACTCACAGAAAGATGAAGATCTTAATCTCATCAACTGCCTGTGACATATCGAAAGCCAAAATGTGTGGCACTGTGGAATATTTTCAGCACAGCAAAACCTGAATACCTGGCTAGGGAAAGGTAATGTATACAGAGCTAGTTACTCAATATGACTGGTAAACTGTGATCTTGTTAGAAAATGAGACTAGTGTAAACAAATGTGTCTTCTCTCATTTTGTTTCTATAACAATATTATGGTACTAATCAGACTTCTAATTAGTAATTCTCACCTTTGCATTGAAAATCCTATAGAACTTTGTAAGAAAATTTGTAAGCAAAGGCTAAGAAGTGTTTAGATTATCTTAAAGGGATACAGTACAGGATTCTCAAAGTTGAGATAATCAAGTTGCAGATTACAAAGAAACTTTAATTCCTTGTGACATATTATGTACCAACATACATTCCACTGGCATATTTTTCAGCATAATTCATGTTAGTTTGCTGATAATTGGGTATTCTGCTAAATACTCCAGAGAAAGACAAAGAATCTTTCTGTGTTCCGTGCTCAAGAAGATAAAATGAGGTCACAACAGCATAAGTTCCCTAACATGATATTAATCCAAACTGAACCAGTTACCAAAGGTAGAAAACAGTGTTCATCATCATGTCAGTGATAATGGTGTAGCAGATAAAACAAAGTGGAAGTTTAATGCATACACGCAGGAAATTTCTTCACAATTCTTTTATGCTTGGGAACATGAATAGTTTTTTTATCTCTTCCCAAGTGGATTTATCTCATCTAATTTAACAGGGTGTGTTCTCAATGTTATAAAGCACTAATCCTTTAATACCACAAACTTTGTCTTAGTCATAGCTTGTGGCATTGAACACCAGAAATTAATTAGCACCATGTAAAAAATTATCTATTGCCTTTTTTGATTAATTGCTTTCCATGTCACTTGCTGTACTCATGTAGTTCTACTGTAAAACAGCTAACAAGAAGCACCTAGCCCACTCTGCATGTTTTTTTTTTATATAACCACTCTAATTTTTCAAAAAAAGTCCAACTAATTCCTAGATATTCGTAAGGCTTGAAAAACAATAGAATTTTGCAGCGATAGTCAAGCTTTGCAGTCAGGAGATAGAATCCTCATTTCACCAGGCCTATTCTGGTACCTGTTCACTTCATTGTATGAGAAAAGACACATTCCTTCTGTTTTCTGCTATTTAAGAAATGTTTTTTCATTTCCAGCTGGAGATAAGGAAATGGTTGGATAGTGACTTGCTTAGCATTTTGAGCTACGTCACCAGATCTGCGGCTGAAGTACAGTGTTCAACAGATTGCCTGACCCTTTGGGTGAGAGTCATCCTGCCTAGCACTTGATATCAGCTGGGTAAAAATCTGCATCTAGGATAACTGCTTTACTCTTTGAGTCAATAAAATGAAACTCAGACAGTTAATAAATGATCCCTCTGACCTGATCTACCCATTTTATTTAGGATGAGATGAATCATGTACTCTGAGTAACTCTTGCTTTCCAGTAATTATAAAGGAGTTCAGATGGATAGTTCAGAAGTGAGTATTATCTATATTGAAGACATTTACACTTGTTTCAAGGAGCCCAATTAGTTAAGGCCACATGTCTGTCTTTGCTACCATCAGCATGTATTATCACCTCACACATTCCTTACTTTTTCCTGAACTTTTTGTTCTATACTCTATTTACTCTGATTATTAGGATTGTGGCATAAAGCTTTTTTTAACTGCAAAATTATCTGTACGAACATCTTACAAAAATATGCTGAAGAGATATAACCTCACTTCCAGCAGAACACCCACACCCAGAATACCTGAAAATCCTCAAGTATGTTTTTAAGCAATAATATGGACAATTTGTTCTTGATTATTTTTAAACAGTAGGAGAGTGCAGTTTGAAAATACTCAGGAGTATTATAATCACTCAGCACTGACAGAAGTTGATGACTCTTACGCGATGCATCCTATCACTGGACAGTTTCTCAATACAAAGTTCATAACTGAAATATTTCTTTTGCGTCACTTTAAGTCCTCGTTCAACTAGGCTTTACTTGGTATCTGCTGAAGAGCCCAACACCTGACAAGAGCTGCAGTAGTTGATGTCTGTGACATGAATGTCTGCTACTGATGATTTTGATACCACAGTAACTCGTTGACATGTCTTTATAGTACAGTTGAGGAGTTCAGTCATACAGAATATATGACGGAATAAAATAAAATAAAAAAAGGACTGATAACCTGAAGAGTAACATAGTCAAGCCTTTTCTTAATATCCTCAAAGCATAGCATCTGATAGATTTCAGGAGCCAAGAGATGATATGGTCAACACCCCAAGAACAGAAAATAACAAAACACAGAGAGGTCTGTGGTACAATAGGCACTACAAATGTTGTGACACAACTTATTGCTAATAATGCCCTGTTAGCTGAAGCACAATAAACTAATAAGTAAGTTTTTAATCTTCAAGAAAAGAAAATGGGGAAAGCTGAACATCTGTATGCAATAATGAACAGTCTGTAACTGAAAATAAACCTGAAAGAAATACCAACTGTTGCATTAAAAATTACTGCACTGCACTCCTGATTTAGTAACAGCTGGAATTTCTAATTGTCCTAATATAATGAGATGCCTTAATCTTTGCTGAAGTACTTTTCAAAAATCTGTCCAAGGATTTGACTCCATCTAAAAAAATGTTAATCATAATATGTCAACTTTATGTGCAACTTGATTAAATTCCTGTACACTTGTCTTCAGGAGCCAATTTTCACCTCAATATCTTCAATTCACCTAGATAAATATTCCTATATTAAAAATTTAATTGAATGCGTGGCTAGCAAAGGGCATTTATTTTTTGAATTTTATTCAGGTTTGTGAAATTGTTCTTTAACTGTATAATACACACTGTTTAGCATTTGCAATTTTCATCAAGCTACTGCAGCTGTGCAGAGACAGGGAAGAACATGCAAAGAACATGCAACTCAATAACAAACATCCCACTTTTGAGAATATGCCATCTGGTTGGATATCTCTGATAAGACTGCAGTAATTAGCTATCTATCTCTAGATGCCATACTAGAGACTTTTCCACTTCACATACACCATTTATAAGAATTACGTCTTTGATTCCACACACATCATCTGCTGATCCACCATCAAAAATGGAGCTCAGCATGGGAATCTCTAGCTTTTTGCAATGTGGCTTCATAAAAAGAGTAAGTTTATCTTTTCTCCAAAGCCCTTGACATCTCTGAGTGTCCCTTTAAGAGTGTGCTCAGCAGCTAGCCCAACAGACTCCCTAAAAGGCTTCTTGATCATTCTTTGTTCAAATAAATATATTAATTTTTCATTATTATATTAATAACTCTTCAACATCCTTTTTATAAATCGTGTTTTTAAATTGTATTGTTAGAATTCAAGAATCACTTTTTTCATTTTCTTCCTGAACTAGCTGACTTTAGCCTTTCAAATGGTTTCTAATAGTTTGTTACTTAGCTAAACCAATTATTTTGTATGCATTGGTGCTGTGCTTCCAGGAAGCGTCTTTCAGTAATCACCACAGAACTTTTAAAGATTTAATTCTCTCAGCTTCCTTTTTAGATTCTATTCTTCTAGCTGAAAAGCTTATTTATTTCTACACAGGTTCCTTCTCTAGAATAGAACATAACTTCCATGGACTTTGTGTGCTTATTAACTCCTGTGTGGATGTCAAATACAATTATGGTTGTTGTCAAAGCATGACTCCTCAACAGTAACATTTTGAATCAGACTCTATTTGGCACCAAGTCACAGACTGCACTGCCTCTTGTGGGCTCATTATACAGCTGCTTCATGAAATAATCATTTACAGAGTCTTAAATATTACCACTGCATCATGTCCTGATATAATATAGTTGCATTTTCCTACTATACATGGCAGAAGAGAGAGAAAGGGGAGAAAATGAAGTCTTCTGCTACACTTTAATTTCTTGCTCTTGCTACCTTTATCTGTCTCAGCATACAGTGATAAATGACTCTTTGAAGACTTTAATCCATACACATTCTGTATGGATCCCATACACTTGCTGGGATGGTTATTTTATTTGACTTGATTCTAAGGTCCCTGTAACATACAGTACAACTTTATCACCAGCATGGTTTACTATTTTTTCTCTGTGTATTTTCTATCATAGTATTACAGTGTACCATTTATTCAGTGTCTTCCTTCTACCAGTCGACTAATAAGTCTGCAACTTCATTTACTTCCAGACATTCCAGACACTTCATCTTGTTCCTTACCAGTAGCATTTTTTTGAAGATAAGAAGAGAGAGACAAAACAAATGTAAAATAGAAAGTAAAACAGAATATTTTGGTATATTAGAAAACAGAACACAGCTTTCTAGTACAAAAGAAATAACACAAAACAGAGGAGAGTGACTGTTCTCTGTATTAAAGATGAAGAAATGGGTTTAAAACTCAAGCATAAAATTCAGTTTAGGTTTCTAATTGTAATATTGGGAGAAACAAATGAAATCTAATATTAGGATCTGCGTTATTCTTTTGGTCTTTCATGATTCCTTAACTGATTGCTTCAGGGTTGTTTTTATGAATGTTATTGGAAAGGTAGACAGCACTCCAGGAACAGAAATTTTTAATGGTCATCAGTTCTTACTTCCACAGATTGTAATATGTCAAGGTCTTTTTGTTCTGCTCTAATACATGTTCCAGCCAATTGAACACAAAGAAGTGACGCAGCCCTTTGCTGTAGAACTTCATTCACATCAGGCTTCAGGATGTGCTCTATATGAAATTCTTTGGGAATTGCCTATGCTTTGCAGCCCTCTAATGCAATATGAAGAGTTCAGCTGTTCAAGCTTCTAACTAAAAGTTACAGTTATATTAAAAATGTATGTTTTAACTATTACAGAATGTACTTTCACTTTCCCAAACCTTTGAAAGCAAAATCTGTTTCTGCATTGTAAAGCATTTTGATTACAGGAAATAGGTAAAGGTTTATTCATAATGAACACAATATTTTTGTATTAAGGTAAGATGGAGGACAGGGCACAACTAGGCAGGAAGGTGTAAATATATTTTCAGCTACTAAATCAGAGAGGAAAGAAAATTCATTCTCATGTGAATGTAAGAATGACAAAATGATGACATTAACTCCTGTGTATAGGACCTACAAGTAGTTTTTGTTTTGTTTTGTTTTGTTTTCACTCTATAATAAACTTGTTTCTAAAGCCTGTATTTTGTTTTGGCCCTCTCTGCTAGTTAGAGTGAAACTTCCATTTCCACAAATGTGAAGTTTTAGTCTAAGCGGTTAAGGGAATAAAATGGTAAATCTTATGTTTAAAGTTGTACCTATTCTACTTCTTCTCCTTTGAAGACACATACATGAGGGAGGCACTGCCTCATTGTAAGACCCTATGATATACAGCAATAATAAATATGCAGCAACACTCTATAACAGTAATCTGTGACTTTAAGGACATCTGACAGAAAAAGGTTGTTAAGAATCATACTGTTAGCAGACTCATTCTTTGCCTCAAAATAATATATGCTGGTTAAGTTAGGCACCTTGATATCTTGCAGAAGCTTTAGAAATGTCATATTAAGTGTGGCATATTGCATCATTGACACATTAATTCAGAGATCTTCAGAGATCATTTATTTTTGATATCCAAATCATGAATCAGTGGGGTAAAACCACACTCTGGAATGTATTACTCTCATAGAATCATAGAATTGTTATGATAGGAAAAAACCTTCAAGATGCTCAAATCCAATCAAAAATTCATACATGATTTTAAAGATGATATATATATATTGTTCATTGACAAGTTAATGTTTCAAGTGTTTTCCTTCAAATTTTCAGCTAAATATTTGCCTCACTAAAAAAAACACCAACTGTTCCAAAGAAATGCAGTTTTCAGTACAGACCAGTGCTTTCTTCTAAAGTGAACCAACCATAACAAATTCTAAGTGGTATATAAGGAATACAAGTGTGTGACGTGTTTCATTTTCATACTACTGCCTTCAGGATGGTAGTTGAAAAATTAGCATCCAGACTGCTCAAGTTAAATGAATAAGGAAAAAAAAAAATCCAAATATCTGACCAGTATATTGTATGAAAGGTAGAAACAAATACAAGTTATGCACCTGATATATGCATATGTAAAAAAACCTCTACCTTGTCCCACAAAAAATCATTAAACAATAAACTTTCATAGATCACAGAATGGTTGATATTGGAAGGGACCTCTGGAGGTCATCTAGTCCCCACCCAGCTCACAACATCCTGAGCCTTCATACAGAACATGACCCAAATATCCAAACATCTCTGACAGCTCAAGAGGGCTGTTTTAGTGAGAAAATTTAGTATAAACACCACAAAAGTAAGGAGAAATTTACCAAAAAAAAAAAAAAAAAAAAAAGCATGGGAATAATAAAATCAGGAATTGAAAGATCATAAATATTAATTCCATTAGATGAAGCAAATCAAGCCACACACTGCAGAGATGTAAAGAACACATAGGGAGGTTTAAAGAACGCAATTAAATTTTATGAGAAGAGCAGTATTTTTTAACGTCATTTAAGAGTGGATAATGAAATAAAAACATGGTCAAAGAAAAGCAAGTATAAAAGTTATGAGAATAGCATAACCCCTTGAAGTAAGCCAGCCCAGGCACCTTCTGAAAAGAAATAAGGAATTTAGTGATCTGTCAATCTGAGGACACACATGTGTCTCACCAAAACTGCAACAGCACAACCATAGTTGCAGAAATTGTATTTCAAAGTGCACATACTGGCTTTTCCAGAAAGTAAAACTTTTTAACACTACCAAAATGTACTCTTTAGAAAGAATATACACTCAGTAAACTTTAGCAATGACAGACCAGCATTTTGTTAGATAATTATTTTAAACTTGGGAGGAGCTAGAAATATTCCTTACCTGTTGGATTTCAGGATGAAGAGTCATTCACTGACAAAGGCTTTGCAAAAGATGGGATAGAATTTTACCTGAAGTCCTTATGGAGATGGGAAGATTTTAAATAATTTATTGTAAAAGCAAAAATTATTTCCATATGTAAGACACTTTGCTGATTTTTATCTTTCAATTCAGGTTATGGCAATCAAGGTCATTTTTTTTTTTTTACTTTTTTTTTATATTCAACAATTGAAAATAAAGTATATGCTGAAGATCATTATTTCTTCAGAGATTTTAAAATATTTTCTATTTAACTACACAGTTTTTCTTAAAATATCATTCACAACGTGTTAATTCTCTTTAAGATATCAGTAGATATTTGCCAACTAAATACAACTCTGAAATATATGTAGCAGCTGAAATTTTTATTTGGACTTTCATAAGCACAAAAAGATACATTATGCAATATGAAATAGATATCTGAAAATGATTGCACAGATACTGCTAATTTATTTGGCTGATAAAGTGATATAGTCTTCTGTGGAGTGTTTTACAGACTTAGAGGTAGGTATTGATTGAAGAGGTCAATATTTACTTTTCTAGAAGTAATACACAGTGAGATAAAAGTCATTGTCTTACACATGAGAGAGTGTGTAAGCTTGGTATTCATCCAGATAAGTTGCTATACAGTATAAATTATCTCATTTATACATTGATACATTTCTGGAAATAAAAAGATTAGTATTTCTTTAAAAATTTTAAGTGATGATAACTTTTCTTTGAAATTCAAATTTAATAAGGGAGCTGAAGTCCCAGAAAAACAACAACCTTTCCTGCTCCCAAAACTTCTTTGTGGGGGAGTATCAGAACGTGCCTGGAGACAGTTATAGCTCTACATCTAACTGGTTATTAACTGTTTATAAGTTTTTATACTATCTTTAACAGGGCTGTTTTTTTTCTTAGCCAAAACTAAACAAGTAATCAGAATGCTATTTTCTTCCCTAAGTAAGTCCTTTAAGTCTTTTTGTTTAAAACTTTGCATTTAAGTTTAGAGTTTTTTTTCAGATGCCATTTAAATTTCACTTTTAAATCCTACTGGACCTCATAAGATTCATAATTTCTGAAGGAACAGAGCAAGTGTGGGAGATGGCAGATGGTGGAAAAAATATTCTTTCATCCTTAAATTTGAACCCTAACAGGGTAAGGGAGTCTAGTCTGTTGGACTCCTTTCACCTCCTTCCATAATCCTGTCATATTTCCAGTAAGAAATTTTATAAGAAGTTTCAAAATTCAAGACTACATTTTATTTATTGATAAATAGCACTGTAAGTCCAGTTATCAGTCTGATTTTGTGAGGTAGAAGCTGAAAGGGAGGTAAAGGAGAAGAATAGGAGAAAAGAGAAGGAAATAAGAGAGCAGACCAAAGGAATGCCACTTGGTCTTTGCCAGAGTATAATGAATTAAGAATTCAGAGAAACCTTAAATTCAACTATCAGAAATGCTGAATTCAACTATTCTGAGCAAAAATCTACTGGAAGAATGATCAAGCTCCAATCAACTCCCCTATCTGCTTTTATTTGAGAAGACAACAAAAACTGAAAACAAGAAGATGTAAGTCTGTCTGTGTAAGAATTATCATTTTCATCAAGAAAGAAAGAAAATATGATCATTAGATTTCACCCAGTCACTTATATTGTATAGCAACCTATCAGCATCTTAGATTACTTATATGCTGCAGTTATGTTGTGTTGTCAGTCTTCTAGGGAAAAAAAAAAAGACAGGGAAGAGAGAGATTGTGGAATTATGAAATGCATATGAATTCTTTGACAACACAAAAGTATTAAATATAAAAAAATTCAGATTCGATGTCTTTATCTTTCTTGTACTTGGTTACGAGCTCAAACATAGGCAGATATTTAAGCACAATCTTATTTTCCTTACACATTTCCAAAGAAAAAGACAAATGTATGGGATTAAAAATGTTGTGCAGAGGGATGGCTTGAAAATGAGAATGTAATGGATTTTCAACACATTGTATGTCCAGATTCTGTGGTAGGTTATATCCAAGTTAATGCAGCATGGATGTCAAGTTTAAGTTGTTCTATTTTTCACAGAAAAGCATGTGGTGTAGAATTGAAAAAGTCTTAACTGAATAAATTATAGCAATTTCTTGTATTTTAAGTTTTATCACTTAGTATAAATGAGTGAAATAAGTATCTTGGCTCACAAGATAGATACAGAAATGCTATAAATTCAAATAGCATTTCCCTCATAAGCCAATTTATTGCTGATGAGCACTGAAACATTACTGGGGGGAAAATTGCTCAGTAAAGCTTAAACATTATCTGATTATCATTTGATTGTTTAAAACAAACAAACATAGTGGAAAAGATTTTTTTGTAATTGAATTTTTTTATAAAAACATTTGATGTGTTGCATATAAATGGTTGTCACTCTGAAAAATCAATTATGGCTATTATCCTTAAATTATACATTAACACAGTATTCATACCCAGTTAAAATACAGACCAGAAATAAGTTTGTACATGAACCATTACTGAATCTTTAAACTGATAGAAATAAAGATGAAGGAGATTTCTCTCTAATAGCTTAGTTTGTTACAGATGCTTTAAACCTTCCTTGGTTGTATTTACAATCTAGCAGAAAAAGAACAAAACCAAAAGATATATCCATCTGGTTGATCAGACTTTTTAAAAACTCAATTCAGGATTTTGCATAGTTTTCATATTTTATGCAGGAAATTTATGGACTATGTTTCTAATATAATACAGCTATGATCATTCCTTGTCTGACAAATAAGAGGACAGAACATACAGACTAACGTTATGTATTGCCAGTGTTCATACTACTGCTTTTACATATCCCTCCTAAAGCATCAATCACTCTATAAAGCCATGCTCTGGTGCTTCCATTTGAAAAATATATGTATACAAGGATCTTGGAACGAGTTAATTTCAAAACTATGACAATTATGCAATTCTCCTTTAAGCATATGTCCATAGATTATGTGTCTAAGAAAATATGATTTCATTTTATGCATTGAAAAAGAACACAGTGCATCAGACTGCTGCAAACTTAGACTAAATAAAGCATTAGTTTTCCTTTCATGTTTCTAGGTGGAATCTAAATATAAATCCTTGGACTAAAATCGTGCGATATATTCTACAAATACTTTTACAGAGATGAGATTTCTGTTTAAGTCAGTGGGACTGTTCACACATGTATGATTAAGCACATGTGTAAAGACTTGCAGGATCAGAAGTTTAGTTACTAATATGCTAGGGGAAAATCAATAGATAAACAGAATGAAATAGGAAATAACTAATGTGAAAAACCAATTCACATTATATGTTTTCAATTATAAAAACAGGGAAAAAAGGAAATCAGTCCTTTGAGAGACCTTGGCACCCCTTGTAGTAAGTGCTGTTTTGTTAAGAACAAGCTTGCACAAGATATCAAGCTAATTACACGAAAAAGACAGGAAGAGGAGGAACAAACCCTAAAAACAATGAAAATATTACTTTATTTCATAAACACAGTCTATATATATTAAAGAAAAAAACTTTGCACAGATTCTATTATCATGTAAATGACATTTTGTGATGTAACTCATCTTTAACAGGAATAAAAACAAGGAAGAACAATCTTGACTTATTGATAGGAAAGGCAGATAGTGCAGTTCAGCACAGTTGACTACGATGATAGAGGGCAGCAATGCTTTCACACACTGAACAGATTAATGCAATCCATTCTCACAACCTGGACAATCAACATGATCACAGTATATGCTGTAAAAAACTAAATAATTTGAACTCCAACCTTATTTCTCTCTGATCTCAAGATGAGGTTTACAGCTTGCAATAATTCAAAGCTGAGATAGATACAACCTAGTTCACTGAGGTAGCACATAAGGCAGCATTCTGCATGGCTATAAAGGACTGAAAGCTTTCAAATCTTCTTGGCATTATCAAGCAATTTCTAGGACACTACTACAGAATTTAACTACCATTAGAGAAACTACTTTAATTTTAATAAATCATTTCTTCAGGTAAAACTTATTTCAGCTTATATATGAAATTTACTCAACAAACTAATATATTATAAAGTTAAAGGAACAGAGTGATGGAAGAGATGAGTGATAAATTTAAAAGGTCATACTCTGATATGAGCTGTCATATACTCTCAGCTCATGAACCAGATGATTTTATCTTTACTACATGCTGTTAATTTCATTGTAGTAATAATAAAGCACTGTGCATTTTGAGGTCTGTCTATTCTCATGATTACCTTTATTGCTCGTCTCTTTCGAAAGTGCACTTTCATGGGGCAATTCATCAATTGTTGAAAGTGAAAGACAGAGATAATTGAAGAAAATTGCTGAATGGTGAAGATGGATGCTAATTAGAGTATCCTAAAACATGTGAAGGAGTAAGTTCATCTTCCAATCTGAATGCTTTATGATAAGACAGGATGAACTAAGAGTTAATGGAAAACAAGCTCACTTTTTCTGCTCAAGAATTGCATTGGCCTTAAATTGAACTCAAATCAACAATTCTGGCAAAGAAATAGATTCCTTTGGAAACAGTTTCAGTCAACTAACATAAGAATGGCAAGCTGGACTTGCAATAAAATACCATTGTTTTACTGAAAAAATATAAAACTAGAAAACTTTGCAATGAAATTTGGCATTAGCGAAAAGGTAGGTCTCCAGGGACCTATAATTCTGAGCTGAATCAGTGACAGGAATGCAGCTGAACACCATCATGTCCAGCTGGTAGGACCCAACATAGCTTCCACTCTTCTAGGGTAAGAAATGAAAAATATCTAAGCCGGTTGAAGAAGAGGAGCATCATACTGGTGGTGAGATGTTATTTGCAGCTATATTCATGTTGTTCTGATGATCGAAGATGGCTGAAGGGTGACCTTTATCTTCCTCTGTGCATGCATATGTTCATGGTGGGGCAAGTATTTGCATCACCTTTTCTGAGCCATCTAACAATCAAGAGGCAGGGCATGTATTTTGAGCAGATTAGATGTGACAGACGAAGTGGATGTAGTTGCAGGGCTCAATCTACCAATTGTGTAGGCACTGAAATTTCTCACTGCTTAAGCAGTCAAAAGCCTTTAGCTCCTTTATATGCAATGTCATTTCCACTGTTGTATCAGGCAGACACTTTCATAATTGATTTTCAGAGTAAAAGAAGGAAATGCAGGCTGTTAGAGGGATTAGTGTTGGCTGCAAGCACGTATTTGTGCTATACTTTGCCAAAGAATGATTTAGTGGGGTACTTTTATCTATCTTAGCAAATGCTGTCCCACCACCAACACAGCCATGTGCAATAAGGCACATCCCTGCCCACAAGAGAAATACCAATTTAATACCTAATATACTATTGCATTACATTGACTCCTTATTATACAATTGACATAAGAAAATATCAACACAGTTTCTTCTTTCATTTTCATTTAGGGGTTTTCTACCACACCCCAATTCCATTTTGTGCTATTTCATGCCAAGAGATAGTAGCCACTATTAGAGCCCTGGGATCTTGGAACATGGCTGGTTTCAGCTGCAGTTGCTATACAATAATTACTGTTTATGCTTGTGCTTGATGGAGAGAAATAGAATAGATACAGATTTATAATCTCACAGCTTTGTTTTGGGAATAGTGATTCATGTAAAAATCATGAGGTTTGCATTTTAATACGCGATTCTCTATGTCAGAGAAAGTTTGGCAACAAAGTATTAACTAGTCACATCAAATTTTACTGTCCAATTGTGTAGGAATTCAACTGTGTTTGTACCATAGTGTCACAAAAGGCCCACAGTTTCACTGTAGGACTATCGACGAGAGGCCGCGCGGTTCCCGCCCGCACATCCGCACCCCCGCCAATATATGATCTTTATTAAGGCCCACTCCCACAGCGCGTCCATCCGCAATCCCTGTAGGAGCGGCAGGCCCACCCCACAGTGCCTCGTTCGGTGATCGCTGCGTTGGCTACAGTGCCTCGTTCGGCGATCGCTGTAACCTGGGTAGGCCCTTCCCCTCGCGCTGTCCCGTGGTGACCCGTGAGGGACTCTCAAGGCCGCGTGTTGTTTTCCCCGACCGAGCTGGAATTCTCCCTTCCACCCCTGGGGGCGAGGCACCCCCCTTACGCCTTCCAGATGTCAGCCACAAGGGAGCGGCGGCTGCGGGTGTTCCCTTCTGGAAGTATGCCTGAAGGCCTTGGGGTTCTGCTGCAGCAGGCACTCTAGGGTGTGTTCGCACTGCTGCCGTCCAGTCTAACTCCACCCAGTGGATCCGGATCGACAACAGCAAACCACAGGGGAGCGCTCCAAAATAACAACCAGAACAACACAAAGATGCAAAAATGGGGGTCTGTTTATTAAGGAGAACATCAACTTATATAACTTTTCAAAAGGGGAGGAGAGAGGGAGGAACAAAGAGGAGCAGGGGCATTATTGGACATATGTTAATGTGGTGGTGTTATCTTACTGGCTCAGCTGTGTCGGTGGGCGGTTGGTCCTCCAGGGGCAGATGCCCCTGGCGCCCACCTTCAGGGTTCCAGAACTCTCCAGAGAGTCCTGGATACTGCTCAGTCAGGCCTGCAGGCCTGACTGAGCATGTGCCAGGCCTCTGGGGTCGTACAGGGGGCATCGGGACCCCCCCTGTACAAATCCCGAGTACGCATGCCCTGCTTAGATGTCACCAGAGGGTCACCATTATTTCTAATGGAGAGCTAAACCCTCTTAATAACTACCTACATAGGACTACTGATTATGTCAGTGTGGTTTCAAATGAATACTAAACATATTACCATATTTTGAAATTTATTATATTTGTCTTATTGATGAATAGAGCAGTAGTTACTTATAAATCTAGATGGTCTACTTACTTTTATTTGTGGTCTTTATTTCTGGTTTCACATATGCCAACTAATAGTCAATTTGATGGTAAGTAAAAACTGCCAATACTGTGTTTCAGAAGAGAAGTAGCAGATCTATGAAAATGCGCTGCTAAGCTCATGGTGCTATAAGGCTCATACCTCTTTGTACACTGGGTAAATTTTGAGATAAACATCTAAACAAACCACTTCAAGTGCTGACAGTAATCTATCTATCAAGACACAATCAGCCATGTCAGAGAGACAATTTCTTTGCATACATCTATGCTGTACACAAATACATCAAATGATACAGAGTTATGTGAAGATAAAATACACTGTGAGTTGATAAGGATAGTTTTGACATGTAAGCAGATGAGGAGATCAATCTTTACATGAAGGGGTATACTTCCCATTTATTTAATGTTGAAGGTACTCAGCCAACACCCTCTATAAACTCCTTTTGAAATGGATTGACATTAGGCACCAAAATGTCTTAGGAAGCTGTGCTCAAAATTAATTTTTAAAGGAATAGGTTTCTTTTGTTAGAGCACATCCTCAGTCCTTGACTTCATTCCTCTAATGAAGATCAGCATAGAAAGGATATTTGACATAGGGCTTAGCACTGCAAAAATTACTGAATGCTATAAGAAATCACACAAGTAATGCCACTGGCTTGGATAACTCTCTCATTGATTTTTTGAGTCATTTTTCTGTACTTAATTTACCCATTTTTACTGGAAACCTTTAAAAGTAATCATTGTTCAAGGCTAGCTGCCAAATAGATTGAAAATTGAGCTTACTTTAGTGCCCTCCTTCGGCAGACAGACTGCTCTTCTGCACACTCCACTCTGTTGAATAGTCTATAGAATTGTTGCTGAAGTTTGAGCGCCTGTTATGCACACTGCTCTCCTAGATATTCTATATACAAGATCTGTTTTTATTAAAGACATCATCTAACAACAAGCTTTTCCTTATAGAGCAGCACTGAATTGCTTTCTGTGACAAAATCTTTAAGACAAGATACAAGCTCGTATAAGACTTAATTGAATACCCTTACTTTCTGTATTTTTAAAGCTAGAGATGGAGACATTACACTGAAAAAAGTTTCTTTCGTATTCCCTGATAAATACAAAGCGGCTTTATTTGTTCCTGCATTACTACAAGAATCTATATTTTTATTTTACCCTTTGGAAGGAAGCACAAATGACAACACTCCATTGCATCCTTTCCTTTTTGTCAGACTTCTATACTGTGAATAATTTCAAGTCTGACATTGTCCACTGAGACTGGATTTTCATGGAGGTCAGCTTGTCTTTCTGAAACTTTAACAGTCCGTCTCTCGAAACTTCATTTTCAGCCAAGCTCTGTATTTGACTCCTTACAACACAAAATCCTTTCTAATAAGTTATTAAGAGTTTAAGGACTAATCACTAGCTGCCCTCCACATGCCCTGGTGAAATAAGAACTTTCAGTGCTCCTCATCTCACTAGATGATTCAGATAATCCAATTAAATTGGTTTTAAACATGCTGACAGCAAAGGAAGCTTTAAGCAAAAGAACTGTTTCTCGAAATTCCTTTATCTGATTAATTTAATTATCTTACCTGGTTCTCTTCCTACTATATATAATCCATTTCATTCTTCTGTCTCCTTACCACCATATAAAGCAAATAATCTTAAAGTCTACAACGGCCTTAGAGCCAAACATTGTTATGTCTGCTCTAACAGATATAAGATCTTTTTTTTTTTTTTTTTTTTTTGGAGCGGGGGAGGAGTTCTTTCTGCATATAGGTTCAGCACGCATTATAGATTACAATTAAATGCTTATTAACACAAGATATATTATCTTAGCTAGGAATATATATTAGATATTGCATAGCATTTTTAGGCTTTCTGATATGCTCTAGATGTGTGCATTTTTGTCCTCTCTTTTATTGCAATATAACCCTCCCTAGATGAACACACTACAGAATAGATATATTAATACAAGGTCTAGAAAAAAATCTACATCTCCAATTAGAAATGCAGCAATACATAAATGGGTACGAATAAAACTAAGTTAGTGTGATGAAAGATGGTATCCAACTTAAGAGAGAGAAAAAAAATTAGTTTGCTTTTAGACAAAACTACCAAAAATTTCAGGATGCCCAGATACTCTGCAGAAATGTTTTTTTTTTTTGAAAATCTTCCAAGGATCTTTATTTAGTAGGTAGGTAAGATTAGTTTCTGGGATTCAACATGTCATTTCAATAGTTCAAACATTTTATAAAAGTATAATATAGCATTAATATGAAAAGTTACAATAGGAAGTTTTGTCAGTACATAGAAAAATGACAGATAACGTAACTTTAGTTGTACTGTAGCTGAAATAATAGAGGAAATTAGATTGTGTATAGATTATAAATATTATGTCAACAGAAATATCAGTCCAGTCAACTTAGAAAACTGAAACCTAAACACTTAAGCTCACTTGCATCATTGAAGATGTATTAATTATGTATATTGAGCAATGCAGTGACGACATTTCCCAGAAATGAACCTATTTATTTTGACCAACTATTATTTTGAGAGTACAATTTTTACAATTTTAAAGAAAGACTACTCATTTTTATAATAAGATGGTAATTAGCAGCAAACGCAAGGAAAAAATGAACCATTTGTAGACAGTATTGCCCCCCAGTATATTTTTCCATAGAATCCTACACAGAATACTATAGAAACCCTGCATTAGTGTTTTAATAGAAATATTAGCAATTTATACTATGCAGAAAAGATTAATTATTTCTAGCAACAAAAAAATTACTAGCAATTATCAGCTAAGCAGTCCAGCTCATTTATCCTTTCTTCAATTTTGAATAGTGAGTTGATAAATTCCTGCCTCTAAGACTCATGTGCTGCCTTTCTTACAATTCATCATCTCAGCATTTAGTTTGACTGATAATTGATTTTTTGACAAGGAAAGAAAAATGTAGCAATATTGGTCCCAGACACTGAACACAGAAAACAAGCCAGATGATAGATATGCTAACTAGTGGATGTGGAGAAAAAGAACCGCTAAGAAGAGTCAATATTTATTGACATCTATGAAGTAATATGTTACCTTCTCAAGCATTATAACCCAGTTATATTATATAAATCTGAGGACACTTCCAAATTCAGAAGAAGATTATCTGAATTACCACCTAACTGATATGGAAGGACATAATGAGAGGGCACTAAAGCTCTGTAAAATAAAAATAAAACCTTCCACAAGCAGTTTGATCTTAATGCTAGGCCTAGTGCTGTTCAAGTTGTTCATCAGTGACTTGGATGAAGGCACAGAGTGCACCCTCAGCAGGTTTGCAGATGATACCAAGCTGGGAGGAGTGGCTGGCACTCCAAAGGGCTGCGCTGTTATCCAGAGGGACCTGGACAGGTTGGAGAGTTTGGCAGAGAGGAAACTCACGAAATTCAACAAGACAAGTGAAGGGTCCTGTACCTGTGAAGGAATAACTGCAGATGCTAGCACGGCTTAGGGACTGACCTACTGCAAAGAAGCTCTGTGGAGAGGGATTTGGGAGTCCTGGTTGACAAAAAGTTAACCCTGAGGGAGCAATGTGCCCTCGTGGTCAAGGAGGCTGATGGGATCCTGGCCTGTATCAGGAGGAATGTTGCCAGCAGGTCGAGGGAGGGGATCCTGCCCCTCTGCTCAGCTCTGGTGAGGCCGCACCTGGAGTACTGGGCACAGTTCTGGGCTCTCCAGTACAAGAAGGAGGTGGAACTTCTAGAGAGGGTCTAGCGTAGAGGAACAAAGATGATAAGGGACCGGAGCATCTATCTCAGGAGTGAGTTAGGACTGTTTATCTTGGAGAAGATTGAGGGGGGATCTTATCAACACATAAAAACACCTGAAGGGACAATGTAGGGAGAATGGAGCCAAACTCCCCCATGGAAGGGTGGCCAGGGACAGAATAAGGTGTAATGAGTACAAATTGAAATATACGAAGTTTCATCTCCATGTGAGGAATAACTTCTTTCCTGTGGGGGTGACAGAGCACTGGAACAGGCTGCCCAGAATGACTGTCAAGTCTCCACTGAAGATCTTCCAAACCTGCCTGGATGTGACCCTGTGCCACATGCTCTGGGTATCCCTGCTGGAACAGGGCGGTTGGATTAGATCTCTAGAGGTCCCTTCCAACCTCAACCATTCCATCTGTAATTGCAAAAGAGCAGGTAGTCCAAGACATGCAGATTCCTTTGGCAGTATACCCCAAGACAATATTTATGTCCTAAATTTGAATGAAAAAGAAAAATGAAAAGCATTTTCTGCTGTATAGAGTATACAGCAGAATATGGATTACTGTAGATTACTTTCTGAGCTGACTGGAAATCAGGATTTTCAAGGAACAAACATATCATCGACAAAGTGCTCTTTTTCTTTTGTAATATAGTATAACATGGGGCACCTGATATCTAAGCAGAAATAGGACACATATAAGGTAAGTTCCTCTTATCCTAATCAAATCTCCCTCTATCCTCTCAATTGCACTTCAGTTCAATTTTGAGCACTAAATGTATCCTAAGAACATATTACAGAAATATATGTTCTTTGCAGATTTTCAAATTGAAGGGTGTGCTTTTGTATTGTCCCATATTTAAGATGCATAACAATGTTTCTTAAGATTACAGAATGAAGTTCAGACTCACTTTCCTAAAATATATATTCATGCTTAATAAATCCCCTATCAGAAACATAACTGTTCATCCTGATAGACTTATATTGTACTTTGATTTGCCAATGACAATATTGATAAAAGTGGAGCTAACTATTATACATTTTCTTTAGAATTTCATGATTATTATGTTTCAATCAAAATGAAAGTCAATCATGAAAGTCAGCATGAAGAGTAACCAGTTGTTTTAGCTTTATTTTAAACTGCAGTTGACTGCATTGTAATACTTCAGTTGAGAGAGATTAGGAAAAGTACATGGATTTATCCTTGATTTTATATTCCCCAATGGTTTACTTATGTTAAAATTGCTGACAGTCTTACAGCCTATTTAGAATATCCTTCAATATCCCGTATATACATAGTGTTCGTATACCTACAAAGCTAGAGTGTCAAAAAGCAATTTTATTCCACCACTGCCATCATTTATAAGAGGATTTATTGTTAAAGTGTTCAATGAAGCAATGTCTTCTCTTTCTCACTCAGGAATCCTAAAGGAAAAAAGGGTCAAAAATCAAGCAAAATATGCTAACATTGCTACAAGCTCCTCCTTGTTTTAACCTCCAGAAGCATATTCTACGAGCAGATACCCAAGTCTTCATACCTCACTCTAAGGAACAGGATTTCGAGATATGCTGTGGCCTATGTCCATACAAAAGAAAGTTAGACAAAATGTTGTACCTAACCTGAAAGATGTTTCCTAGCTGAAACTTGAGGTTGAACCAGCTACCAAGCTGTACTAATAATCCTCCTACCTGGCATTTCTAGTCTGGACTATCACTCTGACTGGGAAAGACTGATGAAGTTATCTTTCTGTCTAGATACAAGCAAAAAAAATGGATCTGTAAAATGGTAACGCATTTTAATCATTATGTGAGCTGCATAAGTATATTGTGTGATATATAAGTACACGCACACATATATTAAAAAATATAATGTGTTTACATATATTTATAGGAAATGTTTATCATATATAAATACATGCATATAAAATCCAGAAGTAAAAGACTCTGGAAGGAAGGGTAAATAAATTAGCCAAGCAACAGGAGTTATGTATCAAGTATTCTAGTTTAGGATAAAAGTTCTAGGAAAGATTTATAATTTCTACATAAATATCCATATATGAACTTTGAATTCTCTAACGATAAGGAAGTGTTCCATGAAGGTGTTGCACTTGTTGAGCACAGGAGCACAGGAGAATACATCATATATGAAGAGTATAAAGAGAGCTTAAAATTAATTGTCAGTCCAACTTAGATAAGTAGTACATAAAAATGTAAATAATACAGTTAGAAGTATTGGACAAAAATTTCCCAGTATCTCCCTTGAGTGTTATGTTCCTCTGAGTCCTAAGAGTTCTTGTCAATATGAGGGAAGCAAAAAACATCAGTCTATTAGCCCAGCTAACAGCTGCAGGAAAGCTACTTCACCAGTTTTGTATCTTGAAACTACTTAACAGTTACAATTAGTCAGCTACATATGGAATAGGTATGCAACCTCTAATAACTTGGGATGGCATATACTATTGGTTTACTGAACCATTTACAGTATTTACAGTCACAGTAATGGTAATTGCTTTGACTTTCTGAAGGAGACAAATTATTTTGACTTGCACAAAGATGAAACGTATTATTATGAATAAGTCATGAAAATATAAATTTTTCTTCCTATTCTTCCCCCATTCTTCCCACAGTTCTAGTCATAGTGATTGACATAATACAGGGTGTTTTGCCCTCCTTAATCAGCCAAAAAATTTTATTTTATTTTATTTTATTTATGAATAAATATAAATATTTATGAATAAATATTTATGAATAAATATTTTATGAACCCACATTTTAACAAAGTATAAAACCTCTGTTTAACACCAGTACCATACCATAAAGCGGGGAACCATCAATTCAGGGATCTAGAGAAAGAAAATGTACATTAATTTTGATGGGAGCTTGTAATAAATGTCCTCAACTGAGTGAAACAAAAGTGTTATCTAGCCAAAAGAACTGAGAATAGATTGTGGCATTCTTCTAACAGAAGAGGGAGAAGAAAAATGGGCAGCCACCTGAGCTGCGAGGTCTAAACCTCACAAAATATAAAACACTTGCAGAATCTGAAGTCCTAATACGCGCACCAGTATCACAATCATTCATGAAAAGCCACAACACTGGAATTTAAAAGGCTAATGACAGAAAAAAAAGAGAGGAGCTAAATATTAAGAATGATATATTTGTTCTAAATACTACTTGATTTTTTTTCTGGGTACATATGAAAAAGTATAGAGCCTTTTAATGGTTAGAAACTACTTTAAATTTGTTTACAAGATGTAGGAAATGGGTTGTTTGGGGTAACAAAAAGAGTGAGAAATAGTGATTAAAGGATCTTTTAATTATCTAATATCCATTAAAAATAATGTAGTCAGACATAACTTCTAACAAAAGTTTTAGAAAGCACTGAGACGATGTGAAATGGGAGTTAGTTAGGAAAACAGTCCTGTTTTTAACAGAGAGGAAGTGGTTCAAGATTAGAAGGAGAAAGAGAATGATCAGAGGAGGATACAGAAAGGAGAATAAAAGCGAACATCTCAGAGATTTCCACTAATTTGGAGAACAGATGAGTGACATGGCAAGGTTTTCTGTGAAAAACAATACAGAAGAATAATCAGTTGTTGAGAATAAATAAAACCCTCCAGAACTAGAGGACTAACAGAAGACAGAATTAAAAATACAATACAGCTAGACCAGGATTTCCACTAGGACCGGAAAAAAATAAGAAAGGATGTCAAAAATGTATGAAATGTGAAAGTAAAACTTCATAACTAAGTAACAGTATAAAGTATAAAAGAAACAGTACAACCACCTAGGGATAAAATCTGAAACATTAAGGTATAAAATAGATGTTAAACAGGAAGGGAAGTGGATATATAAATACATCTTAAGTTTGAAGATTAGAAAAGAAAAGGCAGATCTCTTATGAGAAAGAGATCATAAAGCAGAAAACTTTCAAGACAGATAAGGTTTTCTATGCCATATTATCTTCTTCTTTGCTGAGCAGTTTGTGACCAATCAGCTAGGGTAATATACTCTAAAACAGAAGCCCTAACTAAAATAAATAAAAATAAAGTAGAATAAAATAAAATGGTAAAGATAAATTAATTTGATGCAATTAGATTGGCCAGGGCAGGGGTAGGTAGAAAGGAAAGAAAGGAACAAAAACCTAGAATAATGAAGTAGCTGAGGTGGATCTGAATGCCACAGCCATTTTCTTTGAGATCTCATAGAAGAAAGAAGTCTCAGGGGACTAAGGAGCGCAAACCGTAACATTCATTTTCAAACACAAGAAAGGTGAGAACTCACAGACCAGTCACAGTATTCTCAAGATTTCAAAGATAATGGGAGAAGTTATTAAACAGCCAATTTATAAACACTCTACAGGACAATAAAAAGGTGATAAAAAACAACCAACACAGCTTTCTCAAGAACAAATCGTGTCAAAACAATCTAATTTCCTCCTTTGACATAGTAACTTTTACTCTAATGGATAAGAAGGAAGTAGAGGATGAGATCACTTTAATAAAGCTTTTCACACAGTGCCACATGAGAACATATAAGGAAGACAGAAAATACAGCCTTGTAGACTCAGTCTGAACAGAAGATTTAAACAATATTGGGGTTATGTAACACATGCTAACACAAGAGATAAAATGGTACTATTACACAGAATAGTACAAAACCAAGAAATAGCCTATATCTCACCCTAGCCACTAAACTCCTTCCTGTTTATATCTTGGGGTTCCAGCGAAGGTGTATGTTTATGGCAGGTTTTAACTTAAGCTGAACTGTAGCTAAACAAACATTAGAAAATGCATTTTACGTGGAATTAGGTGAAGGACAAAGAGAATTTCTTTAAGCATTTTAGGAAAGAATGCCTAATTTTTTGTATTAATAGTTGCTCAAAAGAAGCATAAGTTGAGTGAAGACTGGCAACAGAAACCAGACAGAATGAGCTAAAAGACAGTTTGAAACTGCTCTGTCATTTATGGGGTCACCTGAAAGGTCCAAATTGATGTGGTAGCTAACTGCCATCAACTGGGATCCACCCAGTGACCCAGCATCTATGTAACTGCAGAATATTATACCAAAAGGAGAGCTTCCTCCACAGATGGTGGCCACTAGCAGATGTATCAAGACACTGAATAACTTTGGAACACCAAAAAACAGCACTAGCTCATATCAGGTTACTGAACAGGCCAATTTAGGACTTATTTGTTTTATGGCTATTGTGTTATTGATGTAACTATTGATCTAAACCTTACGCTGCAACATCCTTCAGTGTTACAAGTTTTATAAAAATAAATAACATTGAACGACAGCCATATCACCTAGTGTGAATTACTATTACAATAACTGCTTATACCTCTTTGGGTTAACATTTACATGTCAGAACCTAATAAGCCAATGAGCAGGAAAAGGAAGAGTCAAGAGTTTGTATGCATAAAAGCTGACAAACGAAGTCCATTTCACAAGAAGAAACAATAGTCACAACTTTTTTTTTTTTTTCTTCTTTTTGGATAGGTGATCACCAGAGTCTGGTTTCATGAGCAGAAAGAATAGTCAGCAAGGAGAAAGACAGACAAAAGTTAAATCAAAACATGCAGAAGATAATTACAAGTATCAGACATCATAGAACGTGAAACATGTTCCTTATTACTGGAATAGCAAAACTTAACACTTTACACTAGTAGGGGACTGCTTTTGGTGTTGTCTGACTGTAGTTCTGTCAAGTACTCTGATGTTTTCATTCATTCCTCAGTCCTTTACTTTGAAGTAGATATATAACAGATAAACTATGAGATAACCTGTCTAGGTATGCCAAAGGGAAACCCACAGCTATGAATTCAGTTGGAAAAAGAGAATCTTATGTAGAATAAATATATATATATATATAAAGGTAATATATAAATGCATATTTATATGTATGCCATTTAACATCTGCTACTATGCATCAACCTCATGAACCTTCTTCAGTTTTCGTTTTTTCAGAGATTTCACTGAAGAACAAACAGAGGAAGTATCACCCTACTACAGGTTACTAAGAAAAGGACAGCACTAGAACTGACTTTAATAAATAAACGTTCAATCATTGCTTTTATATAGTAAGTTTTAAGTTAAATTCTGTAGTTAATCTGTAGTTAGAAAATGTATTTGTCTTGTTGTTACATGTAATAGACCTTCACAAGATATTTAATTTTTTGTAAAGAAAGAAAGCAAAGGCAGGTAAGGAAGGATAATATATGTATTTTCCTTCCAGACTTGAAAAAAAATATGTAAATATCTTACATGGAACTGCAGTGATGATCAGAAGTCTAGAAATCATGATGCAGTCAGGGAAGACCTAAGCACAGGGACCTAAGAACTACTTTAGGGTAGGGAAGACTGAGGGATAGGGGAGGAGTCTTTTCATATGTAAAGGGATGCATAGGAAAAGAGGAAAGAACATTTTTCCAAAGCCGTTTTGATAAAAACAGACATAATAACTGCATTGGCAACGAGGGAGATGATAGATAGCAGTTTGGCATTAGGAGAACATATCTAACTGCAAGTCTAGAGAATCCATATAACAGGTTACTTATATAGGAAAGTGCCTAAGGGTTGTAGAATTTCATTCACTCAGGGCTCTCAAGAAGAGTTTAGACAAGCAACTGTCAGGAGTGTCAAGCTTAGCAAAGGCAGCAGCAAGACGCAGATGTTTAATTGCACTTATAGATTAGTTACAGAAGCTTCAGATTCTGTACTTCATGTTTCAGAGAAAGTATTCACAATGCAACACATAAAATTACTAACATCTAAAATGATGTTTTTTGTGCCAAGAACTCTCTCATTAAAAGGCAATAAGTTGAACTGTGAACAAATAAATCTCCTGTGTAGATCAAACTCCTGTCACTACATTTGAACATATCTGACCATCATTCTCGTAGTACTGTCATTTTCACCACTTATACATGTGCTTGTTTGAAAGGTTGTGCAGACAGCAAGCACCTTCTGTGGAGATCTGTAAAATGCCGGTATGAGTGAAGTGTGAATGTCAATGACTGTGTGTGTCAGTACCAGAAGAAACAACACCGCGAACAAAGAACATCATTTATTTAGAATTAGGACAGGACTGGTGACAAAAAGCTGGAGAACACTGACCTCAGCTCTGATAACAGAGGGATAATGCTGTCTGTGCCATTCCTCTCCTGTCATTTCAACAGGAAAATAGACTGCAGCCATAAGATATTGGGAAATGAGGCTACTGCCAGCAACTTTACCTCTGATTCATTGGGAGTGAATAAGTAAGAGCCCAGGGCAAAAGATCAGGCCATAAAATGTGTTGCCTCATAATGACTATTAAAAAATTTAACCAAGAAATGAGTCACTGTCACCAATCAAGAAGAGCCCAAAATATGGCTTGATATCTAGAAACAATTAACACACACATATATATTTTACAAACAGGAAATGCAAAAGTGTTTTTTTTTTCCTTCTTGTGACTAATACTGAGGCAATTTTATAGCACATATGTGTTGCCCTTCATATTCAATGGGATTTTAATCAACAAATCAGTGAGTCTTTCCTGGTAAATACATTTTCCTTCTTTACATACCTAAATTACATAGGTTAATACTAACTCTCCTCTGTTTGTAAAAACTCATTGCAAGATTAATCTGAAGTGCAGGGGTTTTCTCTTGAATTTGTTCTTAATATTCTGCATACTGTGGTGAATATCGATCTGAATTTTAGAGCCTTGCCAGCAATCTTTTCTATGTCTGATAATATTTCCCTAAGACAATGAGGTGAGATGATTAAATTGAATCCTGATGGCTAAGAGGAGCATGAAATGCAAGGCTATAAAGGCACTGCTACCAATTTGTTTGCAGGCCATGCTCCTAAGTCAATTGGAATATGTGTGAAATAATGCCATTAAATGTAATTTATATTCAACAGAGAAAAGCTGTGGAAATAAAATGGGCGACTTCAAGCTTTGCCTTTAGCATCTCCTAAAATAGGTTTTACTAACTAACATTTAAAATTACTCTACTTTTTTTTGGTTTCAGTTTAAAACAACTCTGATCTCATATTGCTCCTGACAGCATGCTCTCTGCTATCTTACTGAAACTCTAATCTGCATCTGCCCTTTATTTTATTTTTATTTCAAAAGCTCCGTTCTCCTTACTTTGTTTTGGTCCTCTCTCTCAATAACATTCGATTAGGTGATAATCTCCTAGTTGCATCTATTTTGTTTTACTTAGGATCTACAGCTAATTCAAACAATTTTAATTCTAAGAATTTAATTCCTGACTGGAAGACATACATAACCTGGATAAAACAAGGACAAAAACACTGTGGGATAGAGCTGTGGACTTAATCCCAAAATGAAACCAGACAAACTGAATTTGCAGTAAGTGGAAGAAGAAATTAGACTTGCAAAATCATGGAAAATCTGGGTGAAGTTTTAAAATTCTGTAAAACTACAAGCCAGATTTATTTATTTTTTAACTTTGTGCAAATTCTTTAAGGAGATTAATATATCCTCTCTTTCTAAAACAGAAAGAATTTTGACATACATAGGAGCAAAGAATCCTGACCATTTTTAGCATTAATCACATGTTGTCATAATGACATAATGAGATATTGTGAAAGCTTTCACATAACTAAGACATATGTAATTTTATCTTAATCTACATGACCTATGCTATAACAAACCCAGAGTTCTTTAAATCTGCAAGACACATCAGATTCTGTTAACTTATGCAATGTATTTTTCTTATGGAGGCAATTATTATATTTTCATATTTATGTTTTATGAACTTACTTAGACTAAAGAAGAGATTGAGCTTGTTTACAGTGTTGAACTCTGGAAGAATTTGATTTTTATTTTGACATAATAGATATATGCCAGCTAAAATCAGAAAAGGGTGAAAGGACTGAAAGAACAACTCTATTTTGCAAGAAAGTAGTGAGGATGAGACTGAATATTCTAATCTGTCAATATAGAAGTCAGATTTCAGTACATCAGTACATTTGCCAGAAAAAGATGTTGATCTCTGCTGATGGTGAACCACTGCTAAAGGCTGTTTTTCCCATGTTTTGTTTCCTGAGCCCATTATTAATGTTGCATTATTCTGAAAATCAAATTGTACCTCTCTGAACAGGTCAGAACGTTTTCTAAAGATGTGCTTGTCGACTTCTTGATTAACAGTTGTATAATGGACGTCTAGTATGGATAATGTTTGACAGATTGTGTCTCTGCCCTTTGTATCTTATAAATGGCAAATTTATGCTATTTGATAGATTAAATGGATACAGCAGATGGGAAAAACAACATTGTTTTGTTTGTAAAGTTGGTTTTAAAAGAAAACATTAAATATTGGCAAAATTTTTACAGGAAGCCAGACGACACTATACTTATCAAATAGTAGGTCTGCAGTAAATAGTTCATAGAAAAACTGTAGCAAGCAAAGTAAAATGTGTGTGTGCATATACTATTTTAAATGATTTAATATTTTAAGTAATGTTGAAGCAACAGTGTAAATCAGGTACAAAAAAAAAGAAAAAGAAAAAAAAAAAGAGGAATAAAATGGCTTTTGCATAAAATCACCTCAAGCAGAGGAAACAATTCATCTTTGATTTGTATTCCATCAAATTATCTCTGATACCTACATGTTTAGAACAGAACTTTTACTAAATTCTGCTCTCAGTGCACACACATACAGAATGCTTATCCAGGCAACCCAATGCGACAGAGCAGTCTCAGAAAACACAAATTGCATAGCTGCCCATAGTTCACAGTCTTCTTGTATTTGCTGGGCTTAAAAGCCCGACCTCACTTTTTTTGGTAGGATCTGGAGCTCTTTGCATTTCAGACAATAATCAGTTATGAGCCCTGAGATCCATTTCTAAAATTTAGAAAAGTAGAGATAGAAAAGTAGAGGGAGAAAAGTAGAGGTAGAAAAGTAGAAAGGAAGTGCAGCAGAAAAGAAAAAAGATGACTCAAATAAGCTCTCAGTATTGGCTGTCAGAATACTGTGGTTTAACTGTTCGCAAAACATAATTTCATGATATTTTATCATGAAAGCTTAATGCCAAAGTCATGATGTTTGTATAACTATTTCACATTGTTTTCTTTACTATCATCACAGAATCAAGAAATCTGAGCACAACTTAGTTTAGTAGGGAATTCTGGAGCTCATCTTATCCTAACTCCTACTCAAGGCAGAGACATTTTATATTAGGATTTTGTGCAGTCAGGCCTGTGCCCTCTGCCCCTGCCAGAGGTAGTCACCCTCAGCTCCTGCCTGCTCCCCACTGCTGGAGTGGCCCTGCTGTCGCTCCTGCTGCTCCTGGACACACTCATAAGGGCTGACACCCAGGTCTGAATTTATAATTATATATGTACAGATATACATGTGCAGATATATGTATTTTATATATGTAATATTGTGCTATTTGAGGTATACAAAGCACATTCTCGTAAATATCACTCCGTTTTCAAATAGCATTTTAAGTCATTTTCTTTCAAAGCAGATGTATATATTCTTAAGGATATGACAGTAGTCAAATATGTGTATTACGTTAATACAATTTTGGTCTAACTATAATTTATGATTGAAACGGATCTATTATTTGTCACACACAGAGTCTTCAGCACTACTTTTTGAATGTTATAATTAAGCTATGCCTCCTTTAACATCTTTTTTACCTGATTTGAATAAAGATGCATGTTTTACAACAGAATGGCCCTGAAATAACAATAAAATTAATATATACATTTAAGAATTGATTATCCATAAATATAACCCATATTACCTCCTGGAGAAATCAAGTGAAAAAAAAGATAAAATTAATTAAACTTCTAAAGTCACTTAATAATTTACTCTTTGTCTTTCAGTAATTGCATTAAGGAATTCCAAAGTGATTTTAAGGATTCCAGTATTTAGTAGCTCATGTTCCACTTGCACAGCAGAGAAGTCCTGTTCCTGCCGACTGAAGCCAGGCTGGCATTAGGGAGGTGTAGGGCAGACAACTGGTAGGACTGCTGGTTTTGCAGCCAGTGCTCTCAGCCCTGCTGCATACACGACTACCAGTGGTTTTGTGACTAGAGTTCAGAACACTTCAAAACAGGAATGTGCTGCAGGACACTGATTACAGCAACACATTTCTGTGTGGAGCCAGGGGAAATGGAAAGGGTTTTGAACCTGTCAATCCAGGAAACTAGTGGCTGGGGCCCTGATGAATTCCTATTCCAGGGAATATTCCTGTCCCTATGGAAGGCAGAAGAAAAGATGTATCCACTGAAACTTTCATCTCCAAATTTATACTGCTTTTCTTCTCCAGACAGTAAAATTCAGTCTTGTCTGTGTTGCTGAGAGCAAAGAGGCAATGCTGACTACAGCGGCCAGAAATTAAAACTCCAAGTCCTGTACTGTACAGTGATTTAATCATAGCAATAAAGTCAAATTACTCCCATCCCGTGTGATGAGTCCAAGGATAAGTAAAGGAGGAATCTGGGTGTAGCTGGTATCCACAGCCCTGCTGCAAACAGAAGACAGCACTGGTACTGCTACAGACACTGCAATCAGCAGATAAGCTCCAGTCAGTTCCCATTCTGAGCTCTTCACCTGCTCTTCACCTCTTCACTCTTCCCGTTATTTCCTCAGAAAATTTTCAGACCTGAAACCTCTTACTACAGCTCTATGTGCATCTTTTGTCTGCACAAGTGATGTGGCTGTGGAAAACTCCAAAACTTCTAACGGACAAGAGAAGGATGTTGAGTGGAGACTGGGGTAAATGGGGAAAAGAGAGATAACCAGTGGAAAAGTAGCTTGAATATGCTGCTCATTTTGTCCTTTGTATATGAGCTAATTTTGGCAAATAATTTTTATTTTTTTATCTCTCCATTTACATTTATGAATACGTTATGAAAGGAATCGTAAGTGTACCTTATACAATGCAAAGTTTATGAAAAGTGGCCATTAAGAGACTCATGGAGGTTTAAGTGAAGATTTCTTAAACATGCTGGGATTGAGAACATGACTGAACTGCATGAGGGGAACAAAAGAGGACTGGCTCAATCTTTATTTCTCTTTTGGAGAAAATGTCTTCTTTGATTTCATTGAAGACACATCCCTATATTAATTTGCATTTGTCAACTTTCAAAATATAAATATTTTTATTTTGTTCTTTTTTTCTTGTTGGTAAGCAAAAGAAAAATGTTTCTTCTTGCTACAAAATTGTAGAGCCTTGTAAAAATATATTTTTTCAAGTGGAGTAGAAAGTGGACATATTTTTTTATCACGTGTACATTTTAAACCCATCTGTAAGAAAGGTTTGTACATTTTTCAGTGATTCATTTTGTCTTCAAACTTGAAGCATCTATTTTCATCAAAGTTTGATGTTACAGCAAGAGTCACTGATGCTTCATAGGCCTAGAAATGATCCCACTGCTCACTAAGAAACTCAAGCTGTGGTCCAGGTTTGTCAATCTAGTTATTTCTTCATGCAACCAACCAACAGTTGTAGGAACAGTTGTAGTTTCCAATGGCAAAATAAAAATAAAAATCTTTCTCTCATTAGAATGAGTTCAAGATAGAGTTATGTACCAATAATACCATGCCATAATGATTAAGCCATCAAGTGTTTCTGGCAGGATGATGAGTGTTGGGGGACACAGGGAGATCTTCACAGGCCTCAAGTGAGGCCTAGGTCTCTGTAGGCCTCGGGCTGCCCAAAGGTGACCCCTGCTGCCTGCACATGCTCAGTCATGCCACTTGCCCTGGTTGAGCAGTCTTGCAGAGCACCAGGTGGTTCATCACACCCATGAAGGAACATTCTGGCAGCCCCAAGGTGGGGGCTAAGCACTCCTCAAAGGTGGGGGCTGGAGCGAGCTGCTCTGGCCAACCCTCTGTGTGACAGGGGAGCGCAGCCAATGAGGACATTTTGGCAACAGCCCTCACCCAATCATGTGTCTCCCTCCTCCCATCATCCCGCCTACCGTTCGTCATATAAAAGCTTATGTTAGCTGTAATAAAGTCGTCGCTTGACCCTGAACCATATTGATTACGTCTTTTGTCAACTGTCCGGGTGTTTAGGCAGTTGGTGCTGCCTGTCCGCATATAGGGCGCCGTCGATGCGGCTGAAGCCCTGCGGCGCACGACCTCCTCACCTTGGGTGGGTCCGACCCGACGGGGCCAGCCCGAGAGAGTGCCCCGGTGCGGCGCTGTCCTCCTTCCGGCCCGCAACCGGACATCGCAGAGGATCCAGGATCCCGGAGGGTGAGACAAGCTGGTTCCCCGGCGGGGGCCAAGATCACGCGCGAGAGCGTTGGCTCGTTGGCCGGGCCTGAAGACCTGCAGCCTAGTGCCAGCCCCAGCCAGCAACCTTCACGGGCGGACGCCGACAGATTAGTATCATTAATTTAATCTTTTTTTTTCTGTTGCTTGTTTTTCTTTTTTTTTTTTCTTTTTTTTTTTTTTGTGTTGCTGTAGGATAAGGCAACAACAACCACAGAAAAAAAGCCCTGCAAACAGAATATCTTCTGTAGTTCAGAAAATTTTGCCCAGACTTATTATCATTCAGAATATCTCCTTGATCCTGGTGAGATGGCTTATTTGTATGACTGGAGTGTGCCTAATTATGAATGTCCTAATGTCCTAATCATGAATGTCTGTCCTAATCATGAGTGTTCTAAATGATAGATATTTTGCTCTAATTAAAGCTTATTAGTTTCAGGGACTGAAGTGCAAAACAAGCACAAATAATGTGTTTAAATGCCCCAAGATTCATGGACATTTATGGCAAGCTTTATGTAATTAAAGTTATAAAGGTGACATAAAGATGAAATTCAAGTTTGTCCTGTAGTGGCAATCATGCTGGAGCTGAGTAGCAGATGTCTGCCTGAATATACATCCAGTGCACTTGGTCATCAGTCCTCTGGCTAGTCAAATGTCCCCGAGACAGCTTCTGTATTGGGAAAACAGATACCTGATTTGAGACAAGAAGATTGACAGAAACCTCCTTACCTTCACCACAAAACATTTCACTAATGGTTGCCAGAGCTCTCCAGGTGGGAAATTCAGACAATTCGGGAGATTACTCCTGCTGTGCACAGGCAAATTCATAAGGACTATTGGTTTGCCTCAATGCATTGATTAACATCTGGGATGGAGAATCTGGCTGCCCTAGAGACTCTCCGAGGCAGGTCTTGCTGCAGAATGGACTAAACAGTACATGGAGAAGGAATTGGAAACAATCATTAGGTACTGTGCTTGCGTATGCAGAAATGATCACTCAGGACAGTCTTTTGAGCACAGTTTAGATATGATGTGATGATGTGTTCTATATGCAGTTTAGGATAATCAAAAGCAATAGCTCATGCATATGCTGAGGTGGTCACACAGGACTACAGACCAGCTGGATGTAAGTATTCAGTGGAGCTGCGGTTCACGGAGTCACTCCTGATCCAGATGAAGATGTCACTGCAAAGGCCCTTGCCCTAGAAACTGCTGTCACAACCCAGAGAGAGTCTGATCATCTGTTTTGAGTGCTCTGATACCTTATTACCCTATTTAGAAACTCAAAATAAATTCATTTTTTGTTTGTTGGTTGGTTTGTTTTTAAAAAGATGCTGTACATGAGTGTCCTTACCACTTAGTCCTGTAAGGAGGCAGCAAAAGCAGGTTGGTCCTCAAGGGCCATACCAGCAAGAGCCCTGTCCCCCAGCACCTGTGCATGGCAAGCAGGGAATGTCCCCTGATGGCAAATAGGTTCAGACAGAAGCCCAAGTAGCCAGGCAAGGCCTTAAGAGGGCAGTTGTCCGCCTACCTAGACTTGAATCCTTTGAAACAGAAAGTCCATGAGTCTTAAGGGGACAGAAAATTGTTTGCACAGAAAGTCAAACTGATGAGTAATGGTTAATATTAAATGTATCTTTTTTTAGACTATCATTTCCTTCAGAAACCTGAAAAGAGACTGGGAAATCCAATGTTTATGAATCTCTTAAGGCATATTAGGAAAAAAAAGGTAGAATAGTAGTGAAAAACGTTTATACTGTATGCTAAAGCTTCTGTAAGGATCTTTTCTGCATTTTACCTTTTGTTTCTGGTTCCTTTAAATTGGCAAGACCAATTGCTTGGATCTGCAGAACAGGCATCTTGCAGTCAGGGCCAAGGCTGCGTTTCCTGCTCCAAGTAACAAATGCCAATAAGCATTTGGAGTCCCTAACCTTCCCTCCTTCCTGTTTATTAATCAGGGGATATGATCCTCTACAAATATTTTGCTATAAGGATCTGTGTTCTTTAAGAGATTTGTGTATTTTACCTAAACCTTGTTTGCCATTCATTTACTTGGCATACATTGTTACCACTACTATTAGGAAGATGAATTTTGTTGGCAAAGGAGATGATTGAATTGAATCAATATGAAATCAGATAAATGTTTCGAATGGCAAAAAGTCTCTCTGAGGATGACATGCTCTTTGTCAATTTTTACCTCAGCCATTATAATCTTACATATGACTACTACTTCAAGTTAATAATTTAAGATATTGGTACCTCTCACTACAATAGAAAGGAACAAAAACAGGAATATAAGGTAGGTGTTTCCATCCAAATAAAACATCTCCCTGATAGCTTTTAGAGAGGTCCTGAAAATTCATTTCTAAGCTCAGCACCTTCCTCAGATCTACTTCACCCAGAAGAGTCTATCCACATTTTCCTGCAAGCTACATAATTGCCTTCAGTCCTAGGTAAACTTCACAGGATGTAGGTTATAACCACAGTCTTTTCAGCTTTATGACAAAACTTAAAACTAATACAGAAAGTTAAAATCCAAATACCAAAGACAGTACATGTATGAATAAATTAAATACTGCCATTTTGGGCATATCATTTTAGATGTCTCTCCAAAGGAAATGATGAATACTGTGTACAGAGTAAATTTTGTGGCACTGGACATCTTCTTAAGATGCTCTAGATTGCTTAAGATATTTCTCATCGTTTCAGCTGAGAAAACCAGAATGCAGTTTAATGTGAAGGTGACCTTAAACACTTACTATTATCAGCAGTCTGAGAATACCTTTTAGAAGTTGAGTCTTTTCTGCAGTCTGATCTAAAGTACTGGATATTCCAGTGGGACAATTTACTTCAAGTTTAAATTGCCTTTCAATTTGTGTTTCTCATGTCATATTTCCTACTAGTAATTTCATCTGGCATCTTATTTTAACAGAAAACTGGAAGAAAGTAGTTTAAAAATTAAGAATTGCATTGCCCTTTGTGCCCTTCTCTGTATATTTCCATTCTGATTTCCTCTTTGTAATTTTTCAAAAGCTGCAATGCTATTGAGCACAAACAGACCTATATGAGGAGTTACATGACAGGTGTTGAAATATTGCAGGAATTTAGTATTTTAGTGTTCTTTGATGATAGCCAAAGGTAATACCATTGTGTCAGCATAAATTAACTATGCTACATCTGTGATACCAGGTGTAATAATGTGATTCCCATATGGTGATTATGGGAAATAATGAAATAGAAAAATTGCAAAGGAGTTTGTTCTTCATACCTTATTTTGTGTTTTAGATTCTTTCCAGATTGACTGGGATTTACTGAGGTGCTGATTATTGCTTTCAAAATATTTGAAGTAGATAAATGATGCTTTGTCAGAGAACTCATTTTCTGAAGAAGTCCATTAGCCAGATTCAGATGGAATACGTTTCTTACTAGGATAGATTAAAAAATTAAAAATTCTTTTATTTCACTTGATGCTTGAAATACACTTCCAAATTTGACGTTTGAGTCAGAAAATAAAACTCTGTGATCTAGAAGATTCTAGATATGAATAGAGGGTGCTTTTATCAGGCACAGGCAACAGAAGTAACTTTGCTAGAGTTTCTGTAAGATTAGAAAAGCCATTACCAGAACCAACAAAAGAAAAAATCAATAAATGACAATTACTTTTTGTAGAGATAATATTAACTCATTTGAATACTAGAGATTTCTGCAAGAATCTTGGAAGCTACATCAAAGAACTTTATTTTAGTATGTACAGTGATACAATGCATTAACATTTGACTATCATCTAAAACATTTCATTTAAAGTCCTGTTTTAATATGACTGCTCATGAAAGTAGATGCTGGGCTCTATCTTTTTCTGCATATGTAGACCTACTTCTTTGGAATATACTTAGGAATTTTAGCCTGCTCTGTCAGTTATCATATTCCTGATCTGGTCCTCTGAGAGTTTCCAATCTAGTAAAGTCCTGAAAACTCTAAATCTTGTTTAAAGTGATGCAAAGAGGTCTTAACATTTTGAAATATTATTAGTCCCTTAAGCTTCTTCACAAATTCTCAGCTTATTTTCACTTAAGTGTTTGAATATTACGTATCTTTTCATCTTTCAAATTGCTGTCAACAATTAGGACAGGTGGTGACAGTGGTAAAAAGAGATATTGCATAAAATCTTCAATTTTTCAAAATAATCCTACTGCTGTGTCCCTGTTCACTCAATGGTAAGTATTGTCCTATGATGCTATACCGTAAAAATATCTGAGGTGACACAGAAGGCAGTAAATTCTGCAAATGTTGTGCACTGAACACAGTAGTTCTTGATAAGCTTAAGAGAGGTTAGGAGAGCAAAAGGGGCTGCCTCAAGAGTGAAATATTTGATGCTGCATCATTTTGATTATGTGGGCCCTGAAAAACAGCACCGTCTGTGCTGTTAATGGAAATTAAGAAAACGAAAAAAAAAAAGAAAAAGATAATTTTAAAAAATTAAAAGATTAAAAAAACCCTAATGATTTAATTGTAGCATAAAATTGCATATTTTTGAATACAGTGGAAAATTTTAAGTTGCAGTATAACTGAAAAAAACTGCTTTAGGCTTATTAACATAAGCATTTAAGAGCCTGCAGCTTTTAGGCAAAACAGAAGAACAAAAACGATGTAGCTTCAATTTTGCCATGTTAAACTATTTCCAATTGATGCACTACTTCACATCAACAACAAAATTCCATGACATTAAATTGAATGTTCTCAACAAAAAATAAAATATTTGTATGCATCCCTTTTAAAATTAATGTATGATGAAGATAGAATGGAAAATACCTAAAGACATATGTCTTCCTTATTTTGCCAACTACATGTATTTTGAACCATCACTTCATAATTGGTCTACTTTTTTGAGTATTTCTTAATGTATTTGAGTGGAGTAAACAAGCAAGGAATTTAAATAATCTGCAAATAATATGAATGTTACAATTATCTTCAGAACTGATAGCAACCATTATAGTCTTTTTATCTGTGAAACAGAACTGTAAGTATATTTTAGAATTATAAATGTGTAATATGCATTTATTGTATAACATATATTACAGTGAATGAATTCCATAAAAATAAATTAAAAGTTAAATAGACCATTTTCTGCTTGCTATCTATGACAAATCCATAAGCCATAAATATTTACCTTGTGAATTAATTAAAAAGGAACTATATTAACTGAAAGAAAAATTGCTTGCACATATGTGATCTGTAACATATATATTCCTTTTGAACACTGGAAAAGGAGAGATATTCAGATTTCTTTTTAAATACTAAAAGACCAGGGAATACAATTGGATTTTAATCTGGTTTCTGCGAAATGATTTGCCATCATGTTTGAAATCCCTTAACAGAGGAGACTGGCATTCAGGAATGTGAAGGAATGCAAGGTACATCAAGACAATAGAGTTGTGGGAAATGCATTTTGTCAACAGTGGAAGTGAATTTGAATTCAAGATCATCTGAGAAATTCTGCGTGTTTTGTTATGAAATGTTAAGACATTAAAATAGGAAATAAAATGCATTTTTTTGGCTTATGAATAACAAACAGTTGAATGGTTCTGGTAGTGATAATGACACTGTTAACATGCTTATGGGTGAAGCAGTGGTTTATGCATTCTGCAGATAATCAGGGACTTTGTTGTAAGAAACGGATAAAATGTAGCATTTCCTTTTTATATAAACTAGTAATGCTCGTCTTAAAATCCATGCTAGAAAGTAAGAAGTTACTAAAAGAGTAAGCGTAGAAAAAAGATTAGGAGAGTTCTGAAGCAAGCCACTATACAAAAGTAAATAAGAGAGCTGTATGGAAAAAATAGACTAATTCTCACCTTTGATGTATTCATGCAACAAATCTACAACACAACCTTTAAGAAATATATTCTAATTAAGAGCTATTCTCTTGACTGGGAAGTATTTTAGTAGGAACGGTCATATAGTCAAGACAGGTGATTGATCTTTCCCATGCAGAAATGGATTATCCAAAAGACACTATTCAAAAATTCATGTAGACAGGCCAAAAAAAATGAAGATAGAATGGAAAATAAAATTTTGGTTCTGTTACCAGCAAGCACTCTCCTTGCCTATTTGATTGTTTAAGGTGAATGGGATCAACATAGAACACTTTTAATTTTAAACACAAAAAGATATTTTAATATTTTTATAAAATAATTTGTCATGATATAAATGCTTAGAGTGCCTCTCAAAATGACAGAAACCTATAATTATTATAAATTTTTCATTTTCCAGTAAAACCGAAGAACAGAGTCACAGCTTTGCTCTGCTAAGAAGACATAGCAAATGCAATGCAAATCTTTCTCTTTTGCCATGGAAAAAAACATGTAATTGTTGTCATCTTAGATTTGAAGTTCTTCCCTGTTGCATTATACATTTTTGGCGATGTATGATCTACTAGTTACAAGGTTTGATAGACTATAGTCTTATTAAAAGTAAGTCAATATAAAATGTTTTTCCATTAAAATACAATTATTTGATGCAAAATTATATTAAGTCCTTATTAATAAGGTACAAATTGAAGTCTATAAAGAAAATATATTTATGTTGCAATCTCCATAATAAAGAACTAGAATTTTTTAAAAAAACAACTCTTGTGTTTCTTAGAGCTAGGATTGGTGTTTATTTCCAAAAGAAACACCTTGAGAAGTGATTTGTGTTTAATAAACTACTTAGATAAAATGCAGCTACAGACAGGTTCTGTCCTGTATTTTGTTTTTTTAAAAAACTAGTTTCCTCAGTGTGTCTGTGACTAAGTCTGAGCCACCCTCTCCATCATCCCCAATGATTCTAAGTCCATGCTTAATTCTACCAAGCTTGATAGAAAGAGGGATGCCTGAAATAATAGTTGTTTGTATGAGCTTCATGAAAAGTAAAATTTGTGTAGAGAAGCAAAATCCGTATTCACTTGTTCACTGTAGAAAAAAAAACACAGGCAATTTGCTTTCTAGACATATAAAGAAGATTATGATTAACTTTACATTAATGGCCTTGATACTGAGGTTTGTCCCACTAAAATATAAATAAGTCTGAATCAGAGGTACTCAACTGAAAAAAAAGAGTAATATTTACGGTATTTAAAAATCCAGACATGACTGTGTAAATTAACATCATTTGGTAATTTGTTATATAATTTCAGAAGAAATTCCATGTAGAAATATCTGTATTTCATTTTGATTTCTGTACAATTGCAAACAAGAAAAAGAATTATAAAAACAAAAACTTTCTTTCCTCAGGTATAAAATAATGTATGTTCCTTTACACTGTAGAATGGATTCTGATTTTCTCTGAGGTGCTACAGATTGAATTGGTATTATTGAGGTTACAATCTAGTTTTTGAATATCAGCACACAAAAATGCCTAGTCACTTATACGTTAATATGAACACTGCTAAGAGTTATTTTCGTGACCTCCTAATTAGGTGGTCAGACTATTCCACAGTAAATCTTGATGCTGCAAAGATGGAGTCAAAGCACTGCTAGCTGCTCCTGGAATCATTTGTACTGGACTGGAAGAGATGAACAGGATGAACCAGATGCCTTTCCAGCTGTGCTGTGGAAGTGCAAACTGACCAAGAGTTGAAGCATCTGTTACCTCCAGTATTGGCTGTGGTCAGCTGGCCAGGACCTGTGGCCCAACTGCATCTGACCTACTTATCCTTGGTATGCTCAATGAAATTAATGGTGATCTACAAAACGTGATAAATAAAATTTAAAAAGTCTGGTAATATCATTTTGCTTCTTTCTTCTTTTCTGTGTGATTGTCTTCTGCAACTATGAACACTTTTCCAGAAGCAAAAATAAGTTTTACATAATGGTACAGATTGGACATCTTCATCGAGTAAATATTATTTGATGTGCTTTCTGATAAAATGTGAATTGGGATTTCAACTAGTCCTGCATATTAAGGTGTTACTAATTTAAATTAGTTCTGAAAAGAGCATTATGGTGGTTTGTATTCTTAGTCAACAAGCATGAATTAAATTGAATTATTTTAAACAGAGTTGATCTGAAATTAAAGCAAATATTTATTCTTGTTCCTATACCCTCCAAATAATTTAAATAATATAGTGAGCATGTTAACCTCACAGAAATATCTCTCATTTGATCAGATTTTCATGTAATTAAGCACAGTAACAGTGCTTTGGATACGCTGGGCAAACTTCGGGTGTCCAAAAAATTTCTACATTAAGACACTTATTTCATAAAATGGAAATATGGCATGTTTGGAAATGTAAATGGGATGGAGGACAGGAATTGTCTGTCTACTTCATCAAATACTATCATGAGTTTGAATGTCTAAATGTTGTTTATTTGCTACTTTGGTGCATGCTTGCTATTTTGAATGTTCCTCTCAAAATTTTTAAAGACAAATTATAAATATATAGAATTTAAAGGGAGACTTTATTCTCCCTAGACACAATCCCTGTAACTTGCTTGTCCTAATGCTGCTGTCTGAAAATGAAAGCACTCTCAGCTATTAAAATATCTGTAATAAGTGATGAGGAATCACAACACCATTCATAACACCATTAATTGATATTTTTTTGATATTTAAGATCACTTAACCATGTCGGGGCCATGGAAATAGAACAAGAAGAGTTCTGAGTCCTTGAGTCTTTGAAATAGGATGAGAATTAGTACTTAACCCAATTTAAAGATGTTTTTGAGCTGTAGGTAGCTTGCACAACTGATTCCCTTGGCATACTTTAAAGCTATATCAGTTTTATGTCACTTTAAAATCCCAGTTATGTCAGTGTAAAAACCTTTTCCTAGGATATCCATTGAATGACAGTCTTCTACTAGGGTGAGTGATATTCATGTTTTATTAATAGTCTTTGTCAACTGGAAGAAATCACAGTTATGAAATGCATGTGGTGTGAAAATAAGGAAAGAAGGAACTGGCTGCTGAGTCAATAGTGTCACAGCAAACAGGAGCTATTGACTCAACAGGGTTATTACACTGCCAAAAATTGATAGCTTAACTACAGTGTAAAAATACAAAAACAGATGCTACTGAGTAAAAAGCTGTAAAACTTAATTACTCAAATGCTGACACCTAGAAAAAGTGTAGTCTGTTATGAGTTATAGATTGGTTTAAAATATTTTGACATTTAAAACCAATTTCCAGTGGAATGAACTAATACTTAGCAAAGATGCTTTTTATCATTCTTTTTATCATAATGCTATTGACCACAGCAATATATTGTTAAACAACAATGAAACTGTGTCTTTTTACTTTGTAATGTATTCAAGCCTAACCTGCTGTTTTATGATAGCCATTGAAAGATTTCCTGGAAATTAGAAAAAAAAAATCAAATTAAAGTCATTCTTTATTAATTTTCACAGAAAACGTTGTAAGGATAAGGAAGTAGATGTCTAGGAGTTCCAATATGGTTAGACATTGCTCAATATTTTAAAGTGACAGATTTCTGAGGTCTCTTTTTTTTTCTTTTCTGAAGCGGAAAATGGTAGGAGGTATCTAACAAATGACTAAACACTCTCTGAAACATTACCTCTGAAAGTATAATACAGTTTTAAACTGGATTGGTTGCTTGGAATTGACAAAGTATGACAATTTTGATAGTGTCCTCAGACTTTGAAGAAGCAGAGAATGTTTTAAGCCACACTGATAATTATGAACAATGTGAAGAATAATTATTTTGTCCAGATCTCAAGCTACAATCACTGACAGATTATATGATCTGATGAAAAAAATGGAATATTGTTGAAATAATGTTTTTAAAAGACAAGTTTTCTTTTTTAAATTTAAATATGCAATCCTTTTCAAGAGAAAATAAAAAAAAAATAATTAGGCTGTGAGTGAAGTGACTTAGACATAAGTTATTTTCTTTGGTTACACTAATTGGAACTTAACGTAACTTTTGCAAGTCATGAAAGAACTGTGATGATGATGTACGTTTCAGTACCACCAAAAAAGATTTGTTAATTTATTATAGCAGTATAAACATACACAATATGACAATGATAAGGTATAAGACACATAGCATAAAAAACAATTAATGTAATGTCTCATCAGAAAACACATTATGCAAAGTCCAGATATCACACAAGTAGAAGAAAATTTCGAGCAGTAGAGTCAGGCGATAGTTTCACTAATTTTAAGAACACTATGGGAAGTCTGTTATTCAGGTAGCAAAGATTTTACCAGCTTTTTTATTGCAGCTCCCATTGTCTTCAAAATCAGTGATATTTGTGTTGTTTAATACGATGCCAATATAACAAGTGAACTAACAATGATTATTTTACCATTACTGATACAAATAACTTGTTGTTGTTGTATGTGATCAGAGAATTTTAAATCAAAATAACATCTTCCTCTCCTTACTATTTCAAAATACTCTTTTACAGCTGAATTGGTAAGAATAGAAACAATGTAGTTGAGGCAGCATTCCTCTCAGAGAGAAGGAAAGGTTGAAGAGAACTTCTTCAGAGGAAATTGACATCCAATACAATGTCCCTTAAGCTCTAGCTATGAGGAAAAGAAAAAATGAAAATAGCATTTTTTTTCTGAACATTTATTCCATTAAAGAAGCTTTTGAGGAAAAAATAGTTTTAATGCAAGAAATTCTGATTAGGATTAACTTTGTTCATGCTGTTAAAAGCATCTTCTGCAGATACCTACAGCTATAACAAGCCCATTTACCAGTGTAACTGGCTGTTATTCTACACTGATTATATGCTCCACTAGAAACAGAGGGAGATCAAAACACAGAACGCTTTGCATGTCTTGAAAGCACAACAAACTCTAGTGAGATTTCATTTTGTGAATACATTGAATATATACAAAGCTAAAAATTGTCTCAGGATTTATGCAAATTCTTTGTTAGAATACAAATGACAGCTGACAAAGCTCAAAATGTTGTGAAGATAGGGGTGATACGCGAGGATGGATATTTTTACTGATTCTAGGTACACTATAAAATGTTCTTAATTTAAAATTAGAAGGGAAGGTAAGTTTTATAATGCTTTTTAAAGGTTCATTGGATGATATAGAATTGCTGCATCTTTCTCTGCATTTGACTTCACAGGAAGAATGATCTGTGTCCTTGAAGTTATTTTCTAGATAAGATCCAATCTTTTCAGTTATAACTCACAGAAGAGAAAGACTGCAGTCACCAGGCTTGACAGCTGAATTCCAGTTTTCATAATAAAACCTTCTTTCCTCAAACTGGTCACAAAGGCTAATATACCTCTTTATTTCTAGCAATTTTGGAAACACATGCTTTTTAGCACCTGTTGATAATTCACTGAAGTTCAATAAACAAATATTAAAGATATTTGAATGTGAACAATAACAAACATTGTATAAAACATAGTCCCCCCTTTTCATGCTTCATGCTATTGCTGCTGAAAGATACAACATGATTTTTGCATGAATGTGAGCAATTTCACTGTCAACAATGTCAGCAATGACTGATTCTTTTAGACATGGAAGAAAGACCGTTAACCACATGAAAACTAGATTAAAAACTAATTTATTCCTGGTCACCCTGTGAGTCACTGTACTCCACTGTATGAGGAGAGCATATAATCAGAGGAATACACTTCACACTTTTTTTGCACACAAGTCAATGATAATAGTAGTTAAGAACATGGATTGGTTAAAGCAATGTTTTAACCCAGCAGTTACCAAGCTTTTCTCTGGATCCTGGTTCCATTTGTCTTTCCAAGCACATAAGCCAAAGTTTTGGAGTCACTGATTTGATCATTAAAAAGGAACTGCACCTGAAAAAAAATATGTTGTTTTTAGCTCTCAGAATATGAGCAGTAAAGAAGAGCTTCATATGAAGATAGAATAGGTGTAGACAGGCATCTTTTTATTGCTTTTCTTGGTAGAGGACAAAATGGACACATATTACAAGAATTGATAAAGCCCAGACTCTCCCTCAGTGCAGTGGGGAAAAAAAGAAAAAAAAAAAAAAAGGAAAAAAAAAAAGTCCTAAGCACACAAAACTAAGCCATCTACATTCTTCATGCAGCAGAACTCTCACACATCATTTTCATTCTTCTCCTTCCTTTCACACATCCTCTTGTTCAACCCAAATAATTCTCAGCTTATCAGAAGGGCAATGTTACTACTAACCTGACTGGTACTGTTATCTATGGGACTTCCCAAATTCTGGCTGTCAGTGTGATCTGGTCAGATCTGCATTGTCAGACTCATGGAAAGCTTGGAGATCCCAAGGTATTTATGGCACAGTGTCCTAGATCACTGCAGAACATACTTTTCCTTAGGTAGGTCTCACAGCATCTTTGCAGGCATCTCTGAGGGAGGCATACTTGTGCTGAGAGAGAATTATTTCTCCTCTCATGTGAGTTTATTTCAAAATCAGTGAACAAATCATTTCAGTTCTCCTTTGCATCCAGAATCCTCAATATGGCAAACCTATAGATGGAGCAAAATTAGTTTGTTGGTACAGAAGTTACTCTGTTTCTGTATCTGAATACTGATCCTGATATGAATAAAACTCTTTACCACACAGAGAGGATAAACTTGATTGCAAACATACCACTAAAATAGCATTTGAAAATGATTTACATAAATCCTAATTTTAGAAAATGCCCTACACATTCTTAATGACAAGAAAATTTCACTGTACTGAGAACAAATAAAGGCAAATTCATGTCATTAACATTCAACTCTATGTATGCCCGGACTTCAATATATTCGAAAGAATATTCCTTATGCTTAGTCTAAAAAGAGCTGGCTAGAAATAATTTGGATAGGTTTATAGACTTGCTATAGGCACATTATATGTAGAAGAGGGAATTGTTTCTCAAAATAAAATTGCCTTTTTTATTAATATTTGTATAAATCTTTATGGAGGGGCTATATATATACAGCAGGCTGAATTTTAGAATTCTGTACCACTCTGGTCATGCAGTTCTGTGCTCATTTCCCAGGATTCTACAAACAGAGCGCAATATATCTTTTTTAGCTAGAAAGGAATGAGTGTCACCTAATATTCTTAGGTTGGGAACCACTGATCAGAATACATCTATGTTAAAAGTAGTTTCATGGCTCTAATCTTCCAAAGTCCTTTCAAGTACTTTTATTACTTCATTTTTCTGGTGGAGTTTTTTTCTTCTTATGTAAAAGACATAGTCTAAGAGAAAGGCGATTGTTCTTACTGAGGAATTACACTAAGTTTGTCCAGGATATAGAATAAATGAGAATAAATGAGAAACACTCATTCTTTTTTTCTAGTAACATTATACCCCTTGAAACGATGGGTCATCTGTGTTTGTTTAGTTTTCTAAGCTGATAGAATTTCTTCACTAAGTTATTTATCTACAGGGACACAGAAAATAAGTGCAACTGTTAGCACTAGATTACACAACAAAGCTTACCATGTGGGAACTGATCTTGCAGACTACATCTGTACTGTGTCATCATCCTGTCAAGTCAAATAGGCTGTCAGCTTATTAATGGGATTAATTTATGTATAAATGTTTTACCACGGGCTTTTTCTCATCAAGAATTGCCTCCTAAAAGAAATACGTCTTAAACAACAGACTATCTAGTAAATTCTAACAAGTTAGAATCTAGTCCACTTATCCTGCTCAAGTAGGGACACCTAGAGCATGTTGCCCAGGGTCACATCCCAGGGGGCTGTGAAGATCTCCAGAGAAGGAGACTCCACCACTTCTCTGGGCAGCCTGTGCCAGTGCTCTATAGCCCTCACAGTCCAGAAGTTCTTCCTCCTGTGGAGATGAAATTTTCTGTGTTTCAATTTGGATGCATTCCCCCTTGTTCTCTCCCTGTCCACCACTGAGAAGAGTTTGACCTCATCCTCTTTACGGTCTCCCCTCACGTGTTCATAAGATTCCCTCTCAGTCAACACTTTGCCAGGCTAAGCAGGCCCAGCTCACTTAGTCTTTCCTCATAAGAGAGAGGTCTGAGTCCCTTAATCATCTTTGCCACTCTACACTGTACCCTCTCTAAAAGCTCCACATCCCGCTTGTCCTGGGGAGCCCACAGCTGCACCAGTACTCCAGGTGCGGCCTCACCAGAGCTGAGCAGAGCAGGGAAAGAAATGAGAACTGGGGACGTGCAATCCACTTCAAGAAGAAGTTGCTCATCTATCAGCATCGTTTGCCCTGATGCAGTCCAGACACTCAGTGCTTTCAGAGTTTACCTGCTTCTGCAGTCAAAGCTTTGTCTTTCAACAGTCGGAATCTATTGGAGAAGTGTGTCCCATGGTCTGTTGCCATTTCTGAGGGAGCCCTCTTCAGGCAGTAAGTCTCTGAGCCATGACAACACGACAGACAAAGCAGGTCCACGCTTAGACATTTCAAGCTCCCTTTCAGAAATCAACTTTCAAAATTCTTGTGCAAATCAAAATCATTGCCACTCTTGCCATCAGGCAAGACCTGGAAATGCCATCAGCAGGATACTGTGACCAAGTAAGCACCATGTGCCAGCAAAGACAACAGGCAGGCACCCACTGCTCTTTTTTGCCTAGTGCACCGTAAACTCCACAGTCTCCACGGTGGCTTGGGCATTTGGGCTGCGTGAGAGGTCCTTCAAGAAACACCTTTTGAAGAGACTCAAGAGTGTAACCTTGATGGAGAACTTGTTCCCTTCCAGAGGCAGAGTCGGAAGGATGACAAGGGAAGCAGAAAAAGCGGAGCAAATTCACAACAGCCGCAGCCTGTTACAATGCAAGTACTCACATCAACCCCTCCTCAGCAAGACAACTGTGCAGTGAGTGAAGCAATCCTTATGATCAGAGGGAAAGCGAGTTTAGAAAGCCACCATCAGCACACCCAAGAAGAACAGGTCCTGGAGAAATAGTGGGCGCAACGCAAGCTAGCTCTTGAAATCTTGAAGCCCCCAGCAGAGAAGGCGACAGGTAACTCCAGGCAAACAACACCTTGCTGCATGCAGAGGCAATATTGAGGCAGTGGATGGTCTTAGCAAGGCTAAAGTCCACCTGGCCTTGAATGTGCTGAGGTACGTGAGGGCAACAAGAAAAGCTTCCCTGGAGACAGCAGAAGCCAAAGGCAAGCTGGTAAAAGCACAGGCCCACGGCTCAACGGGTCCAAAACTGGTTGAGGTGCTTCAACATGTCCAAAGAAGGGCAACGAAGCGAGGGAAGGGGCTGGCGCACAGACCTTGTGAGAGTGGCTGAGGGAGCTGGGCTTGTACAGCGTGGAGATGAGGAAGCTCAGCTCCATCTCCTCTCCAATCTAACTCCCGAAAATAGGACAAGAGGGAAAGGCCTCGAGCTGCACTAGAGGAGCTTCAGCTTAGATATTAGGAAAAATTTCTAGACGGAAGGTGTCGTGAAGCATGGGAACAGGCTGCCCAGGGAAGTGGTGGAGTCCCCATCCCTGGCAGGGTTCAAGGAACGTGGCTCTTTGGCACATGGCTTAGTGGGCATGCTGCTGACGGGTTTACATTTTGGCTCAAAGATCTGGAAGGTCTTTTCCAACCACAAGGATTGAAGGATTGTAGGATGCTAAATGTGGTATGGGTCCTGCTCCCAAAGAACACAGAAGAGACAGTCTCCGCATAACTTTTTTTATTTCACTCTTTATTGATGAGAGCAGCCCTGAGGAATGGCAAGTGCCAGGTGACAAGTGTGGAGCAGGGAAGAATTTGGTGTGGTGAGGACAGGAGGAGGAAGGCATCCTTGAGGGAACTGAGTGGACTGCAGTGTGTGGGCCCTGCCAGGAGAGCCCTGCGAGTGCTGAGGGCCCTGGCCAAGGTCCCCGTGTGGCAGTGTCACTCAGGAGCCCCTTGGTGAGGTCACAAAGGCCTGGGCGGGCGCAGCCCCACGCACAGCAGGACAGAGCCATGCGCCTGCGCCGCATGTCCCTGTTGGCGGCGTTGGCTGGGTCGCTGGTACTGGCCTCGCAGCCCCTGAGTCGCTGACGCAAGAGTCGGAAGGCCGGCAGGAGCCTGCGAGTGGCAGGGTGTGAGAGCCGCATCCTTCTCTGCTCTGCCTGCGTGCATAGGGAGGCTGCGGGGAGCTGGGCTGGGGCAGTGACTTTCTCGGAGGCGGACGGTGGGACCCGGGCGAGTTTCAGTGCTGCTGAGAGCTCAGTAATCGCCTCCAGAGTCCCCCAAAGGGGAAGCGGGGTGGTGTCTCGGCAGAGGGAGGGAGAGAAGGAGCTGAGGGCAGCTTGTGAGCTGGTGCAGGGCTGGCGCCAGGGCCTGGTCGGCAAGCGTGCACTCACACCTGCTGCCGTCCCTTGCAGCATGGAGTGGCTGAGGAGGCGGCTGGGCCGGAGGGCAGGCACAGGGCGAGCGAAGGCCGTGCCTGAGGCTGGCCACGGAGAGCAGCGCCCAAGAGGTGTTTGGGGCTGGTGGTGGTTGTTGCACAGCTGCTTCTGCACAGGGCCAAGGCGCCAGCACAACAGCAGAAGTTTCGAATCCTCGGACCCAGAGGTGCTGCAGGGATTCATCAGTTTCCTAACCCGCGAGGAGCTGCACGTGTCCAGTGGGAGCGAGGCCATCTCTCTGTTCAGCTGGGAGAGTGCCGCGCATGCTGGTGACTGCCTTTACTCTCAAGAGGCTGAGGAGAGCATGAGGCCCCATGTTATCTTCTACATCAGGAGCGGGACGAGCTCCCTCGAGAGCCAAGAGAGGGCGGCTGCTGCCGGGGGCTGCCTCGAGAGCCATGAGCCCCAGGACAGGGTGCCGGCGCGGGTCGCCTTTTACATTGGCAGTGGCACCAGCTCCCTGGCCAGCCTGCAGAGCACCATGGGTGCCCAGGACTGCGCTGCCCACGAGCAGTCCCCACAACACCGGGCTGCGACGCGCCACCTTCTACATAGGCAGCGAGACCAACTCCCTTGACAGCTAGTAGGGGCGCACGTGTGCCGTGGGGTGCAGCTCCAGAGCATCGGGCCCCGCAGCTCCAGCTCCACAGGCACCGCCGCTGCTCATCTCTGCGCAGCGTGGACACCGGCCGCAGCAGCAGCATCCTCTGCCGCTCTGGCTCTGCCCCTCACAGGGCCATTGTACATATGTTCTTTGTAAATACGTTTGTCTTAGGATAGGGAGTAGGGTAGGTCATAGCTTGCTAAGAAGCTTGTAGAAGGACAGAGTAGAGTGTAAGCAATAGCTTGTATTCCAAATCTTTGTGAAAAATAAATTGAAATGTGATTCCTTTGGAGTGGAGTTCTCTTCCTAAATGCAACTCCCTCACTACCACTTGTGGCTGAAAAGTGGGCAAGTGTTACAAAGTAGAAGTGTTACAAAGTGTTACATTGAAGCAGTAACAAGTGCTCCAAAGCAGCAGAAGGGGAAGAGCTCTTGCCCTGTGTCGCTGGTGTGGGAGTTGCAAGGCCAGTGGGAGGCTGCCCGCCACAGGGTGTAAGAGCCGCACCCTTCCCAGCTCTGCCTGCGTGCATAGAGAGGCTGCAGGGAGCTGGGCTGGGGCAGTGACTTCCCTGGAGGAGGCTGGTGGGACTTGAGCGTGTTTGGGAGGTGGTGAGGGGTCAGCAGTTGCCTCGAGAGTGACCCAGCGGGCAAGTGGGGCAGCACCTTGACAGAGAGAGGAAGCTGAGGGCAGCTGTGAGCTGCCTTCAAGCCTCTCTCCTGCTCTTGCCGTCTGCCGGCCTTGCAAGTGGTGGAGACCCAAGGGCAGGACTGCAAAGGAAGCAGCCTCTGTGGAGCTCCCGCCTCTGGAGCGGGCAGCCGCATCCCTTGTGGGACAGCTGAGAGCTTTGCTGAGCTGGGCTGGGAGCATCAGGGGCTGCTGGCGAGTAAGCACTAGGCACGGAAAGCCCTGGGGGCAGTTGGAAGAAACCACTTGTGCCCCTGGGGATGCCAAGAGCAGGGGTGCTTGTCCTCAGTCTTGCGGTTGCCTTCATGCCTTCTGCCTTCTCCTTTGCACAGGGTGCATGGAGCGCCACACAAGCTGCTGTTCGCGTGGGCAGGGGAGCAGAGAGGCACCTGGAGTGAGCAGCTCTACTTCTGAGCAGGTAGCGCGTGGGGCAGAGGGGAGGGTGTGAGAGGCAGCCGTACATCCCCGCGCAGCCGCGGGGCTGGCACCAGGGCCTGGCTGGCTCTGCAGGGGCCTGGTCGTAGCTGGGCACCCGGCAGGCGCTCTGCCTGAGCTGTGGCTCCCGGCCGGCCATGTGCGGTTCTGCGCACGTGTCGCGCTGGCTGCGCACGTGTGCGTGGCTAGAGCCAGCCCTGCTCTCTGGGCACAGCTGGTCGCTGTGAGGACGGCCTGTTAGGGATGGCAGAGCTGAGCGCGCTCACGCCTGCTGCCCTCCTCTGCAGCATGGAGTGGCTGAGGAAGCAGCTGAGGAGGAGGGCAACCACAGGGGCCCCAAGGCCGAGACCTGAAGCTGGGCAGAGGGAGCAGCGTCCGACTGCTGCTCACAGGTGGTGGCACTTGCTGCGGGGCTGCTGCTGCTTCAGCAGGAGGTGCCAGGAGGTGCCAGTGGAGCAGTTCCCTCGGAGGCAGACGAGCTGGCAGCCTATATTAACTGGCTGACCGACGAGGAGTCACGCGTCTCTGTTGCCTCTCGTGTGCGCTTTTACATTGGGAGTAAGACGAGCTCCCTAGACAGCTGGGAGAGCAGCGCGGGTGCTGGTGGCTGTCTTGGCAACCCCAAGGACAGCGTGCCGCCCTGGGTCTGCTTTTATATCGGCAGCGAGACCGGCTCCCTGGCCAGCTGGGAGAGCAACGTGGGTGCCAGTGGCTGCCTGGAGCGCCAAGAGCTGGAGGAGACCATAAACCCCTGGGTCATCTTTTACATCGGGAACGGCACGAGCTCCCTGGCCAGCTCAGAGAGCACCGGCACTGTCAAGGACTGCACTGCCTGCCAGCTGCCCCAGGACACCGTGGCCCCGCACGTCACCTTCTATATTGGCAGCGAGACAAGCTCCCTGGACAGCTGCCTGCAGTAGATGTCCCCATATGTCGCGGGCTGCCCCTCAAGAGCCTCAGGCCCTGCAGCTCTATCTCCAGCTGATGCTACTGATGGTCAAAGGGGGAGCCCTGCCCAGTGTGGACACTGGTCGCAGCAGCAGCATCCTCTGCCGCTCCATCTCTGCCCATCATGTGGGCTCTGTACATAGTTTATATGTGTTGGGATTAGGACATGATATAGGGTTTCGGATAGTTTATTAGCAAGTTAGTGTTAGGATGTAGAATAGGTTGTGTGATAACTTGCCTTCTGGACTTTGGGCAAAAATAAAATAAAATGCAATTCCATTGGAGTGCAATTCCCTTCCGATAAAGCACCCATCACTGCTTATGGATAAAAAGTAACAAAGTGATACAAAGCAGCATGCACTGAAGAACACTTGCAGCTTTCTTGCCCTAAGTGCTCTCTGACCACTTCCCAAGTTCATAGCTGCTCCTTTCCCCTTTCCACCCGTACAGTTTTCCTTTTCACCAGGGCATCCTCACATTCCTACACATAGCTATACATGCATAGGGAAAGGCTCCCTTCTTCCCTAGGGTGAGTGAGGACATGAAAACCTGGAGGAAAATGTGAATCAGGGCAAGAACCTTCCCTCTACTTCAAGATCTCTTGTGCTCCATTCCCTTCCCTGTCAAAAGTGCCCCCTGTCCACCTTGGTCAGCTTCGTGTCTTTACACTTCCCCATCGGGGTTCTTTCCTCAGGACGCTAATGTCAGCGTGTGGCTACAGTGTAACACAGAATGCTGCAGTAATAGAGGCCATATCTTGGCAGGAAACACTGAGATTTCACCTTGATCCCATCCACACAGTGCTCTCCCGCTCCTGCCTCCTGCCTCCACAAAGCTCTTGCTCAAATGCTTCCTTGCCTATGGGATTGCTATGCACATCCTCCAGGAGAGGGATTTCTAAGGGGAGGCAGGGAGTTGCATAGTTAAAGAGGACACTGGATGCCTTTGTCGGCATTCTGTATGTCCTGCCTGTGCTTGCATTGCTGGTGGCACTTTGTCCAAGCACTCTGCGAAGCTGATGTTGAACACACGGGCTCAGGGATTGCTTGGCATGTCCGAGAGAGGTATGTGGGGAGGAAGGCAAGCAGAAACAGCGCTTTTACTAGTTTTCATTTCCTCCTTATGGGTGAAAAGAGGAGCTTTTTTTTTTTTTTTTTTTTTTTCTCCTTCTCTGGCACAGCATTACTGCTTTGCAAATAGAATTTACCTGGAAAGGCTCTGGCAGTCACGCTCAGTCCAGGCCTACCACCAACAACTGAGATAGGCATCCCAAACTAATACGCAACAAAGAAAGCAACAAGTAAAGAGAAACGGGAATAAAATTCCATGGAATGACTGAATTCAATGATGTGACATGACATAGACATGGCTGTACTGCCATTCAGAGGGATCTGGACAGGTCGGAGAGTTGGGCAGGCAGGAACCTCGTGTGGTTTGACAAGGACAAGTGCAGAGTCCTGCTCCTGGGGAGGAAAAACCAGGACAGGTTAGGGGTTGACCTGCTGGAAAGCAGCTCTGTGGAGAGGGATTTGGGAGTCCTGGCTGACAACAAGTTAGCCATGAGGCAGCAATATGCCTGTGTGGTCAAGGAGGCCGATGGGATCCTGGTCTGCATCAGGAGGAGCATTGCCAGCAGGTTGAGGGAGGGAATCCTGCCCCTCTGCTCAGCTCTGGTGAGGCCGCACCTGGAGTACTGGGTGCAGTTCTGGGCTCACCAGGACAAGAGGGATGGGGAACTTCTCGAGAGGGTCCAGTACAGAGCAACAAAGATGGGTAAGGGAGTAGATGATCTCTAGAGGTCCCTTCCAATCTTAAGCATTGTGTGATTCTGTTATTCTTTGATAACGTTCAACCAGTTACTTCCATGATTTGTTTCCTACTTTATAGGAAAAAAATCTTGCTCTTAAAATCCAGTAAAATTTCCCACCTAACTTCAAGTCTTTAAGAGCAACGTATCTCACATCTTTATTTATAGCAGGGGTTGTGCTGAGCCCAAGCACAAAGCCTGTGCTCCAGTGAAATCCTCTTATATAGGTTTAAAGAAAATCAACTGGTCCTTTGTACAGAGATGTATGTTTAAAGCACTACATTCATAGTCAACTAGAGAGGTTTCTGCTTTGCATAATCATCCTGATTTTTAGAGAAAGACTCCTCCTTTCATAGGAGTAAAGTAATTATGTTCTGCCAGCTTTTAACTTCCCCTTATCAAATAGGACACTTCGGGAGGTTTGATATGACCTGCCTTCCTTTTTGTGCAGGGGGAATATATTTTTTTAAGTAAGAGGCAATTAGAAAGGACCTTTGGTCTACTGGCCAGCACAAATGTGCTGAAGGGAGGACCAGTAACCAGCCTTGTGTGCATGGCAATTCACTTTTACATGTCTTTGTGATATCGCTTATCGTGTTGGCTTAGTGTCGCTCTCTGAAACATTGCAAAAGAGTAATGTAGAGTTTACCTCCAAGAAATGGAATTGACAGAATGTAAGCCACAGATGCTCGGCAGGACTGTGTTTTTCTGAGGGTGGAAATTGGAAGATATTTTGCCATTCTTTTGGGAAGCAGCTTTTGATCAGTATAAACCCATGATTGAGTCCTGCATAGGCTGTTCATCTCATATACTTCCATCTCTGTGACCACGTGTACATGAAGTTATATGAAAAGGGGTGAAGAATGCTTTGGGGAAAGTAGTTGCATAATTTATTTATTACCATATTGAGTTGGCACATCTTGCATACTTCTTCTTTCTGTATTGTTCTAGACTACAAGGCATTTCCATTTACATTTTAGGGTAATAGCAGTCTTTCTTGCCTCTCACCTTTAAATCTCAGTTGTATTCAAAGATTCACAGCACTTACAAGGATGCTTTGAATCTAAGTGCCAAATCCTGGAGTCAGTCAGAAAATTGACTCAAATTCAGAAGTTTGACTCAAAAAGGGAGTCAGTCAGAAAATCTCAAGGTAAAACCAGGAGAGTCTATTAGCTCGTATATTAAAATTAGATGCTTTGTTCCCTTTGCACATACTAAGTTTTTTTTTCTCATCCATTAGCAATGTTTAGCTCTAGGCGGATTCACCTATAGTTCTATAGTGCCTGTGGGCCCCATTTGTGACCCTTTTAAAGGCTCAGGTCCAAAAGAAAGGAAGGTTGCTAGTAACCAGAATCAACCTTTATTTATTTATTCATTCATTTATTTTGAAATCAACTTAGCCATGGTGAACAATGTTAAATTGTTAGATTAAGATTAAGATTAAAATCATTAAATTAAGATTAAAATCATAACTCTGAGGAGAATTTCCCAGGTCCCAGGTCAAATAGTGAAGTGTGGCTTGCAACCCTAATTCTCCCTGCTTACTTTCTTCATAGGCACTGGCCACGTTCAAGCAAGAAAATTATGTGTTCTAGAAAAGAAAGAATTAAATCTGAGTTCACTGTAAATTATATAATATTGTGCATTTCTTAATCACCTCAGTAGAAGATATTTCTGAAAATACCGACATATTCCAACTAGGATTAAACTTGTCCTGTGAAGGCAATTACAAAGATGATTGGTTTAAAAACACTAGCCTATTAATACATTTATTCATGCCATTGTGTAGTATTTGGAATTAATTGTGTTTGCAGCTATATGCGTCATTAGACGAAATAAAATCTCTAATTGTGTTTTAGTAATGATTTGATGCTTAATTAATACACATATCTGTCACAGTTACTTTAAATTTAATGTTCTTAAGTGACATTTAGATGAAAATTGTTTTGGAAAGAAAAAGTATTAAAAGGAAATTGTGTAAGAGTTGTGTTAATCTAATTGAGCTAGCATACAGCCTTTGACAGTCATTTCTTTTTGTGCAATAGGAATGAGAGGCAACTGCGACACGTTTCCCACTTTCTTTTGGAAAGATATACATGTATTTTGTACATTAATCACAAATCAGATGCATCTGAAGTAACTTAATTTTCCTACTTTGAAAAGTGTCTGTCTTCTATTCATCTCTGACTGAATATTCACAGGAGCATCAGTAAAGACAAGAAGTATCAAAAACACAAGTACTAATGGAGCATTTGATAGAAGTTTTGAGGATATGGCAGATCTACTGATAATTAAGAGAACTTTTGTTTTGAAAGGACTGCACAAATAAGACTGTGCTATTGCAAGATACTCCATGTTTGAGTCATACCAATTTTTCCGCCTTTAAAAAAATCATCAATAGCAGCCACCATATTAAAATAAACAATTTCTTTAAGCCGAAAAGCGCAGCTGGTCTTTGAAAACACGAGCTGGATTTTTCAAGGCTGCAGTCTTGATCCTCCAAAGTTTTCCATTTACCATGTGTTTAATTAACACTCTGTAGTCATGGAAACTCCAAGCACCTGTGATTGTTCACCACAACCACGCTCAATAGCCTGAAAATAGTATGTTGTGATCTTTAATTTCTAATCTATTCTAAATTTCATCACTGCTCTTCATTACCAGAGTCTGTCTCTCCATCTCCTATGATCCGCATCTCACTACACTTAAAATGGGTGAGGAGAACAGCAGCTGCTCAAGGCTTCCCTACATCAGACTCTTGCCAATGCTAACCTTCGATTCCTCAGCATCTAAACTCGGTGGTACAAGGTCACAGACTTCTTGCCTTCCTTTTTCTATTTATTACTGTAGCATAAGAGCCCCAGAGAATCATTCTCTTTCTCTCATATCTGGTGTTTTGAAATTTCAAATATGTTTTATAATTTAGCAAGGATATACCGAACACTAATTCTCAAAGAGCACCACAACATGCAGTTGTATTATCTGAACAGCAAAAAAAAAAGGGGTAATAAAAGTCTAATGCTTAGCCTTAATGAGCACAAAAGACAATAGAAAGGTACTAGTCTTCCTTGTTTCATTTATTTTCTTGTGAAAATCCAGTGAGAACAATACAAGGAGTCTTGGCTGTTTAATGGAAGGTGAGAGCTGGGCTGATGGAGACAGAATTCCATTTGGAACAGAAAAAAAACTATGGAAAGTACATAAACACCCATAGTCAGTGCTATTTTGGGAGCTGAATCCTGATATTGCTTCCAAAGGAACACATATTGGCATTAAGCAAGAGGGAAGTCTCTCATTAGATAGAGTTACTCTGTTAGCTGAGAAATGAAGGATGGGGGATGGTCTTCATGCCAGCACAGAGGCATTGGGATCCCAGTGGGTATCCCTGTGCATTTACTAGACTCCTTATCTTGCCAGCAAGAAGTCTTTGGAACTGAAATTGAGACTTCCATCTTTCCGAGGGTGGAGAAAACTAGTCCCTTAGCTCCTTAAATTTATGATCTCAATAAATGCTTATAGAAGATTATCACCTCAAAAAACCTTATACTTCAGACTCCATACTCTGACTCTCTGGCTACTCTCCCTGCTTACCAGTGTCTAATTTAGGGTGATGTATAAATATTATTGGCCTTGTGTGACAAGCCACATATTATTCTCAATGTCCTGCATGGTTATTTTTCTTAAGAAAAAGCATGCTGTAGATTTTGTGCAAAGAACTGTTACTAAATGATTGCTTTTTTTTCCTACCAATGGTATCATCTCATACCAGTAAAAACTTATTTTACAGCAAGTCAATAAAATGCAAGGGAAGGCATCCAAGTTCTATTTAAAATAAATAGGTGAATTTATTAAAATGTAAAAAGGCATTAAAAATGCCTGCAGGATGTCAAGACGGTTGGTTGCATACTACCATAGAAAAGAAGACAGCTGTTTGATAAACTACATGCCCTTAGGTAGGGCCTCCAAGATCTGAACTATTTTCTTAATTGTTTATTGTTTTTGTACAATAATTTTTCATACTTTTTTTACTGTCTGATTTACTGTCTTTCTATCAAAGCATACCTAGAAACAATTGCCTCACTGCTTTTTCAGATATAACAACTGATTGAATTGAAATACAGTTAATTAACTGTATTTCAAAATAAACACAATACACTGGATTTTTTCCCACTAATTTTCTGTTTGTAAATAGGACCGGCAAGAATACTTTGCTCTTTCCTAGTGCAATGTTACAGCAGGAGTTCTACTTTGGCTTTATTCCACACACAGTGTTAATGAGAATTAGACGTTAGTTCAGCTTTGGCTTCTTTCCACAATGAATATTAATCAGAGTCTCAAATGAAGTGCAAATTCAGATCAAGATATTTAATATGCTATAATTTGTTGTATTTGAAAACTTTGTTTTGCTATTCATGTAGTTCAATGAACTACGATGGAATATCTTTGAGGACAAAGTGCTTGATCTGGAGTTGAGTGGTTTTAATTCATTTCCATCACTGGTTTCTGTGTGATCTTCAGCACATTATTTACTTCTTCAATTTACTATCTGGAAATCAGGGGTACGACCTGTTTAATAGGGTTTTGAGACCACTTAATTAATGTGTGTGAAGTGCTCTTATGCTACAGTGCTTTTGGCCATGGAAATAAAATATCAGAAAACTAAATTTGTTTTTGTTACGGGTGCTACCCTTATTCTAGAGAAGATCTTTAAATCTCTATGCTGACTTCTAGGCTTCAACTTGAAACTTAGAGTTCTTTTTCTTTTATTACCATTTTGCATGGAATTCTCTTTATTGTTGATAACAAAAAAAAATGAAGGTTTTTGTGACATTAGCAATAAAATTATTTTTTTTGGACATTTGTCATTAATAACAAGAATGAATAGTCATTGAAGCTTCCTTTTCCAATTCTGTACAATCAAAATGATATATATACAATGACACATTTTCTGTCTTCTGCTTTCTAGGGCAATACCCCTCTCTCTCCTCATGTCAATGGTTTTAGTCTGGGTTGGAAACAAAAAGCAATCATGAGTCCTTTACTGCCTTGATTAATTTCTGCATCCTTATTCTAGAATCTGCTTGGGTCATTCTGTGTGTCTTTACTAATATGCACCTTACCCAGATAGGCATACAGATACACACGTTTTTATGTTCAATATATATATATTTATGTTTACTAATCTTTTACTTTCTTCATTGGTCCATGATATATCCAAAGTTAATAAGATATTTGCTACATGTGTTGGGTGCATATATATTTTTTTTTGTTCTTTTTGCTATCCCTAAAACCAGTAATGCCCAGCTACCAAGGTTGCATTAATTTAATGACCAGTAGTTGACTTCTGGTGAGTTTTTATAATCCTGTAGCCTTCAGTAATATCCCATGCCTGTATTTTCCAGGTCCCTTCTATCATTCTGCGGCTATACAAGAGCACACAGCATTATATTCTAGAGTCAAAGTTAGCACAGGTCAGCACAGAACATTATTACTATCAGTTAGTTACAGAAATACATATGGCAATAACCATTACACCACAACATTGAACAAAGCTAAGTAGAAACTGAACAAAGTAGATACTGGTCACCTGATCATTAGATAATTGCAGTTACAGTGAAGCACACTTAGAGGGATTTGACACTTTGTCCAACCCATGGATGGCCACTTGAAAAACTGACAGTAAATGACTAATCTGTGCAAGAGCTGAGTAATAAAAAACAAAGCGGTACTGAATTTGGACATCTGGTATCATTTATTTAACTTTTTTGCTTTATGCATTGTCTAGAATGCCAGACCCATATAATGCATTGTAGTGTGTCGTTAAGCAGTCATAGTGCGTAAGTGCGTAGAAAACATTGTAGTGGAATCCGTAAGTGATTTACAGCAAAATGTCAGTAAAATGGTGATTTCTGTGCATTAAGCATTTCTGTGTTCTTCATTATTTTGGAGAAAAAGGAAAGTTAACTGAGATTTTCAAAACTGGGACAATTTTCATAAATATTTGCATTTGTACCACTGATATCTAAGGTGGTTTGCAACTGATTTGCATTATCATATGTTTAGGAAACATATTATCACATTAGGAAATGTGATTCCTAACATGTAATTTGTTGATGCAAATGATTAAAAACCAAACTGTTATCCTTAGCCATATTACAACCTCAAGAATTTTTTCTTCTGCTATAATTGACATGGTAAAGCATTTTGACCCTTCTTGTTACCATATATATGTATATATATACATATATATACGTATATATATTTGCATTTCAGATATTGTATCTTCAAAAGCTAGATGTATGTATATATGCATGTGTATATAGGAATGAAGAGGTGGAATCTAGAAATTATTTTTAGAGTGAGAGTAATTGATTATAAATATGGAAATACTGGGCAAAGACTTTCTACAGTACTTAAATATGATATAGTAGACTTGAAGAAAATCCTTCTGACCTATTTATAGACTTTCCATTGCCATAGCTGAACATCAAAGTATTTAATGCATGTATCATCCAGTTACAGTATTACATTCAAAATGTAGAATACAGAAATGAAGAGTAAAATGATAAGGGCAAAAGCTACCGAGGGCGTCCTTTCTCTGTGAAAAGGAGCACTGCAGTCATGTTAGCAACATGAACAAAACATTTCTTATTTCAGGATTGAAGAAATGTCAATTTTGAGTGACCTTATTACAGCTGTAGGTATTAACATGAGCAAAATTAAACCTAGCGATATGTTCCAAGAGAATTAGGCGCACCTATAACCAGTCTGCTACAGAGATGCCATTGCTAGGTAAGGGTAGCATGTCTAAACCCGTTTCAGTGGAAAAGGCTGGGAATATCCTCCTATTTCATTGCATTCACTGGATAAATGGCAACAGGCAAAACCTTCTTAAATTGCTCTGACAGGTAGGCCTTAATGAAAAGTCAAATCTATGGGTTGGTAACGCTTTAAGAAAAAAATCTACAAATTAGTGAGATTTAGTTAAAAAATCTCTCATAATCTTATGTGTGATGTGAGGGAGGCATAAACAGAGCTCTAAAAATAAGAGCATGAGCCCACAGGGCTCAGCTTGAGTACAGTATGAGCAGGAAGAAGAACAAAACAAGCTCCAGAACTGCCTGGAAATGAAAGAGAAAAATAAAAAGTTTTTTATTTTTTGAAATAAAATATGTTTTTGTTTGTTTTGATTTTTGATTTTTTGCCTTTTATATGTTTATAAAATGTGAAATGATCATATTTTGAACATCTGCACAGTTAACTGAGTAGCATTTTGTTTTACCATTACAAGCAAATGAAGGATATTTTGTGTGCTGAGCTTGGAAATCATGATTATATTTTCCTCCCCCACCTCTACTCCTCCTGAATACAGCCTTTGTGTAAAAGGCAGTGAAGTGTTTCCTTTTAGAATATCATTATATGATCTCAGAATAAAAAAAATGTGTAAAAAATGTGTTAAAAATCCTGAAAATACCCTCTGGATATGACTATTCAGGTCTTTACAATAATATATTTATGAAATAATTTAATAGAATTTTGTTTGTAGTTTATATGCCTATGTCAGTTTTCTATTAAATCCTTTTCTTCTGGTCTTTGACTTCTAAATTTAGGAAATTTCTACCCAAAAATTTACTTCATATGTTATACCGGCTTCACTTGCTACTTCCTCTTTATTTTCTGCCTTTCTATCTCTCAATGGGAGCAACCGAAGCTTAATTTTTTTTCCAAGTTTTAAGTTTATATAGAATTTCTTTCAAGTTTGAAGTTTGTATGTTTTGAGTCTGAATATTTATCCAGAGAGAGATAAAAATGCTTCCATAAATACTACTTTGCAATTGTTTTGCATTATGCCTTCTTTATTGTTAGTTTTATTTATATGCCTCACAGATATATCACTGCATTTATACTTAAATTCATGAAGTTATTTGATGTGATACAGAAGGGTAGCCTTTACTATCTGCTGGCTGTAGCCTTTCCTATCTATTCAGATATGTAACAGTGAACACACACACGGGAAAAGAAGATGTTAATTCATCCTACAGGCAAAACTTTCATTTCAGAAGTGAACTCTGCCCTATTCTCAGTTAATAAATAAAACATTTTTTGAAATACTGAGACATTCCTAAGCAGAGCAGCTTTGTTTTGACCGATTATTAGACCTGGATACACAATCTGTGATGTGAAAGTATGCAATGTACATACTTTACTGCAAAAAAAAAAAGAAATTGATACACTTTTCTGGAATCATTGCTTTGAAGTATTCAACTATTCTCATCAAGTCCTCATTGGAAAAAATACTAGCCCTGACAACATTTAAAAGCAGATGTCATCTTCTGGGTTCCTTAGTCTGTATACACTAATTTTTAGAGGCATGGAGCAACTTTAGGTCTTCCCTTCCCTTCCCTTCCCTTCCCTTCCCTTCCCTTCCCTTCCCTTCCCTTCCCTTCCCTTCCCTTCCCTTCCCTTCCCTTCCCTTCCCTTCCCTTCCTTCTTCAATGCTGAATGCATACAATAAGCACTGTAGACATTAATTTCTGTTCTCATTCTCATGTTTGTTTTGAAATATGTTTGAATCACATAACAATAAATAAAAGGATTAAATGCTGCCTTATGTAGATTTTATGGCACTGAACTACTATTCCAAATGATGTGGTTTATATCCATCCTACATGTAACTAGTTTTTTAGGTGTTTGGATTATGTAGGAGGGAGGGTTTTATATGTACATATAGTTCTGCTGTCATGTAACGAGTGTGGGGGGGTGAGTGACACAATGTACTTCACTCGTGTGAAATAAATAGGTTTTACTGATATGGACAATGGCTTCACAAGATTCTATGGCAAGGTCACTTATTACTTACTGTAGAGGATACAGAATATGCACAGAATTAAGACCCTCCCATTGAGTCACGAGGTTCAGATTGGACTCCCTTGCTTTCCAAACTCCTTCTGAGAGGAGTCTGGGTGTGGGTGGATCCAATCCTAGTTCCAGACCTGGTCAGCGGTTTATGACTAAGGAATTTTGTGCACAGTTACATCAGTAAAGTTTACAAGCTCAAAAAGAAAGCGGGCTATAGTCACTTAACATGAACCTGTTCAGATCTAGTAAGGATCTCTTAACCTCAAAGAGTATCCTTGAGAGGTGTCCTTGCTCAAGGGGAGATCCTGGCCTGCAGCCTGCTGCCATGCAAGGAGAGCTCTGGAGGCTCTCCATCTCTCCCCATGTTTTTGGGATAAGATAAAGATTTATAGTCATTCTTTCATTTCAGAGGGTTTTTAGCTGCTGTATACACTTACCTCCCTACCTCCCCTTATCTCCCTGTCCATCAGGACTGTTATTGACGGTTAATGGTTGGGGAAGAAATCAGGGAGGCAACTACCATGACCAGATAATATCACAGGTGGTTAACACCTGAATAGGGCCATGCGTGAAAAGTCAGGCTGGGCTGGGAAAGGAAAGTACCCATCACAACTGCATACTTGTATTAGATAAGTACATCAAGTGGAGCAGAAAGAAATAAGGTCCACCACAATCTTTAGTTTCTAAGAACTGTAGGATCATTTCCTGGGAAATGTTTTTTTGCCTGATTTCGGAGATGCAAAGAATAGTTGAGGCTGCAAGGGACCTCTGCGAATGACCTAGTCTAACCTCTCTGATAAAAGTAAAGCAGTTTGTCCTGTCAGGTTTTTAATATCTCTAAGGTTTTATAAACTCTCTGGGCAACACGTTGCTCAAACACTTTCCCCATAAAAAGCTTTCTTAGGTTCAAATGGAATTTCAGGTACTTCTGTTTGTGGCCATTGCCTCTTGTCTATTCACTGCGTACCACTGAGAAGATTTTGCTTCTGTCCTTTTTACTGGACCTCATCATCTACTTACATCCATTCATGTCCTCCCAGGCCTTCCCTTCTTTAGGCTGAATAGACCCATCTCTTTTCTCCAGATAGACACGCTGGTTCCTTAATCATCTTTGTGGCCCTTTGCTGGTCTCACTCCATTAGCTCCATCTCTCTTGTGTATTACAAAGCCCAGAACTGGACACAGAACTCCAGATGGGGTCTCAATACTGAGTAGAGGAAAAGGGTCACCTCCCTTGACCTGCTGATAGCATGTTTCCTAATGGAGCCCAGGATGCCTTCTTCCCTGCAAGGGCACACTGCTGCCTCATGGTCACCTTTTTGTTCACCAGAACTCCCAGGTCCTTTTCTGCAGAGCTGCTTTCCAGTTAGAAGGAATGTCCAAGGGAAAAAAAAAAAAGTGTGTGAAAGGTTTGCAAAAACAAATCAGGAGTTTTGAATTTGTCTAGGACAACTCCAAGAGAGTAATAAAATAAAATAAAATGAAAGGCAGTATACTAAGGGTTGCAAAGTTATTTGAGATAAAAAAAAAAAAAAAGAGGAATATCAGCACTTTCAGGTTATGTTCAGAAGAATGATGTTAGTAGGGAAGATGTACGACAAGTTGATTAGGACAAGCACGCAAGTTGATTATGTGAATTCTGGAAAAGCTTTGCAGTAGATGGATTTGGCTCTGCATTTCCACAGAGATGGTCTGAGTTTTAATCCCAATTCTGCTTGCAGTAGTGCTTGTGCAGTTTGCCAATTGAAACAACAGGGAGCTGAGGGTTTGCTTGGCTGCAAGGTGGGGATAGGTGACTTTGATTACAGAATTCTATACTGCAAAGATATATTCAGACCACTTAGTAAAAAAGGTGAAATTAATGTACGTTAGTACACAATGTACATTTCTACCTGCATTCTTTTCAATATATAGTATTTGACCAGGAGATGTAGCCAGGAATAGTATGGCTGCCAAGTATGAGTTCCAAACTAGAGGTGTAACATATTTCAGAAATTTTCAGCGCTAACTTTCTGGCCTTTTCTTTCACATTATAGAGCTGCTAAATGACTATGATTTTGTTGCTCATGTGTGGGCAGACTACTGCCTAGATTAAGTTGGGAAAGAGGAATCTGAAGCAGTACTTGAAAACAGTATGTTTAGTGAGTTTTGAGGGAGGGAAATATGATGGCCTGTAGAGAGGCAAATATGAGGTCAGGATAGTTTAAACAGTACAGGTTTTACTCAAAGGTGAAAAGAATCAATTTTGGCTCAGGGAAAGAATCAGGCAAAAGAACACTGGAAGAAACAGAAAGGAACACTCAGCCATCTTGTCCCCTGAGAGTTATCCTGTAATTTATACCCTCGATAGTGTCAGTTTGAGGGTGAATAAAACTAAGTGTTTGTGACTCTTAACAGTTAAGATGTCATTCTGCCAACACAGGATAAAGTATTTTAGACTAGATGTCAGCAAGGTGTTCTCTGACACTTTGTAGTGATATCTTGGAAAGAAAAGAGCAGAATGTTTGTTGCAAACAAGGACATATGTCTCTATAATTTTTAAGTATCAAGTCTATAATTCTCTCATTCTCTCTCTAGACTTGTGGTGTGTTCCTTTAGGATTGCAGAGCAAAAAAAATATGCTCATTAACTAGTCTGTTGCTATATGCTTCAGTGCAGATGAGATAAAGAAAAGGAAGAAATAGTTTTCCCTCCTTTTTCTCCTTCCTTCAGTCCAAAATAGAAATTTCTGTTGATTTGGTAGTGTCTTGTGATAAGTTCTGCTTAAAAGGGCCTTTTACACAAATTAAAATGTGGATAGCAAGGCACACTTGAAGTGATGTAATGATGGTGTAATGATTCACCTTTTATTTCATTTGAACACTTACTTGATTTTGGAGTTATAAGATTATTTGGTCTATAGGATGTGATCTTACCATTTTCTGTGAAAAGCAATTTACCAGAATGTGCTAAATTAATGGTGCAAAGGTTCCTCTATCCACCTACAGTCTATCAGCAACCAAACCACATCAACTTTTCTTTGCCTATTGTGTTAGTAAAGGATAGGAGTTTTTTCTTCTGATTTCTTCATTTTCTGATACAATCAGTCCTAAGTGTATGAGCTGCTATGTAGTGTGAGATAGGGAACATTGTGCTGCAAGCAAAGCAATGCTGACCCTGTCCCTTTATTAGTCTTGATTTACTAGCAACAGCGTTTGAGTTGTCGCAAGCAGGGAACTGCTGGTGAAATGAAGGCAAAGAAAGTAACAGCTTGACCTTTTACTTAATTTCATGAGCACGGTATAGAATGGGTGACTAACAGGTTTTCAATTAGAGGTAATTCAAAACTTGAAAAATATTCTCCCTAAACAATTTTTGACTATATCACATTACTTCTATTGCCTTTCAAAGAATCAAATGTTTTTTTTAATTAGATCACACATCCAAGTCCTCTTGTGCACAAAGGAACTCGACTGGATTTGCAGCTGAGCAACAGCTTCTGTGTTCTTGAGAGGGAGTTATGAACAGCTAGTGCGGCACAAATGTGTGCAAAGCTATTCTTTTTATTCTAGATGTGGGACACTTGAGCTTCTCGCCATCTTAAAAATTCAACACTGCGGCAATTATTAGCAATTAGAAGGGCCTACCCTGCATTAAACTGACCACTCACAACTTCGGAGGTATAGATAAATTCTGCAAGACACAGAGGAATTTAAACGCAGGCTCTAAAGTGGATTTAGCTATTTTTGGCTTTGTCTATGCTATGTATTTCTCATTCAGATGCAATTCCTGCATACTACCATTTCAAATAGGAAAAAAAAAATCAAAATCATATGGGGGAAAAAGTTTTAAAAAATGAATTCAGAAAAAAAAGAACATGCTGTCATTTCGGTTGTTTCTGTTACGGATTAAGAAATTCTTCAGACTGTTCAGGTTAAATAAATGCATCTGAAAGCATTCTTCGATGTTTCATCTTCTCACAAATCTCTCTCCATCAGTAAGTGTATTTGTAATTAAGAAAATGTAACCTCACTCATCTTGAAAGCAGGCTTTCTTTTTTAAAAGAAGAGAGAAAATAATTAAAGATATATAGAAAAAAATAAGCATTTCCTAGGGAAAGTATAGAACTTTAGATGACTTGTTTAGGCAAAATCCCTCAGAATATAGTTGGGGTATAGATCAGAGTGTGAATGGCAAGGAATAAGAAGAATCCTGCACAAATTGAATGAGTAAAATAGTTTTAGGGTGAACACTCACCAGCTAAGACTATTTAGGATCCATTTGTAAAGAGGGATTTAGCAGTCAGTGAAATGCAAAAAAAAAGACTGTGACCTATCACAATATAGAGCTGCAGAACGTTCAGCAGAGATTGGTGGGGTGCTTGACTGCTTGTCACTCCTGCACTGTAATTTCTGTAAATCTAAGGCATGAAAGAAGAGGCCTGCAAGAAGAAATAAAATCAGTTTAGAAACATAGGGATAAATAAAAACATTTAATTTACTAAATGCTTAGATCAAACTATTATATTTCACTTACACCAGTTCAAATTGATTCAGGTTAAACAAACTTTGTTGCAGATGACTTTTGCTCTGAAGTATTAGATTTTGTAATTTTGACACTGTTATCATAAGAACAGACTGTTTCCGTTATGTGTACTATTTTGATCCTATCGCACAGCAGTAAAGTATACAAGATTAACCTCATGGTATACAAAATTTTGTTTGTTTTAAAGTGGTTTATTTAAAGTTTCTTTGACAATCCATTTTTCCTACAGTGCCAGGTGGTACTATCATTTAACTTTACTTTTGTTTATGTACTAAAGACTGGTTGTAAAAGGAACCCAATAATTATCACAAATATTCTGAAATATGTAATATTTTTCAACAGTAGTTCTATAAAATCAAACAATAATTTAAAAAGTGTGGATTTTTTAATATTTTAGCTCTTTGTAGCCTTGAGGCAGCTTTAAAACATTAGAAGTAAAAATGAAGATCATAAATTCTGCTTTTGTAGGAAGTCTTAAAGCATCAAACACATGCTTTAATGCTGTTTTTGGAGAAGTCTTAGTTCCAGTTTTCAAAGTACAGTTTCAAAAGCTCCTTCATTGTCTTCCAATGTGCAAATGGGTTTTAAGAGTACTTGTCAGAATTTCTGTTTGTTGAACAATTTTCTAAGCAATGCATCTTTTTGATGCAAATTATATTTATAGGCTTGCTGGCTGGGTGGATGTTTAACCACTGGTATCTGCTTTTGCCTGTCTTTGCAAACATAGACTAGTTCATTTTGCTAAGCGTTTCGTTATGACAAGAAAATCTCATAAAATACCTGGGACTAAAATAATGAGTGCAAGTAAAACAAAAAGATAGAGGCAGTTCCAATATCAAAATGCAGAGTGAAACAAAACACTAATTTGTAAAATAGAAAGGAAATTATATTATTACTGAAAATATTTTATTTAGCATCTTGCTTTAGCATCTCTCACTGATAAAGAGCACTACGACAGAGAGCACAGAATCCTGTGTTTGTGAGAGTATATATGATGGGATTCCCTAGGACCTGAAAGAATAAACTAAATCAGTGAAAGAAGTGATGTGCTTACTTAAGACACTGCAATGCCTTTATTTTCTGTTGATTGCATCCTTAAATTTCAAAGAACTACCTGTCAGCCAGAAGAGCAGTAGTTGCTGTTTGGATACTTGAATTGCTACTGACTGTCAGAGGAAACAGCCTACTCCTTCAGATATTCTTATTTTTCTTCTTGTTATTTTTAACAACTTAAAATACTTCAGGAAGATGAAAAATCAAAGGTCACTGTGACAGGGAACAGTAAGTGTGGGGCAATGTGGTTTTATGCAGTATATATGAAGTACAAAGAACAGAGTAAAGATGACAGCAAGTGGGTGAACTTCAGAAGGTGCTTCCCTAGAACACGGAAACTGGTGAATTGCTTGCTTTCCCTGATTGTCTCAAAATGTAAAGGTCATTAGCCTTGACATATGTTGCACAAGAAATGCCTCATAAAGTTGCATTGCAGTTCATTCATGCAGTGACAATGTTCTAGAGATCAATTTCTGCTTGGGAAAGTAGTTTATTTTTTTGCCACAAAGGTTATTCTCCTCCAAAGAAATCAAGCCTTTCTGGTCTCTTCCTTCGCTTGACCCATCCTATCTTGTGCTCAGTAAAACTAGGAATCAGAGCTGCTCTTTTTGGCAGCGTAATACAAATCATTCCCAGAAATTACTTCTTTAAAAGAAATAAGAATGGGTCTTGAAAGTACAGCAAGCTCTTCATTACCTCCTAAATTTTCAGTGTAACAGATGTCACCAGAGAAAGACCCTCTTAAAGTCTGCCTGTACTTATTCACAGTGGCTTCTCATTTTTACCATGCTGGCTAATTTGATATCATCAGCAGACTTCATCACATTGACACTTATCTTCCTTTCCTCATCATTTATAAAACTGCTGAACAGCATAGATCTTAGCACTTACATCCCTTAGTCTTAGCACTAAAATCCCTTTTCTGAACTCCCTCACTATGAAAATTCACCATCCACTCCTACCATCCAGTTCTATCTTTTAAGCAATTGTTTATCTTTTGTAGGATCTTTATTCTTATCTCATGTCTGTTTTGCTTCCGCAGATGACTTTGATGAAAGGTCTTGCTGAATGCCTTTACAAAATCAAATATGATATCAAAATGCCCTTCCTTTTTCATGTAGTCACTGACTGAATTACCCAATCTCACCACAAAGCTGGCACTGCTCTGAGCAGGAGGGTGCATTGGAACAGGTTCCTGAGGTCCCTCCAGCCTGAATGGTTATGTGATTCTGAGACTTCACTAAGGAACTTAAATGGGTTTTTGAATGAGTACTCTGTGTACAGACTTCATATTGCCTATCCCTTAATCTATCATATTCATACTAGAGTCTACTAATTATGTTTTTTTTTTTTTTGCAATTTCTGCTAATTTGTACATTCATCATGCTTGGTTTGTGACTCGCTAAAAAAATCCCCCTACACTTCAGAGACTTTACACGCTACTACTACATGTGTACTTCATAGCTAGATGTTGAAGGCCACTGTTATGTCCACCACTGTTCCTGCTTTGATTTACTTAAGAACTACTTAATAATAATAATCACCTAGTCTTACTGACTTGTTATTATTCATTTTACTTGTTGACTTTCTAACCTCTTTTATACACACCAAACTTGAGGCAAGTCATGACAATATTCTCATTCTACAACTAAAATTTGAATTCACAGACTTAATTCAGTATTACTCTTAGCTGGAGTGTCCTTGCTACAACTAATACTTTACTGATTATAAGCTCCCTGTTCAAGTCTGTCTTCCATCTTTTATTTTATTTTATTTTGTGAGCTCTTATTTGATATCCCATTATACTTGACCCATTAACTTTATTTGTGGAGACTAGATAGATCTCATATACTAGGACAAATATTATAGTTCTGAGGAAGTCCTAAACTCTCTTGTTTTCCTATGTTATTTGTGGGCACAATATATATGTTCTGTATTGTCTGGGGCTGAGTTTGTCATTGCATTGCAGTAGTAAGCTTTTATTTGAATTTCATGTTTGGTCCAATAATTTCAGAATTATAGTTTGCAAGCAAAAGCTCCTATTACTGACAAGTATTGCCTTAAAAAGAATAGTCATGTTTCTTTTGTTGCTGCAGTAAAGGTCTTGTTGTCTCTGTCCAAGGAGATATAAGTTTACTCTTTAGGGCTTATTATTTACAGTGATTCTTATTGTTACTCTGAATTGAAAGGGAAATGTGAGAGTACTCAGACTGAAGTCTGTTATTCAAACTGAGTTACAGATAGTAATACACTTTCTGCAAACAAGCAGTTTATTAGGATATATTCAAAAAAAACCACAAGATATTACCAAGATCTCTTGCAAAATGCATGGGCATTTTCATTCACTAAGTATTCTAATCATATCTCTTTGTTACAAAGATGTTTGTGCTTGTGTTGCTGTCCTTACTGATGACCTTCCTTAGGCCTTGTAGGTAGATATATTTCTTTTACCAGGTATGACTGAATTCCTTTGCATCCTGTTTTGTTTGCGGATAATTCATGAACTAGTAAAATTTCCTTCCATCTGAGTTAAACTATTCCAAAATAGAAGTCACCACCCATACATGAACATATGAATATTAAAAGTGTCTTTAGGCAGAGCTCATTCCATAACAACAGACAGCAGTGAGGAGAGGGGCAGCAATGCCTGGATCTAAAGGTTGCCTAGCATAAAAGTGAATATCACTTCTTTTACAGAGTTCCTCTGCCTTTAACTTTGCTGTCAGCATCACCATAACTTTCATTGTATCTTTTCAGAATAAGAAATAAAAAGGCAGAAATATTTCTTAATATGAAAAAAAAGTAATTAAAATGAACTAATAAAAGATGGAATCTATTCGAATAACCCCCGTGCGGGCTTACCGATCGTGACCGCCCCGCACTGCCGCGGCTAGTGGCCCGCAGCTCCCCCGAGCTGCGGCTTCTTGGGTCTGCAGGCCAACCCCTAATGTAGTTCGGCTTCCCAGGGGCCCGAGGCCACGCGCCCTTTGTAACCCCAGATATTGATTCCTTTTATTCTCCCCAACTCCGAGGGTAAGGCCCCTCTTACCACTCGTATGGAGACAACCAGAAGGGGATGCAGGCCAGCTCCAAGGAGCCTCCTCAGGTGTCAGGATCAGCAGGCGGGAAGCGAGTGGTCGGGGGGTGACCTCTCACCCTGGCCGAGAGGCGCCCTCACAGAGGTCCCGACCAGGATGCACTGCTCAAGATTATTCGGGATCAGGCAGAATAAAGAGACAAGACACACCCAGCGCTGAAGGTGGTCTTAGCAGCAAAGCCCATTTATTCAAAAAAAAAAAAAACCAA
>VWPW01022586.1:186606-270512 GCA_013389825.1 Crypturellus undulatus
CATTATTTCAAATGGGAGATATTTCTCCTTTTCACGATTCCCAACAATGAACAAAATAGTCTCTTTTTGGCAAGAATTATTGGTCAATGCCATGAAACAAGATGAATAAAAACTTTTACATTTTTATTCTCTATTTTCATAAAGTGATGAAAATACAGATTTAATTTGTTTTGCATCTGGTACAATTATGCTGCTACAGAACTCCAATCAGGAGATGGCAGAAGTACTTAGACTTTGGCAGTTTAGGACTGAATTCTTTTATATCTTTTTCAAAAAAGGTTGCAAAAAGTCCAGTTGATACAAAAAAAGTGTAGATGAAAGTACAGGGTATATCTGGGGGAAAAAAGCCTTTTTAACATTTAGGTAATATAAACAGCTATACAATCTGAAAAAAAAAAAAAAAAAAAAAACAATTTCAGGGTATAACTCTTTTACCGTAAAAACTATCCAGGTTTCCCGTAATTTCATTTTTATATTTTCTACTATTTATTATAGGTATTTTTTTGCCTATGTTAATTTTTGCCATTTTATATTGATGCTGCAGTAATCTGATTAGAAAATAATCTAATTAGTTTTGATGAACTTAGCTTTTTTATCTATTCTTCCTTTTACCCATAATAATTTTGTTAATATAAATGTCTATGATATTCTTAAGATATCTTGTATTCTTAAAGAATATGACTTAAAATTATTAAGTTAAAAGTTTTCCCTGAACCTTGCATTATTAACAGTTGCTATTTCTAAAAAATGTCAGACATAATTCATTATTATTCAGACAACAATATTTCCTGTTAATGCTTAAGATTTTCTTTTATGTTTTTTATAGATGCTGCAATAATTTGATTAGAAAATAATCTACTAGTTCAGGTAGAAAGCTATTATCTGGGATATCTTTTTAGAAGTCCTCAAGTATTCGACATTCAGTTGCTCTTTCCTATCCTTTATATTGCCACACTTTCACTGAATGTCATTATTTTATTCTCTGATGACATGATTATCTCATTTCAGATTAAACTTCAGCAACTATTTAACAATAGCCAAAAAAGCCTACCAATTATATATAAAGGAGAGAAATAAAAGAGTGCTGTTTGAATCCATATTTAATTTCTATAAGCCATTTAATCAGCACAAAATATTTACCTGGTAATGTGTTTTTATATATTTAAAATCTCATTGTCTAGTTTAATACTCATCAGAGTTTTTACTGTGTGGATGTAATCTTGAAAGACTGTTACTTCTACCTTAAGAAAAATTATAGTGCAAAAAAAACCATTTATGTGTGGTCAGTGTAATTCAGTTTAATATTATGGCTATAGTTACTTTAGTTTCTTATGGTAGCAAATCATAAATTATAGCACAGAGCAAAGAAGAAATACTAGATAGGTTCTCTACTGTTGAATGACTGATCATAGTGTGAGGTGCTACTACTGTTGTCTGTAAATACCTGTGAATGCCAATAAATCTTAAAAAGAATCACCTTGGGCATATCTTGACCTGATTGGTCGCAATTTTCAAAACAATATCTGGTCAAAATTTTTCTATACTTTATCTCATCTTATGGTTTGTTGCTGGGTCCTAAAATCATGAGGAAATTAACATTCAATCTTTGCACATTTGTTCTGGGAGATATGGGAATATTTTACTTCATTTATTTATTATAATTGGAAATAAAGTTTGACAGCCACTCTATTAAGAATAATCTTCAGCATTCTTTGTAGAGCTTATTTCATATACCTGGGATCCTTGCTCTTTACAAAGTACTTTAAGCCTCTGCTTAAAAATATTGATTCATCCATAAATCAGACTATACAGCAGAAGAAGTAATCAAGTTGTATTACAATAACACATAGAACTTGGTGATCCTTCATAATTTAGAAATCAAGGGAAAAAATCAGAATAGGACCACTGTAGACAAATCTACTTAATTTTGTAGTCATTCTGTCTGTCAAATACAAAACGCAAGTGACTTTGAAGAGGATGAGGATGATCTTCATGGGGGAACTAAACATGAATCATAGTTTGCTCAGTTTTAGGTATTAAAGGTTACTAAAAATGTCTTATCTGGATATTTTGCAGGGAGGAGCTTTTTTATTTTAAAAATGAGTAAATTCTTGTGCAGACATGTTCATGCATAGAAGCTAAGGAACTGATTTTCTATCTCTTCTGTTGATCCAGCTAAAGAATGAAAACTGAGTCAGAAAGCATCTGCTATAAAAATATCTATAAATATACTTGCATATTTTGAATATAACAGCATCTGTTTGCTATCCTGTTCTATTGAAAGAATTTAGGAAGTGCACTTCTAGTATTTCATTTTGAATTGTTTTGCAGTAAGGATGCATTTTGACCAAAAAACACTGTTCTTTTTTAGCTGCTGGGACAGAATTTTTCAGATGAAAATCCTTAATAATTTAATTTTGCATTCTTTATTTTAATATTAAATATAAAATAACATCATACAGAACACCTTTAACTTTTCAAGGATCAGAATAAAACTGAACAGAACTGAGTACAACCAGCTCTAGAAATGTAACCTGTATTAAAGAAATCATTAAAACTGAATAGCTAGGAAAAAAAACCACAATGAACACTTCAGAAAAATGAAGGTATGTTATCATCTTTTTTTTCTGTTCAGTTCTAGGGACATACATTTATTTTTCTTTATGAAAATAAGCATACGTGCTTTGAAAATCTAAATAGCATTTCCAAACAAAAGGCATCTTTAAAAGTTCTGCTTACTACTTTTGTCAGAAAAAGAATTTGCTCTACTTTTACAAGCTAGTTTCAGTAATATCTCTCTAAGTGGGATAAGATTTCTTGTCAAATATTAGGTTATTAACTTTCTGTTTCATTGCATAGAATGTAGGCATCTTTAATTAGCAGTAAGAGACAAACATCCACCTTGATTTTTCCTATGTATTTTCTGTGCTTCCTCAACAAAAGGCATGGATTAGCTTTTACCATTTCTGAAGTAGGAAGAGACATGCTCCTATTTCACTTTGAAACAACTAGTACACATGAACAAGCCATTAGGTGAAGGATTTAAGGATACAATAAATGGTTTTACTTGCACAGTAAATTAAGGAGGTATAATCTTATGGAAATGGACTGTGTGGTTCTACTATCCTAATCAAAAAGACAGTATCTGCACTACATTTTCTGTTTTGCATGCTGAATACATTTCTCTCTCTCTGATGGATATGATACTCATTCTGTGATTGTGTTTAGAGTGTAATTTTAATTATCCATGTGACAGAATGCATTGTAATAAGGTAATTAAATAGATCTGTTCAGTCTCAGCTCTTCAAGGGATGAGGACCTATTATCACTGTACAAGTGGTAGTATGGAAAGGTAAATATTGACAAGTTGACTCACGAATGCTGATTTTTGCTTGATGACTGCGGACTTCTAATAGTCTTAGGTTATCTAGTAACTGAGTTTTAAGAGGTTTAAAATGCTTATCTTGCATGATAGCAGAGTCATGGAGCTTACAGGGGTATGCTGATGATTTCACAACACCTGCCTGTTACCTCAGTTACAATCAGGTTCAATCATTTCAAATTCAAGAAAGACCAAAAAATAGCCTGTTTGTGAAGACAGAAGTTTAAAAATCCTTTCAAACTCAAGGAAGATTAGAAAAATAGCCTGTCTGCTGGGGTGCAGGATTATTTAATACAGCATGAATCATGACATCTGAACAACTATTGTAACAGTACCTATCTCCATATTACCATAGTAGTTGGTTGATTCTCAAACTTGCCTGATGGTTCAGACCTTTCTCTCCTCATTCCTTATCCATCTGACTAGTCTCAGACTCCTTGCTTGCTGGTCAAACCTCCTCCCTCTTACATGCTGCTCAACATTTTGTCCTTATTTTCTTTTTCTGTTTCTCTTCTTATGGGCTACTAATGACTTTTTCTCATAGTTTTATTGAAATCTTAAACCTCTCTTCCTTCTTCCCACTATGTTCATACTCTTTGATATTTTACTAGTTTCTTTCTTTGCTCATTTTCCCAATTCACCCTTCAGTTTCCCTGTCTTGGATGCTACATTCCAACTCCTTGGTAGTTTTTAGTATATATGTTTTAGTATATATGTTCCTCTCCTCCCATTTCTAGAGTTTCTTTCACATTTTTCTTGCTTGCTCTTTGTCAGATGCTTGGAGAGATTCAGGTGTCTAAATATATCATTTTAGACATTTTGCAGTGTCTAATATACCTGTGTGAGACTGACAGATACAAGATCTGCACAAGACATTCTCTTCTGAAAAAGTAGCTGAACATCAGAGCATCTGAATAGCACTACCTTGTGCTAAAATACCGGTAGATTCTTTTTGTTCAGATGACTTTATTATTCCTTCTGTGTCCTAATCAATGTTCCATCTTTCCATAGCCTGGTTTGGCTTCCTGGATGCCATCAAAGAAATTATTTAGAGATTATTTTTATTTTACTTCTGTCACCATAAGTCCAAAAGCAATTGTTATGGGGAAGCTTAAATGCTGTCCTTTCAGCTGGCCTGAGCTTAGCAGCTCTGTAAGGGTGTCTCACATGCTTCAGCAATTTTCTTTGTTAAGCTCTGAAAAGTATCTGTTGAGCATGAAGGGTTTATATACTGATTGAATTCACATGGATTTTCACAGAGATGGTAAAAGACACATGTTCTTCAAACAGGTTACACTCTCAAATGCCAAATGGAATATTATAGCTGTGTTTGGAAAATGTTACTGTGTATACATATATATATATATATATATATATACACACTTCCTTTCCTTTTTTTCTTAACTGTGCTCTCACAGATGCCTCTTTGCTGTGATTTCCCTTACTAACACTGTACAGCTAACCTGCAGAGTAAATGGAACCTGGTTACCCAGGCTACATCCTCCTGGTAATTTGCTGCTTTCACTGTCCTGTCACTCAGCTCCTGACTCAGCTTACACTTCAGGCTGTGCCTTGCAGTGCTTTTGCTCCTAACCTAAGCCATCAGCAGTGCACCTGGCAAATGAAGGTGCTCTCTGAAGATGCTTCTGCTGTCTCTTCTTCTGCTTTATCTACCACCAAACTGCTTGTAACCTTCTTTCCATATAAAGTCACTTTTCCCAGAAACATGAAGGTAAAAAATATGATGAAAGTAATGTCTCATCAGCTCTGAAGAAAAAAAAAAAAAAAAAAAGAGCGAAAGAAAGAAAAAGATGTTGATCTATTTTAAACAGTCAAAAAGATTGTTTGTGATTATCTGTATGACCCTGCCTGAAACAGTGTACAGTGAGCTTATCTGCTCTACTAGCAGAGCTGAAGACCTGCTGCTTTTGGCTGGGAGCAGTTACAAAAAGTAGGATCAATAATGTAAGTGCGGGTAGATTGCAAAGTACACAATTAACAATATTCCTACATCTTTAATGGTTGATACAACTCTGTTTTTCACTGTATTTGACTTCTAGAAGTTATTGAAATGTTAGGCGATTACCATAACTAGGTACTCACTCCCTTCTTATTTATGTAGCTGAAGTAAAATTTCTAATAAACTCACAAAAGCGTTTTCATTCAATCTGATGCAATACATACCACATAAACATTTCTAAAGAAAAAAAAAAGACATTTTAGATGTAGTTTAAAATATGATATAAAGAAAGTAGACCAAGTAAAACCCCACTATTGTTGGGGTTTTCATATGAGGTTACAAATATTGCAATGGAAGTAGTGTTATCATTTCCTTTATTAAACTCTTAATTTAGATTATGTGTTAATGTTTTAATTATGGAAATTAATGATCTAAACATAATAAATAGATTTTTTGTATATTTCAACTGTATTGATAAGAAGTACCTTAATTTATGATTAACTTTTTCTTTTCTCTTGTCTTCTATTCTGATTTTTTATGAAATAGCTAGCTGGTTTTAAGCAACAGTATTTTTAACTTGCATCTCAAAAACTTTCTCCAATCTTGCTTAAGTAAAACTTGTATAAAATAAAAGCAACATTCATGCATCAGTATTATATATCAACTGTAAATTTTGGAAACCTTGGCAAATACATCTTTACTATGTTTGTAGAGCTGATAAAAAGAAACACTCAGTATCATGATTAGACATAAGCCCTGTACAGTGCAGTTACCTGCACTGTACAGGGCTACAATCTCAGTCTTTTAAAATAAAAAGCAAAAGAAATCTGTAGCGGCTACAACAATGTGATTAACTGGTGTGATTCTGTATGTTTTTTCCCTTTCGATAATTTGCATTATAATATTGCTGTTTGTAAACCACAGCAGTAGGATTTTTTAGATTTTACAAGAGACTAAAAATTTTAAAACATACACATCCATTGGAGTGCACATCCTAAGTCTAGTCATTGCTTTATCTTGAGAAGTAAGCAAAAGAATCGCTTTATGCAGCGTGGATAGCACCTTCGTGATCCATGCAGACTGCGAGTGTAAAGTTAACTTTGCTCAGTAAGGAAGGCTCTGTGAAACTGGCACCCAGAGCTGCAGGAGGGCACAATGCCTGCTTAACAGATGGCTCTGAATGCAAGCAGCCAAGGTGTATGGAACACTGAGTATTCGCCAAAGCCGAAATTCCTACATAGTATATTTGCAGTCGCTGTTTACCCAGCTTGAATTTAGATCTGTTTTGTATTATCAAAACCATAGCTTCTACAGCAGGCTATAGTGTGGTTAGTGTTTTTACTATGTTATTATGATCCTACGTAGCTTCAGTGGAGATTGTGTTTATTCCTTTATGCGCAAGGGATTTTTAAATAGGTGGTCCAATTGCCTTGTTTCAGTACAGCAGCTTCTGCATTAGACCAGCCTGCTTACCCTTTTCCTACATCCAGGCATTTTGTTATTAAACACTTGGGTCACAACAAACGTTCTCAGTGTATTCAGTGACAGCCAGCGATGAGTTACTCACATCAATCAATTAAATTATCCAAACATTTCTGGTGAATAGGAGAAGTAGATTCAAAGCCTGGAATACAAAGTTTCCATCTGAAATTTTTGATAACTTTTGGAATTTGGAATTTTGGAATTTGATCCTTCTTAAATGAACAGAAAAAAAAAAAAAGAACTTATGTTGGGTAGTTTCACGGCATCTCTGGTACTTTGTGGATGATAAATATCCAATGTCAAATACTGACAGGGAGAAGATTTCACTGTATTTTGTTGCTGTTGTCTGTTATGTTCCTTACTTCATTCCATAACAAAAGCACTCCAGAATGGAAGAACATTTTTAGAGTACTTTTTGGATCATGACATTCTTGTGTTTTGAAGCAAAGGAACAAAGGCAATATTAAAACCCTGTGTGAACTACAAATGCTCACGCATGTAGTTCCGGATCTAAATATGCATAATTTAGGGTTAGCAAGATCTAGAATATTTTGCCTTTGACACAGAGGAAGGCCTTTAATATCTATTAATTGACTGAAAGCAGAGAATTTGGGGATGAGATAATTTGGTGGCTATGTGCAGAGGGCATTTGCATTGCCTTACTTCAGCTAAAATATGTTATGCAATCTTTTTTTAGGTAATAGCCTTACAGGTACTTTAATTATAGAATGGCCAGAGGTGTTTAATCAATGGATTAAGGTACTTCAAATGTGTTACAGGTTATATATAATAATTATGTAAATGTGATGGTTTGTTTTAAAAGAGTTCTTTTCATGAAATTTTATGGAAGCATCTCAAAGATGACTTCATTATCAGGCCCATTTGCCAAATTATTTCTCTGCCAGTCTTGGATGTTTTGGCAAGGTTTCCTTTTGTAAGAGGGATTCCTTAATCGAAATGTTAATCTTAGTTTTTTAATGTCTGCAGAAATAAATCTGTGTTTCCTAGTTATCATTTTGATATGACTGGTCTTAGGAGTGACGTATTTTAGGAAAAAGAACAAAATATTATTGGTCACTATCAATCTCAATGTAGCCTGGGAGCAAACAAAGGATAGTTTCAGCTGAAATTTCTGCCTGCATCAAAAGTGCGAAGGAAATAATGCATTATCTGATACTGTTATTGCAATATTTCAGCAGAAACTGTCATGGAATTTGAGGAATTAAGGGTCAGTTAAAAAAGCTGAGCAGTCAGTTTGTCAGTTTTGTCTGTTCATCCTGTTCTACTAGTGGACCAAAGAATTTCCCCATTGTTTTCTGCTTGCCACAAGTGAAATTTTCAGGTTTATGTTTCTGAATCAAATACAAAATTAAAAGATATAAAGCAGCTAGAGAAAATGAAAGTGGAATAGGCTGTAACTTTTGACCAAAGGAAGTGGGAGGACGGTGAAAAGACCAAGAGGAAATGTAGGAAAGGCTTGTGCTCTTGCAGCACAAGAGTAAAGACAGTCCTACGTATGCACAGAATGAGAGCCTCAAGAAACATCCATCATGATCAGAATGCCACTGGGCTGTGTGTTTCACAAACACAAAATAAACAAACTTCCACAGATCTTGCAGCTGTGATACATTACAACGTACAACAGAAGAAATATTTTGATGAGAGAGGTTAAAGGAGCTCTCTGATGGTATTAGTCATCAAGAAAGACTTTAGACTCAACATTTCTGTAGCCTAGTTCTTGTCAAATTTTCTACCGTCCTCACAAAAAGAAGGCAGACGAGGTAACGAGTTAGTTGTGGAAATGTTTAAGAAAGCAATTCTCCAAAATGAGAGGGCACTGCAGGAGAAATCATAAAAGTGCTTCTTCAAAACCACAGCAGGTTGACAAGTCAGTTAATATTACAGAATGGCAGAGGATAGAGTTAATATTCACATGGCAATTTAAAAGTGTTTTGAATTGATGGCGGAAAGTCAACGTGGTGTTCTGATTTGAAGGAAGCCATAGAAATGGCTGTTGCTGTTGTTGTATCTCTTGCATTAAAGCACATTTTAGTTCTTTTTGTAACCAAATAACACCTCTGTGGTTTAAATAATATTGAGATATAACTTTACCTATGAATAGCAGACTCTTTAAATAACATTTTGAAGGTCTGAATTGTGTTTATATGTGTAATATTAATATATGTATCCTGAAAAGAACTATCCGAAAAAATTGGGAAATGAATGTTCCAATTCTGAGATCCTGTGTGAGGGTGTGTGTGTATGTGCATGTGTGTGTGTAAAAAAACAACACATTTTCAGTCCTTATACTGATGAATGTAAATGAAGAAACGATACAGTGGTCCAGAAGGGTATTTGTTCAATATCCCATCACTGTCATGTGACACTTGTACTCTAAATAAACATGCTAAATGCATACATACTATTCTTACAGATAGATGCTAGAAGGGCTTGTGTAACACATCTTCTAAACAAAGTCACAGATGAATAAAGAATCTGTCCATCTACTGAAGCTGTAAACATCTGCACTTTAGCAAGCTGGAGCAGGAGATATTTGACCTCTCTTAACATAAACTTCCAAATTATAAGGAATCTAAATTTTCTCATGAGAGATATTGTCCTAATAGATTGATATATTAGATATTTTTACGCTGTTTGAGTTTACTCTTAAAAAAATAAAAATCTCCCTCATTTTCAAATAAGCACTTGTTGAATTGAAATAATCGTTGAATTTTTTTTTCTGAGCTTTGAAATTATATATTTTTTCTGAGCTTTGTGGTTATATAATTTGATTTAATCAACAATTAATGTGGAACTGAGAATCAAAAGTTCTGTTCAGGTGTACAGGTTCATTGGAAGAAAAAGCATTCAAAATCAGAAATCCTGTAGTTCTCGTATACACATTTAAGTCTTTTAAACATCACAAAATGGATTTTTATATTTTTACATTTTATATTTTGTTCCTGAAGAAGTAAATTGTTTGATATAGTATTCACTTAGACAATGAAGACACAGAAATGTGTATACACATTTTTACAGAAATACAAAAATAATTGTTCTTTGTAAAAACTCTACTATACTTTTTCAGTATAGCTATTGAAATCAACTATAATTTCAAAACTATAAAAATTATAATAAATAAAAATTATATTCAAAATAATTTCAAAATTATTTTATTTTAAGACGTAGAAGAGCACAAATCAGTAGAATATAGCAAAGATCAAATATAATAATCACAAAGATACAGTTGGTATTACTAATATTCAGGAGCCATATCTTTTGAAGAACTAATTATTAGAATTATTTAATCCAAAAAGCAGCACCATATGAATGATATACTTGTCAAATTCTGAATAGCCACCCAAGAATGAGAGGGATATGCTATGAATTGATTCATTTTTACATATATGTTTTGGTAAATTATATAATGTTTCTGAAAAAGATGTGGTATATATAGAAGAGCTATTTGTCTGATTTGTTCTTCATTGTAGTCTCATACTAGTGTGTATGAAAATACATGGATTCATATATAACTATATATATATATAATAAATGAAATTATCTATATATCTTCATATGTATATGGAGAATTTTAACTCACAGTTGATGGTGGGAATCTATCTCCTGTACATAATCATAATTAGTAAATTCTATGAAGCCTGTTCAAAATCTGTCTACACAAAATGCAGCAGTCTTCATTTTAGATTGCTTTGCTTTCTGTGTTTGTGCTATCAACCTCATGTAACTGCAGGGAAAAGCCATAACTGTCAAGGCAGTCCTAAATATTTCTTGATCAGTTTTTCAAGCTAATACATTATACTTGTTCCTTCTTTTCTTCTAAGTCTATAATGGGACATTAACTTGTTTAATTCAACAAGCAAGAACATATGTACTTTTTTTCTAACATAATTAAATCTATTTGGACATACCAAAGCTTTGTTATAAAGCATATTAAACTTTGGTGTTTTTTAAGCTCAATATTTATTTCAAGATTAAAAGAATTGCAATATTTTTTCCCTGTTTTTGTTGCTTCAGTGTTTTACTAGGTAAAACCCACAAATGCTAACTAGAAGGTCCTCTTTTCCTCACTTGAAGGAGAATGGTTTCTTACTTTGTGACCTAACTCTATAAGCTTTATACTGACCTGTACTACCAATATCATCCCTATAATCACAAGGGAAGGCTTAAAGTTATGTATACATCATGCAAAATATTCCTGCTACTACATTAAGGCAGCATGCAATAGTGCTGATAACAAACTGGGTCACAAATCATCTAGTTTCTCGTTTCCCCCTTTCTAAATTACAGTTTCTATCAATTTGTGTCTGTTTTTGTAATTGCACTCAATGTGACAAAATCCTGCATGTCATCAACAACCAGCCAAAAGGAAAAGTTCCAGCAGCTGATGGCAAAATGTAAGTGCCTGTTTATTAATCTGCATCACTGTCAGACCTCCAGAACTTCAGCATTGTCACAAAATTTATGTTTATTTCTATATTCTAAATACAGCCACAGCATCTGTTTGGGCTTCACATCCCGTAGTCGAGTAATTCTGAATTTGTGTATTATGGATTACAACATGTATTCATGGAACATAATGAGGAGTGACCATATGCTGAAACCATATGACACCACATGGTGGACTAAGATCTAAAAATTGGCATTTGGATAGTACAAACAGTTATAATATAATGTCTTGGTAATTTGTAATTCACAGACATCTGGTCTCTTCCTATCCATTCTGAATTTCCAAACATCTATGGTATTCAGTGTCCCTTCTCTACTCCCTCCTTTTTTCTAAAAAAACAAGCAGAGAGATTTTTATTCTTTTTTATGTTTTTTTTACCAGATCATAAAAAAGTCTTTTCTTGACCTTCTATCTTCCTTCTCTCCTGGTGTACTAATTCTCTCTCTGCACATTTTGCTTCCCCTGCCACACACAAAATATAATAAAACCACCAGAATAGACAGCACTTATGTTTCAAAACAAGCAGAGACCTCTAAAAATGACCTTGCCAGTCAGTTCTCTGGACAGGAATCCTTGCAAGTGCATGGCTTCTCTATAACTATTGGAAGAACTCTTTTAAGCATAAAAATGCCCAGATTCTAATCTAATTTTTTTGAATGTCTAATAAAGATCTTTATTATATTTTGCAATTGCAAACAGCTACAGGAGGCAGCTGGTGCACAATGGTATACATGCCCTTTTTCCATTGAACTGACATTTTGCATTGGAATGCAGGACAAATGTCCTGGCATTACAGAAATAGCTTTTCATATAGGGCCAATTATATTTTAGAACTACAAGATGTAATGACCAAGTGCCCTATAAGGCAGTTGGTGTGTAATGGCATCCTGTGCAGGACATGAACACTGCATGGCTCCCAAGAGGCAGCTGGTTAATAATGCACAGATTTAAATGTATTCAGTGATAGTTGCTTGAAGAGGCACTATAAGGATATTAAGCTAGAAGATATTTTATTCATCATCTCTTTAACCTTCATCGGGTACAGAATCTGATATCATATATTGTTAGATGTGACTTGCTGCCTCATTAGTATTTTCCTGGTTGGAGCATACTGTAAGGGAATGGGTGACATTCACCAAGTTCTCACATAATTCACACAAATTCAAGGTCACTTCTTACTTTCTGGATGGTAACATGCAAGAATCAAAGCAAAAATTATGAGCAAAAAAGGCAGGTAGGTTCTCTTTATACAGCAAATAATCTGTGCTGATTGCATGGTAAATTTAGTTTGATATATTTCACAGTAGAAGTTGTCGTTTTACCCATATTCAACCTGAAAGTTAAATAACAGCCACCTCCTCAAACACAATAAGTGCAATGTAGCATCTATCATCTTTTAAGAGAATATCATAGTTGCCAATACTAGACCACTTTTTTCTTTCCAGAAAAGACAGTGATTGGGACAAAGAAATGTTGCTTCTTAGCAATTACAATCATGGCAGTGATAAAAAACATGAGTCGTTCAAGTTTTCCTATCGGTGGGAATTGCCTTTTATCAAGGATTGAATTGGTTTAGAGGCATGTATGCCTCAGAGGGGATGCCCTCTAAGTGGTCTCATCTGAATACTGACGTATTTTAAAGATATCTATAGGTAATACAGTACAATGCTTGCCTGTGCTGAATTCTTTTTTATTTATTCCCATTTTTAGGAACATATGAACAGGTGTCAGGGGATAAGTGAGAGCTTGACCACATCTGCCACCCTCTAGCTCATTAGATTCTGGCATGGTATTAGATTCTGGTATTAGATTGGCATGGAGTGATGTGATTGATGAGACCATTGGTGACTTACACTGACTAGCTAAGTTAGAAGGCTAAAATAATGAAAAGAGTAGCCCTATAGGGAAAAATACACCCATACATCCAACACTGTGCAGAGGCTGAGCCCAAGTCACAGTACGGATAAAGGCCAACCCACAAGCCAGGACACAGACCCCTTGACCAGCCTGAGTAACTGTCCTGTTTCCATGAATCCATGGTGTTGGATTAGAGGCCTTGACTTATGTGAATGTACTCTGTATGGAGCATGTGCATATCTTGTAGAACAGAAAACACTATCTGCCCACTATATCTTTCCCTCTCAGTAAATAAAATCTATGTCTGAGTTGTCCTGGTCCTGTCTTTGTGTCTACCCATGTTAAATTCCCCTGTAAAAAGAGGCAATATGATGACATGAGTGAATATGCAAGATACTGTGGTTTTAATTTATTTTCAGGGAAGAGTTTGGGTCTAGTAGATTCCCTGGATTTTTCTTGCAATTCTAATTCAGCTTTGATTTGCTTAAAAAAAAAGTTAAAAAAAAAAGCAAAAATGAAATATTATCTGCTCATTGAAATATTTGAAGAAAACAGAACAGATATCTCCATTTAGGCAGTATATTTTTTGTCAGTGTTAAGAACACTGCTGCTGATGCTCTGCGGACACTGTTGATGTGATGATGCACAAGCCAAAAAAATATATTTTTGTAGTAGGTGTCAAAGTTAAGCACTCCTTTCTTAATGTATTCAATCTGATAATCAGAAACTGAAAGTAGATTAAGGCAAGAAGTTAGAGATATGATTTGATTCCTACGGTGGGATTTGTCAGACCAAATGTAGGTGTCTACATCTGAGCAGGCCACTGGAGGCTCCCTTTAGAGTCTATGGAGAAAAATAATGCTGTGATATGATCCTTCAGATTTTAGCAATAGCAATTTCTCTTCTTAAGTCTAAACGGATGAATTCAAATGTAGCTGTCTACACTGTAGCCATACAAAGCTGGATTATATGAATCTCAATCCTGATATCTAGTATAGAGAGGATATAACACTTTCCCCAGACAGATAACTCTTGGAGCAAGGCAAGGAGGAGAGAAGGTAAGAGTGTATTAGTTATCCTGTGTACAAACACGTTTCAGCAAAAAGTCAAAGCCAAATGCATATTCAAAGACCAATCTCCATGGGGATGGAGCCATTGCCCCATTATTTCAAGACTGTTTAAGTTATAATGTAACCTACCTACAACCCATTCCTTGTATCTCACTTGTTTTACACTTTTATCAGATAATTTAACTGTTCACCATATCAAAAGCATATAACATCCTATCAAAGTTGTAGAAGATGTAGCTGGACCATCTTTCTTTCTAGTCCCTAGAACTTTACTAGAGTATATCCTTATTGGATAGCTAATCTAGCTCATGCCCAGATCTGAGTCCGCTGCAAGTGGAGGACTGTCACACAGGTAGCCTTCCTCAGGAGAGCTGGGTTTCAGTTACTGAGGGGATACTGCCTGTATCTTATATAGGAGCTATTGAAAGGAATTTCTCCTTTCTCTCCTTTCAAATTATCAGCTCCTTCCTCTTGAAGCCTGACTGAGTATAGGAGACAATATTTAAATAGCTCACAAAGTTAGTATGTAACTTTCTTGTAAAGATGGAGATAACAGTTTTCAGAGGCAGTTTTTTGGTACTATGAAAACTAATGAGAAATACTCTGCAATTGTGCATTTCTGCATCAAATTTATTGAATACTGTGTTGCTCCCTGAACTTTTTCATTTTTAAATATGAAAATCAGTTTTACAGCTGTAATGCTTTAAAGAATAAAGAATATGATCTGAAGTAGTGTAATATTGAAAATATGACTCTCATCGAAGTTATGAGAGGGTTTGCAATATATTTTAATGCTTTGCCTCCCAAATGTTCCTAATGCTATTACAAGCAAATTCAACTTCACCTACCTCTGAAGGACAGCTATCCCTGACAATGGAGGATTACAACTGCTGACTGCAACATTACATTGTCTTTTAAGAGACCCATCAATGTGGGTTGCAGAGTAAAACTTATACAAACCTTAATTAATGAAACAATGGGAGTACATGTAGGGAACCACAGCTTTATAACTTTTGAAAGTGATGACATGAGGTGAAATCCCTACATTTAGATCTCATTTGAGAGGCAATATCTCCAATGGCACACTGCTTTTTCATTCTGTAAGCCAATTTTATCTTGCTATAGATCTCACACAGTAGAAACTTGTTAAATTACTGAAGTATGCTGAGTTTCTGTTAAAACAACCACTTTAAAGACCAAATGTTGGTGAGTCCATTTTGTGAGATCTGATAATATTTTCATTTAAGGTAATCTGAATGATTTTCAGTAATATATATATGTGTATAAGTATACACATGACAACGTCTTGACTGACATTACAGATCAAATATTTGCATGTGGGTATGGCTGGCCAAATGCTTGGATGTTTCTAACTTGCACTGTATGAAGACTCAGAACAGGCACCACTATCTTGGAAAATATGGAATAGTGTCCAAAGAGAAGTGTTTATTTTTACTTGTGTTCCTATACTAATAAAAATTTTGACATTACCTAGATTTATTAAAAGTATTTTTTTTTTTTGAATAAAATGAAGAGCTAGCAGTACACTTTCCAGTTTAAAGTTTAAAAGAACTAATTCTGGATTCAGTACACATGAAGTGGTAGCAGGTTGGTTAGTTATTCTGCAATGAAAGATTTCTGGATCAAGTAGGAGGGGAGATGTCAATATGAAGCTTTCCGGCACATTTTCAGTAAGTTGGTACTGAGGCATGCAGTATTGAAGAACTCAGTGCCAAGTGGCACCTGCAGCTAAAGTAGAGCTTATGCTGACTGCTTAAAGGAGAGTTTCAAACAAAAAATAATGCAGCTTATGAGATGCTGTGTTTTGTTTGGAAACAACATTGTACACATTTATCTTTTAACCTGGTTAAAGAGATTTCAAGTAATTACCTCTTTGGAAGACAACAGTGTTGTCTTGGACTATGGTTAGAGCAATCCGAAAGATTTAGTGTAATCATATGGTTCTACATGCAATACAGCACCCCATCTGCATGGGAGGTGAACATTGCTTTGCCACAGAAGAGGAGATTTTCTACCAGGGACTGGATCGTTCCAGAAATGCCTGATGTTTCAGAAGAGTGTCTTCGCCAACAAACAGCAGCAGTTATAGACTTTGTTATGATGTCTGAGGCATGGATCGCAATCTTGAGTCTCATACTTGAGATGAGTAGACCCCTAGCAGAAGTATTACCAGGATAAACACGGAAGAGGAGTTCATCTGAAGAAGCAGATTACAATAATACCCAGCTAGACGTGTCACATAATTGCTGATATGGAACCGGTAAGTATTGGAAGCATTTATCATTTTTGACAAAGAGGCAGTTCAGACACAGTCTCTTGAGGAAGACTAGTGTTTTTTTCTGCTTTCTGTGCAGAGAGAGTTTGGCGAATAGAATAAAATTCTGTCCTCTCTAGGGGGTGAATATTTTTAACCTCTTTCAATATGTTAAGGAATAGATGGGCAAATGAAGCTTGTTATCTGCATTATCTGATTATACTGCACATGGAATACATGTTTTGCTTTAGTGCTCAATCCTTCTGCCAAGATGAGAATTACTTTCATGTGGGAAGTTACAGTTTATGGTAGAGACACAGTAGGCTTATATTTGCTGTAAAAGAAGAGAGTTTAAATCACCGTAATTCACTATAATAGTTATGCTGCCTTTTTCATTTTTTTTTCCCACAGGAAAATCAGATGTTCTAATGTTGATCTGATTTCTTATTTACTTTTACCATTCTGTGTTAGGTCATTTGTCCCATATCAGGAGTCCGGGAATGCAATCTTTTTATTAATGGAATTCCAGAGACTTTACAAACTTAAACGAACAGAACTGTGAGTAGAAACTGGGTTATATAAGTATTATCAACGTACATGTGCATGTAGCAATGTTTGAGAGGAAGATAGGATTCTTTTCAGCTACAGAAATAAAAAAGTAGGCATACTACAAATCAGTGTCTAGTACTAGTGCTGACCTACTTATTAGACATGTTCATTGCAAGCTGTATTTATAAACAATTTCTGTATCTGTAGGTGAAGATTCACTTTTGGGTTATGTGTAGGCGTATGTTAGTAGGCCACCTAAGCTCTCCAAACAATGAGAAATTGAATTCAAAGCAACTAAGTCATGCAGAGCTGGGATTGCTATAACCAGATACCAAAAAGGTTGAAGAATGGTACTTTTAATACATGTTGGCCCTCTGTAAGACAGAAACTTTTAAAACTCTGTTCTAGTGGTGTGCTTATCTTCTTTTTTTTTTTTTTTTTTTGCAACTCAGGGTCATGATGGTGTCCAAGATACTTTTATCAAAACCAATAGGTTTCAAGCCCTGACAAATCTAAGATGTTTCAAGCTATGTCCCAAAGCAGAACATTAGTGATCTGCAATTTTTCTTGAAGAAACTTGAAGAACTGAGGCCTTTAGAAGTCTATAGAGTTGGAGGGAATCTGAGTGTAAGATTCTTTTACTCACATGTCTATAATGCCATTTATGTTCCATTTCAGATTTTAAGTCTTTTTTTTTTGGTGGAATTGCTCTTCAGCTATACTAACAGCATATTATTTGAAGTATACCAGAACAATGTGTGACAGGATCTTTCTAGATTACTTTTCCTGCTACTCTTCCAACTAGGATTGCCATTTACCTGAACTTGTTTGTTCTGAAAACAACTGAAGTGGTTCTGCTCTTACTAACTAATAACCAACTATTGAATCTGATTGTTCCCTTGTTTTAGACATTGGTGTGACCAAAAACTCACTTATGAGTTAGGACTGTGATGCAGGAATGTCAAGTATACATCTAAAATATCTATGTGAAGAAGCTGTGGATTTCAAATTGAGAAAGATTTGCTAGAGTTTGGTTAATCACCGTTTCTTACTTAAACAGACCGATGAGCCAGATACTAAGTTTCTTGTAATCTGGCAGGGGAAGAGGGGAGAATATTATTGCTTAGCAACAATTAAATTGTGGGATTATGTGTGACAACAGGCACAATGTTGTGTAACCTTAATAATTTTCAGGAAGAGTAAGATGCAATTCAAAGAATACAGAAACAAGGACAGGGACTATTAAAACTGCTTTTCTCTCATGAAAAATTGTTTGAGGGTCTGTCAGCTGTAAGCCAACATTCTGATGAAACCTGACATGAAATGTCAAATATGATGATATAGCAGCTGGGAAAATGAGAAAATAAAACATGCCTCTTTTTGAAAAAAATGAGAGCGAGACTAAGACAAAGCTTCTCTTCTCTCTAACTTATAAGCAGCACAGCGAGACCTTGCCAGATCCGATGGTGATTTAATTCAAAAGTATGGATTCAAAATTAAAGTATAATAACACTTTGATTGATGCTATCCTTATAAGAAAAATGAACTATACTACAATCAAAATTTCAACTGTGACATTATCATGGGATAATAGGTAAATGCTTTATGATGTTATAACTCACTTCACCCTGGAATACTACAAAAGCACCAGGAATTACAGTGACAGGCTGCCAGGATTTAAAAGGAGAGGCTGCCACAGCTTTTTCTTTATTGTTGTTTTTGTTAAAAGACATATCTTATTAAAACATAAGGTCGTTAATTTGTTGTGAGGCGGGGTGAAAGAAATGTGACAGTGGGTTGAAAGAAATGTGTCTTCTTCCCTATCTCTAAAGCACATATGAGGTGCTGCTCAAAGTTATCTGAAAATCAGAGTAATATTCTCAGAATTTAGTCAGTTTTTCCTGATGTTCTTGAATTGCATCATGAGCTTCTATTTTCATTGCACTGCTGCTTTTCTTTTTCTTTTACTCATTCTAGATATTTGAGAAACAATTTGCTGTGTGAAATGAAAACAGAAATGTCTAGAATCATGCTGATTTCTTTGGGAAGAATATAGTGCAGTTTTGCGCTGTTGTTTTAGGGTTTCTTTAACATAGCTGGAGTAATAGTAGTTACTGTAGTGCCTCACTGCAGGAAAGGTAGCCCTTCAGCTAGCAGCATATTATCTCTTTGAATGATTTCTAAATCATTACCAAAAGCAACTTCACTACTGAGTAGAAAGTTAATGTGAAAGATAATCTACCTACATTTAATGTGATATTTTTCATATATTACTTAAAAAAATATCCCTGCTTCTTAAGGAGAAACTGGCTTAGGTGCTTCCTAACTAATCCCCATTGTACTAGTTTCAGAACATGACTCTCTTAGAAGGCAGAGGGGTTGTAAGGGATAATAGTTTTGGTTTCTCCCCAGCTCTGGGACTGATAGTATATTTTGCAGTAAAGAACTATTAGACAAAACATAACATTGGAAAAGGGAATAAGGTGCTGAACACCAGAGTACTATCACTCTTTTTGATATTGAATATGTTGCATTCCTTTGCACAGCTTCAAAGATGAACAGTTACTTGGATATATAAACAGCTCATTGGGAAATACAATTTTTGACCTTCAGGCTTTCAAGAGCATGGAAACTGGATCATCCCAGTCCTTACTGTATTAAGTTTTAGGATTCTTTTGAAAAGAGCCTGTCAGTCACATATATTATGAAGAATAACTCAGAAGCCAAATATAGGAAGAGTCAGGCTGTGTTTCCTGGACACAGTAAGTGGCTTTCAATTCAGTTTTCATCCATATCCAGAAGAATGTAGGAATTTCAGGGAAAAAAAAAAAAAAAAAAACTTTTTAGTATTTCTTATTAGCCAATTTACTTGGCTACATTTTTCAACTCTGTTTTCTCTCTCACTATCCGAATGCTGATTAATAAAATACAATTCCCTCTCTCCTCAGTCACTGTATGCACAGCACCTGCACCTTTGAATGCCATTTTCTGGGGAAGGAGATCTTAGCTTCAAATTTTAACTACTTGATAAATCTTTCTGTGAACCTTGGGTGTTAGTCATGGAAGTCTGGTCATTGTCAGAAAACATGAATTAATAACTAAGAGCAGAAGGAAGCATTCTCTAATCATATGAATAGTGTAGTATATTAACAAAGTATGCTTTCTAACATTTGCTGGAATTAAATACCAATATATATTTGGAAAGTGTACAAGTATTTGACAGATGGAGAACAAGTATTCGTATACGTAACAAAAAAAGTTTCACCAGTGGAACTGATAACTGTATAAGGAAAGAAATTTCTCCTCTAGTCAATCTGTATTGACATGAAAGTACATCATCTTTACGATGGTTCAAATGTTACAGTGCACAATCTAACACAGCCTCACTCTGAAAGCAGCACTTTCCTTGTTCCTGATATGAATGCTTCAGAGAAGCACTCTTTTCCAGTCTGTATTTTGGCTGCATGCAATAATGAACATTCTCTGAATGAGACATTTATTTGTTCAGCTTGCCATAAATCAGCACAGAGAACATCAATTAAAGCTTGATTAAGTAGTTGAGGTGTACTACTATCAAAGGAAAATTGGTTTACTGAAAAGATTAAGTTCTATTCAATTGACTCATACAATTTACACATACCTAGGTCTTTGGTTGGATTAGTCATATGTGTAGTACTTAATATATGAACTAGCAAGAAATCATAATAGCATCTTTGGGAACTGTTAATGGCACAGTGTTTCCTTACCCAAAACCTGAGCTCATATGTATTATTTGCAATAAATTTAAGTATTTTTAGTACTTATGCAAATTTGAGCTGCAGTCATTAATAGACTTCTTGTATGAAATAATTTTCTGACCAGTGAAGACTAGGAAGATGTAGAAATGATGTTTAAGGAAATTAAAGTACCTTAGTATGTGAACAAAAATGTCAGATATTCAATTCTCAGTTGATTTAGGTATTTTTCTCTCTGCTGTTTTTAGAAGGTTTGAGGCTGCTTCAGCATTCTTTCAAACCAAAACCAAAAAAAACCCCATCCTTACCGATGTACATAGATTTTAAAATTTGAACTACAGAAACATAATCAAAGGCTCTCTATAAAAACTTTTATAGTCTTAAAAAATAAAAAATCAGATGTAATATCTAATAGTATTTTATCAATAGAATATTTTTAAAGGCCTTTTGCTCCATTCTTTTACAATTCCAAACATTTTTTTCCCCTGAAAGCAACCGGACAAGTTACTGCTGAGAGCATTTACACTGTGTTACCTATTGAACAATAAGTAGGTATTATGTTAGCTTTTATAATATATTTTCTTCTGGGTGAACAAGGCTTGTTTCCATTTGAACCAAAAATACAGGTTACTGATCTAGACTTGTTTTCTCTGAAGTTTATTTTCCTGACATTATTCAATCTAGATATTCATTGCCAATTTTATTTGTTATACATAAGTCTAACACGACTCTACTGGTCTCTCTCTATGTATGTGTTTTGCTTCCTGGCTATATCTGGAGATTACATTTCTGTTGAATAAAACAAGTTGCCATTCTGTCTTGGAGGTCAATTTGTATAGGTCATGGATTAAAATAAATAGACAAACAAAAGCAATTTGTATCACCATCACAGTACAAAGCCTTTCTGTTTTCTTCATCTTCACTTGAAAATTACACTTTAGAAAAAAATAAACATAATAAAAGCCTTGATGGATCTGTGCTGAGATCTGGGTCCCTGCATTTATCTAAAATACAGCAGCATAGGCTCACTGCTCTGCTTTTTTCATACTTTATGCATCACATGGGTATTTTCTATTTATATAAGTTTCTCGGATGCATTTTGGTACATATTTTACATACCTTAGTCCCCCAGGACCCCTTTGATGTCACAGGAAACTGGGAGTTGCACTTTTGGGGGCGAAGGGGTAGAAAAAGGGGCACAGATAGAAAAAAAACTCATTAAATTGCTTGGGGATTAAAAGGCTGAAAAATTTGCTCTAATGTCATCTATGGGGAGCTGAAGGAAGGTTGGAAAATATACTGTATTTGTTTTAACTTTCATGGGATGCTCTTGTACTCTTTTAGATGCCTTCTGAAAACCAGAACACTAATAAAACTAGAACACTGAACAATAAGCTGTTTTATATGATTTATCATGCGGAAAACTAAGATTTTGAATATCACTTAGCAATTTATGTGACACATAAATCCCCTGGGTAATCAGCGGAAAGAGGGCTGTGTGCCTTGCCTAGGCCCTTACCAACATTCACAGCTTACAGCCCAAGGGTGACAGCTCAAAACAAGAGGCAAATGCTGCCCTTTGGGGTGGCCAACCTCAACCTCAAAGAGGAGTCAAGAGCATGAAGCCAAGAGTAAGCCCATTTGGAGTCAAACAGCAGCCTAATTTCTATTTAACAAAGTAATAGGACAGCTTGAGTTATGACACACATGCCCACAAATCCTGCCATGTCCAAATAAACACTCCTAATATTACTTTTTTTTTAAAAATTTATATTTTTTTTAGTGTTATACTAAATCCTTCAGGTGGCCCTTGTGGTCCCTGGCAGTGTGTTTTGGTCTGCCTGGAGAAGGGCTGCAAAGGTAGCCATGTTGTGGACAGCCGCGTGGGCTACCAGGCCCGGGAGGGGCCATGTGGCACCAACAGGCTTTTAGTGCAGAAGGTGCATCTACGGGGAAGGGGTGTTCAAAGCGTGATAGCTTTGATAAAAATGATAATTTTACATTCTGTGAATCCGAGGAGTGATACATCTGCTTTCTACTTCCCAACTTTTTCGGTGACTGTGCTTGCTGTGGCTGTGGCGTCCTCCCTGAGCTCCTGCTGGAGTGTCTGGTAGGGCTGCAAGGCTCCCAGTAGGTGGGTAATACTGGGTGTAACTTGCTTACTCAAGGTCACACTGCATGGAAGACGGAAGCAGATCATATGCCAGTGTATGGCAACGTGGCACTGAATGCACGGATTTCTGCTTCCACCTGCGCCATCCCTGACCCTGGTACAGAGAGTGCAATTTAAAAGAAAATGAGATCAGTCGAGTGAATGAAATGTTTTCCTATATATATATATGTATATATGTATACATATATACATATATATATATACAAAAAGGAAAAAGGATTAGATTTTGGAGGGGCCCTTGAGGTAGATCACAGTCTGTTTATGTATTTCACAAGCAAACTCCTGCATTCTCTCTGGCATGTTTTTTCTTGGCAAAATTTAACCCCAAAGGAGTAAATTAAGCATAGCTTTGAGAGAACCCACCGCCTGAAATATGCACATGATTAATGGAACTCCATTTAACATGTGAAAAAAAGGTGGGGCATAATCTTTTCAAGTGTTAAATTTAGGGGGCGGTTTATGGAGAGGTTTTTGGCAGTGGACTGACAGCTTAAGGGATAGAACGAGCCTATCCACGAGTAACGTGAAACAGCTGCTAAAGCGCAGGTGTTCTGCATTATCCAGCCACTCTCTGCATGACTTGGATCTATGTTGCTAGCACTGGTCTCTTTTCCACTATACAGCTTTCATATGAAAGGCCCATAAAAACAAAACAAAACAAAAAATACTGACTTGTGAAAAATGGCATCAAAAGAACAAGATGTAGGTACCACTCAAGGTCAAGGATAATGAGCATTTGCCCACAGTGACCACTGACACACCTGTAAGATTTGAATGGGGACAGCTTGGAAATTTTTGGAAACTGAAGGCACCCGTTAGCTCAACAGAGCCAACAGGGTTACAATGTGCTGTAGTTGTATTCAGCAAGTGCCGTTTTATGTCTTCAGTTTCACTTCTTCAGGCTGCACTATAGCAGCCACTCACTCTAGAGATTTTTAATGTCATTTTTAGTATGACAAACTTTTATTTATTTATTTTTGCATAGGGAGTTTTAGATCCCCCTACTATCACACATTTTAGTGTGTCTGATGCACACTAAAATCATCACATCTTCTTGATCATGACCGCTCCTCCCAAATACTTCCACTCCTAGCATTTTTACCAGTTAACATACTGTCTCATTGAGAAATAATTTAAAAAATTATCCTTTCCAAATGTTGTTCTTACAGCTGCTTCTATCATAGTGGACTGTGTAAACCCCTACAGCCATCCTGAGAAATGCTTAATGGGAACTTGGCAGCTCACTTAGCTTTGGTGTACTACAACTGCTGGCTGCTGCCTAGGGAAAGAGCAGATCTGACCTTCCAACCATGCCAGTGATATGAGTTAGTTAGTTGGGGCTAGGTACTGGAGGTGGATATGATATGAGTCCTCCTTTATTGTAGAAATCACCTCAGGACAAAAAAAAAAAAAAAAAAAAAAAAAAAAGTTTGAATAGAGAGTCTTAAATGAAGAGGACATTTTTGCCAAGTATCTCCAGTCTTTGGGCTTCCACAGTGTTCTCTTCCTAAGCAAGAGCACCTTGTAGGGTTCAAGCTGGAAGGGGCCTTAGCAGGTCTCCAGTTCAGTCTCCTGACCAAAGCAGGATCAGTCAGATCAGGCTAGGCAGGACTTTGCTAGCAGCCATACCTAATGTCTATAGACTCAGGAGCAGGGTAAGTCATGTTCCACTGTCCTGGAGAGGATGTAGAGGAAGGGTTGCTGATATGTATTTTCAGTGCTGTGCTAAAGACTGCTTGTTATCAACTAGTCTATTAGATCCTTCAGTACTTCTGTTAGAAAGTGCCTTTTCTTAGCTGTAGTGGTTAAGAATCTTCCCTTCACTGTGTAGCTGCGTCAACTTCTTTTAATGTGTTTTCCTTAAAACTTTTGATGGAGTGAGATGATAGGAATGGTTTAAATGAAGCCATCACTAGTTTTAGTGCTCCTACTAGTAACAGGCAATATAATTGCTCCCGTAGGAAATGTCTCATCATTTAAAATAGAATATTTGAGACAGAGTGGGAACACAGATATGGAGTGTTTGCTAATACACCCCAAATGTAACCAAAGAGTGGAAATAGAAGACATGTAAATTGCTAATACTCTCAAAAAATGATATTTAGGAGTTTGAAGGCTTTGGAACAACCAGGGATCCAAATAACAGTTGCAAAAAGAACTTAATTATTTGGTTATAATTAGAGTAGCAAAAAGAACTTAATTATTTAATTATAATTAGTGTAGCAATAACTTTCTCACTCAAGGCAGGGGAATTTCTTTAAACTTTGCTTTGAGCATTTTTAAAACACATCTGGTTTTGTATTGAAAAACTAATTTTGTACCGAAAGAATCAGTTGCATTTCTAGTTTTGCTTTTGCTGTTTTGTTTCACACACAAACTCAAAAGAAGTTGGCTGTGGATTTAAAGCACCACCCTCAGGGCATGGTGGTGCTGGTGCTTTTCCTTCAGTAAGTTGCATCTTGCTATGCATAACTTTTATTTTTTATTTTTTCTCTGAGGAAGAGTTTCATTGGTTCTTCTTTTTGCCTTTTATTTTGGTGAAGGCAGGCTTCTTCTGAAGCTTTTCCTCAGCAGTTTATTAACTTCTCAGCACTTACAGTTTTTGGAAAGGTGGAATAAAATTTCTAATGTTGATGTTCATGCAGAAGGTCTGTCAATAGGTAAATAGGAGTCTTGGTAAAATGAGACAGGCATCACAATGCTGTTGTGTCTTTTCATTTCTTTGTGTTAAGCTTTTGATAATGTTAAGAAGTTGCTATGGATGTGCTTCTAATTTCTTCATATCGCAGAAGAGTTGGACGAGATCTCTGATGTCACCCTTGATCTTTTTCATTTTAAAGTAAATACTTCAAGTAGTTTCTATCAATTAATCCCAACATACTTTTTGATAAAAACCAAATGTGTGTGATTAATTAGAATTGGAAAATATTAACTTGACTTGCTAAAGATCAGAAGCAAACTGTAGCAGCTTTCCTGAGACCTCAAGAGATTTGTCCAAATATCAGCACTGCAACATGATCTCAGCAGCTCAAACCCTCCCTGTGTTTAAATAGCTGTTATTTTCAGCCTATTACAAAGCTAGAGCCTCCTTATAGACTTGGATTCTCTTTATTTATTATTATTTTTAATTTGGATACACTTCTAAATTTAACATGGTTTTATGAGCAATAAGCTATATGTTCTCTACTAAACCATCTCTTATGTATGTGAGATACTAGAAGATGAAAGTGCCTTATAGGGGCCCCAATGTTTGCTGTTGTCAGCATTTTCCTCTTTTTTTAAAGACTTATATCCCCCTTATATCTCCTCCTTGGAGTGTTATTAAATCAGGGGAAATAGATGTAGTTTATTACTTGGGAAATTCACTCTGATGAATTCCCATCAGTAGTTTTCAAAGCCTCTTATCGTTTACTCTTCCAAGTGTTTACAAATTCTCTAAAACTATCATTTGTTTCCCAAGTCACTCACAGTGATCCTTGTGATGTTTCTTTTTCAAGTGCCAATATAGCTAATTTATGTTCTCTTGGAAATCTTCCCTTTTGTACCAATGATAGGGCAATTGTATTTTGTTAAGCAGTAGCATGCTGAAAATTAATAGACTTTGTTTCCTATTGACATTGTAAGCTGTCAAATTTTCCAGGATGCAGTTGATGGCTTTTTACACACAAAAAATGTAACCATCTCCTTCCAAATGTGCAGTGCTTCATTTGCATGAATGCTGTTAATCTGAGTTATAAAAGTGGTTGGTGATTCTTATTGTTTCATATGGAGTTCCTAAGTAATAGTGATCAAAGTATTAGTAAGGCACAGAAGGCAAAAGTGAATAGATCAATGAACGGACATGCATTTACCCTTCCCCTCCTTAGGGACAGAACTATCATCATCAATAGCATAAAAGTTATTGTTTAGTCAGGCAGTAAAAGTCTGTTTACTGTCCTCAGGGAAAGTTAATTCAAAATCTGTTAAGTGAAGTGATCCATTATGAATCTCTGAATGTTGACGAGCTGTGATTAGAGCTCAAATCAAATGGAATAATTTTAATTTACTATTTGTAAATAAAAGATCAAATTCACCAAATAATCTATTGATAAAAAATTTGGAAATTCCACTGATTGTTCTGGGAGATTCATCCCCTAAACTTTAGTGTGATGCTAGGAATATAGAAACTAGGAATAGAAACCTAAATTTCAAGCTACTTTAATGGCTAAAAACTTTCTTACCTTTTCAATATCTTGTTTTTGAGGAAGAAGGTACATTGTTATCTCTTACAATTCCAAGATTCATTTTGGCTGCTTTTAGATTTCATACAGGGCCATTCTTTTCCCCTCTACTGCATCTTTAGAAATTCACGTGCCGCATGGCTCTTCTGGATAGAAAAATTAGAGTTAAGGAAGACTACTTCTGACTATGAAGTCTTCTAGTTCTCTGGGAGTAGGAGTTATTGCAATTCAGCTGTTGTTCAAATTGCTATTCTTCTTTATTCTTGTAGTCTTTCTCTCTAGTCTTTTTAACTTGATCTCTAGATCGTTTGAGATAAACTTGAAGTCATGCTTGTAGAAACAATTATTAACTGAAGTAGTATAGTCTTCAACACATCGTGTTGTTAAAGAGTGAAAAATCATCTTGGAAAATAGTAGATCAGCTATAGCTGTGAAGAGGTGATATCAGAACTCCTGTACTGAGTGAAAATTTCATAGCCATGTGAGGGCTAGCAGTTAAGAGGTGTTTAGGAAGGGACAGAAGACAGTGGTGGAGATTGATGGAGAACAACCAGAAATATTGTGTGTTGAACCACAAGCTAAAGATAGAGTTATTTAGATTTTGCCCAGAGAGCACAGAATTTAGATGACATCTGAATGCACATCCAGTTTTGCATCTGAATTCTCTACTCTGCTGTACTTCTGCCTCTTGCTTGACTAGTAATGTCACAAAATATTTATGGCTTGTTTGTACAAACAGATGTTGTACTGCCTGACTTTCATCTCAAATTCAGAGGCGCTTAGAAGCCCAGTGAGGACCTTCAGTTAAAAAGAACTTTTGAGCAGTGTTTCTGTCACTTTTAAAATTATTATTATTATTACTATGGAATCTTATTACTAGTCTTGTTCTTTAAAATTGTGACCTGATGCCTGTTCTGCAAATTACGTTACATTGACCTTGACCTTCAAAAACAGGTCTTTGAAATCTCTGAAAATCTTCAGTTACCCCGATCTAATGTTAGTTTATAGTTATCTTACTGTGTTTATATACAGGTCTCTGTTAAATTGTAATCTGAAAAGATGTGTTGCAGATTAGTGTCAAAATTGGTTCCCAGTGACAGCTAGTCACAAGTAGTTTGCAGCAAGCACAGAAACCGTAGATGAATTTTCAGCAAGCTACCCTGAGGAAAAGGATATTGGATTTACTGTTAGGTCAGGGAACACTGGTTTAAACTATCAGCAATACATTTCCTATCTGACCCTGCCGTCACAATGCAGTGTTGAGTGCTTAAACCTGTTGTCCAAAGCTGTATTCAGTATTTTTTTTTTTCTCCAGTGTCCCGAGATGACATTAAAATGACATTTCCAAAATATCTGGAGGATAGTTATAGCTAAAAAATCCACATTTCCAAGATATTTTTAACTGTAAAAATAAATACCTAAAAGGATCCTGAAGGTATCAGAAATATTGACAGTGACACAGCTGCACTCCTGACATATTCCAAATATTCTGTGCCAAACATAGCTGTATTCCTACAACCTTGCTTCTGGCCTGTGCACCTTGAAGGAGAAAAGTTTGCTTCCTTCCACAGACTTCTGCAAACACAGTTGCAGGGATTTGTTAGGAAAAGGCATGGTAAGAAATAAGCTTTGGGGCCTCCTTGGAGGAAGCAGCTGGCTGTGACTACATGCACGGAGGTGGCCAAGGCTGCCTTCAGGTTATGATGCCAGTGAGATTGCAGGAGAGTTGCTGTTTTCGTTGAGAACAGGATGCAAGCGAAAGATCTCCATAGTTAGCCCCATAAATGTCCTTTTTGCTGTCCCTGGCAGCAGACCCTGGAGCCAGCCAGTGGTTCAGGGTCCCTGGCCCATGGGGACTGTCCAGGGCTAGTGGTGCTTCATGACATCCTGGGACCGAGGGACTGCAGCCTGCTGGGCAGGAGCTGCGTGATGCTGTTGAGCGCAGCAGCATCTGCGTTGTCATCGAGCCGTGAGCCTCCGGCCCTGTGCTTGTGGCCTGGAGAGCGGCTGGCTGTGTGTGCCTGGAGCGCTCTGGGAATAGCCTGGGAATTTCCTGTGTTGATTTGGATTATGTGTCTATTGTATATAATATGCATATACCAATTTTTAGCACTGCAGCATGTGTCAAAATCTTGTTATGAGGCTCCCTGTGGATTTTTTTTTTTTGATTTCTCAGACATCTCTTCTTTCCAAAATCATTGCAAAAGGAGCTGACATAAACTTACAGTAGGAAACTTTCTTTACAGTGTGCCTTATCCGGAAAGAAAATTCTGATTTACGTGAGCTGGAGAGGAAGTGCAAGCTTCAAAGCCTGCCTCAAAAATCTGAGTTAGATGCTGTTGGAAAGGTCTGCTTAGAAAGCTCTTTCTCAGCAGCACAAGGCTAGAGAGACTCTAGGCAATGCTTTGTGATGTTTGACTTGCGTTAATCTATCCAAACAACAAAAAAACCCTAGATATATGAAAACTTTTTTTACATAAATATGGAAAGCTATGTATAGCTCACTGTTCGCCCTAACTGCTGCACTGAATAAAATGCAGAGCACTTGCTGCCTTGCTCTTTAATTTAAATACCTGCCTATCAGTATAGCACCATTTGAGCCTTATGAATGTAACTTGTGCTTCTTAGCTTAACTCTGTCATAATATGCCAAGATGTAGAATGACCTACTTTTCCTGCCAAACAGATTTTCATAAAAGCTATCTATTTCTCTTGTTTTGGGAAGCTATCTTGTTCTGGCAACACTATTTCATACAGATCTATATATATGCTGTTTTGAAAGTCTGATCTTGATCATTCGTACTCAGTGTTCAGTCCTGATTTTTAAGAGAGCAGAATTTTGAGCAGGGAGCTGATTGGAAAAGAGTGGAAAGAATAGAGAAAGAAATAATGGGAAGGATGAAGAGAATCTGAAATACATGTCAGTTACTTCTGTGCTTGCTTCTTGCATGTATTTCCAGTGTTAACATACTGAATTTTCAGTGTTAACATATGGACACTTTTCTGGATTAATTACTCTCCTGCAGCACTGAAAATATCCTAATTTCTGACCTCCCCACAATGATTTTAATTTATTCCATCTTGATTGCAAACATACAGGATATCTTATCATTTGACCTACTAATGTTAAAAGGAGTCTTGATGGAAGCAGGCACTGTTCACAACCCCTACTTTGGGCTGCTGTATTTGGGTATCTTTAGCTGGGTGCACAGCAGAGTGTTTACAAGCAGCATAACAACAGCAGGATAAAGCATTTATTTACTGGTGAAGGCACACGTACACAAAGACAGGGCTTAATGAGATATTGGGCTAAGCATTTCTTTCCCTGATAAGGTATCCAAAGAGGCTTTGCTGGCCTGCATCCGTCAGGAGAAGGGCTGAGCTGTGCATCCTCACTGCTCCCAAGTTCTTTTCCCTTCGCCAGCTCTGATGGTAACAGCCTGACCACATGATTTCCAGCCAGCTTCTGTGGTGTTTGTTGTTTATTATGGATTTTAAACCATTTCATGTTTGTGCCTTCCCTACTGAATCCTTTAGCTACTAATGATCCCCATCTCAACAGTTCAGCTGTCTGTACTTCTGCCTCATCTTTCTACAGACTTTCTCACAGCTTTTTTCTGACCATTTGATTGCATGGAAGTTTAAGCACACAACATTTTTGGTAAAAAATTGCTTTTTAGTGATAATAAGGGGAGAGATGAAGAGAAGGATTGTTTTAAAAAAAAAAAAAATTCTTATCCTCTCCCCGCTCTGTTTTGACCCCCTTCCTGCCACTTCCCAAAGACTAGTGCAAGGGAGAGGTTTGCATCTGTGTTCCATGTACGGAGCTTCATTTATTTTCCCTTCTACATTTGGCTGAAGAGCTAAAGAATGTAGTGATGTTAAGCGAGGAGAAAGTGTGAGTGTGTAGGGAAGTAAAATGCCTGAGAGTAATTTCAGAATGGAATTTTTTGAATGCGTGTGACCCTCTGCTGCTGCTGCTGGAGAAGCAAGCAATATGGGTGTTATGTGGCATTGTGTGCAAATAAACATGAAGGATATCAGAATGGAAATAAGTATAAAATTGCAATAAAATGTTCAAATTGCTAATGATATGTTCTGAATACATGCTTCTACTTGAAGGGAAAAAAAATCAACCTTCTATTCTTAGCCAAATAAATAAATGTTTCAAATTGAATTTGGAAAAAATTCCTTGGAAGAATCTGCACTCATCAATAATGTGAATGAATTTGCAGGGAGGGGAAATATTTGGCTTTTCTTGTGCCTAATATTCAAAGGTGTTAGAGAGGCGATAGGAATAGTGAGACAACTGCATGTCATCTAATATAACCAAGAGTAGAAGTCTGTTATGATAAAACCGTAATAGATGATTGTGTGTTCATAAATGATATTTATAACTAGTAGATCAGTTCCTGTGTTATCAAGTATTTAAATTGCTAGCATAAGTGACATTGATATAGCTGAAATGAGAAAGTGGGTAGATACCAAATAATTATCTCAGGTGAGATTTTTCTGGCAAGTTCAACTCAGGAATGAGTTTTAGCCTGTTTGATGGTGTTAGCTGCTTTCTCTTCAAATCTGTTCTTCTGCTTCTTAACCAAAGGAATACTAGTTTAAAGAATCCCTTAAAATTTCAAAGTGTATGTTGTTAGAAACACTATTTTTAAAGGCTTTGTATTTGCCCTCAGAGTCATTAACAATCTTTTTTTTTCTTCTCCTGCAATGATAACCCTGAAGATAGTAAGCACTTGCAACTGGTTTTATATCCAACTAAGAATGTTTATTATAAGCTCATTGTGTCAAAATAGTTTCCAGAGTAAGATGAATCCTGTAAGCGAATCCTTGACTCAGACTTTGATTGTTTCTCCCTCGCTCCCTTCGGAGTAGCTTTTTCATCTTAGGCATAGTTTTCAGTCTAAACTTATAGTTGCAGAAGATGAAAATGTATTCTTACAGTGAGACACTGTTGTAAACGAAGTAGCAATGCCTGCTAGTTTCTCAAGATTTATTTATTTATTTTTCTTGGCATTCCTCCTCCTCCATTGCTAGATGCAGTAAATAAGTACATCGTTTACATCTGCTACAGCATGTAAGAAGCTCACGTGGATTTTTTTTTTCCTTTCCACTTGGATATCAGTTCTTCTGTTCCCTTTAAACCTTTCTTTCTCGAGGTAGTTTATTCACTTTGACAGCAGACAGAACACTGTTTTCAAAGCGATTGAGCTGACAAAGGTTCCTCTTCTCGGGGTTCCTGCCCTGCCTCCGGCAGGCTTCCCCTGCTCCCACCTCTTGGCTGAAGCCCAGTGACTCCTCCATCCTGCCGCCTTGTCCTTGTCCATGGGCAGAGGGCGATGCAGGATCTGGGGTCCAGGCTCGTTTTGTGTCCGTTGCCAAGCAATAGGTAATGGCTGGATTCTCGCTGCCTTTCCCACCGCGGATGTCCGGATTCGGATCTTTATTCTGCTCCGCCGGCGCGCGCTGTCTCTACAGAACTTGCAGGGAAGCTAATTCTCTCTTGAGATCTTTATTGGTCTATCAAGTCAGCCTGGCTGAAATAGACCAGTGAGTCAAAAGTTTACTGGTGTTGTGTTGAGTTGTTGGAATGGGTTGAAGCTGCAGTAGGCAACCCATCTTGAGGAGCTTGGGAAAGAAAAAATCTATGTTTTTTTCATTTATCTGCACTTTTCCAGTGATGTTGAATCAGCAATGAAACTTCTGACATATCTATAAGTGTTTAATACAAGATGCTATTTTCCTAAATGTCTTCACATTTGCTGTCAGACATGTATAAGGTTCAATAGCTCTTATAATTTAGTTTTGACAAATTGATATCTCGCTTATTATTGAAGTATTTTTATCACATTCTGGTTAGTAAAGACCTCTTTTGTTACCATTTCATCACACTTTCTTCCTAAACTATCACTTCATCTTATGTACAACGATTGGCTCTATTTTAGGGCCTTTTAAAATGAGTGCTAAACACAAGCCATAGATCTTGCTGGCTCATATAAAAAATGAGTATATTGTTCAGTATTGTAGAACATGACTGAACCTGTCTGTGATAATTCTTGATGTATACAAAGCGACTTCAGTCGTTGTCATTTTTGTGATGTCTTAAATGAAAAAATGCTTATCTGTGCGGATGGCTTTTTCTGTGTGCCTCTTAGGGATCTGACTCTAATTTCCTTTTGGAGTATAAATTTTATATGTTGTAAATAAAAAGCTGACTCTTGTGATAAGAATTATATTTAAGGAATGTTAATATAGAGTATATATTTGACTTAATATAGTCGAAGTATCATTTGCAACAAAGCTTCCGTAAGCTGTTCCTTGCTTTAATAGTTCAGCACACTTTTAAGCGTTTGGACAAATCTTGCATTCAGATCTCGATTTAGAATTGTTTTCCCTCTGTATCATTTGGAAACAGCATCTTGGTGTACAAAGTGAAATAAAAAAGAAATAGCCTCTCTCTAACTTTCTACGTAACTGGACAGGTATTTGCAAATGATGATTGAAATTTTGTACTGGTTAAACAAACAGAAAACATGAACAAATAAATCTATTCTTACAACTTGCTTATTCAGATTACATATACTGGGTGGAATGTTAAATTTTCAGAAAAAATCCTTTTTAGTTGCTGCAGATGTAGATGTCTCAGTTTTTTATTCTCTGACTGAATGTCCTTAGTTGGGATACAGGCTGCGATAATTGGCATAATGAATGTCTGCTAAGGCTTTGCTTTCATTTAAATGTGATTTTCTGATGTTTGAAGGAAGGACTTTTTTTTTTTGTTGTTAAATCTGTTACTGATGTTCTTTCTCACATAGTCTTCACCTTGAATCCTGGCTCTTTGCAAACTATGCTTTTGCCTTATCTGTTTTCATAAATGTGTGTTTAGACCTCAGATAATTGAGCTTCCCTCCAAGATACTGATGTAGCCTTTTCTGGGTGTTTCTCAGACTACTAGGTCCTTTAGCCAACTGTATCCTACTTTTCCTGTCCAGGCATTCTGCATTGTCTGCGTGCTGTGTTTGGCCAGACTGTGAGATCTTTAACTCTCTTAGAGTGAAATGCAGCGGACTCGGATAATCAGAAAATAGGTAGTTCACTTTATTTCAGTGTTTGGGAATGCCTCCGGAAGAGTAACAAAGAAAATACAGCTTAAAATGAAGTTTAGAAATGGGTAGTAGATTGTGTGAAAATATTAATAAATAGAAAATATCACACAGAAAAGTAAATGCTTACATTTCTGATTCTGGAAAAAGATGTCAGGAAAAGCAGAATATCTAGAAGCATGTGGTTTCTAGTTGCATGAATGCTCAATCAGAAAATGTTTAGAAAAAGATTACAAAGGAGTTTCTTCCTAATTCTTTGAAAATAGGAGAAAGCAGTGGAGTAATAAAGCTTGACCAGTTTTGCAACCCTCATAAGGATCTAGCAAAATATTTTCGAACTCTTTATATATTCACAGAAATATTCTGCACTGACCATTTAGGTGTACAGCTGTCTGACTGAAGAAAGGGAATTGCTACTCATACTTCTCAAAGATGATTTATCTAATTGTGTCTGCTTATATCTGCTGTAAGATTGTCTTATATCTGCTGTAAGATTGTCCTCTGTAAACAAAATATTTAATTTTGATGTCTATTCATGATGAAACCTGATTACTTTTTGTTTCAGTGTGGTAATCTATAAAGACATAAGATTACATAAGCAAGCTAATAGGTATTTGAAAGTATTTGACAGTACAGTAGATTGATACCACTACTACATTGTAAAAAATTTGATTACAATTGGTGCATAATCATTATCTTTAAGTTTCTTGTTGTGCTTCAAGTTAATGAGTGAAACACCTGTCAGAAATCTGTTGAGAAACAAGTTTATGTCTCCTTAATGCATATCTAAAGTACTATGAAATTAAAGTGTTTGAGCACAGGATCCTTGGTATTAAACATGGCACACGCAACCACAAATTGTCAGCAGTCCTATCCATGAGATCCTGTTAGAAGTGCACAGGTTCACTCTGTATCAGAACAAATCAGAACAAATAATCTGATGGGTAATGATGGAGAACGCGGAATTGTACAGGAAGACTGACAGTGCTGGAAGCAGAGTTGTTTTTTGTCTGTTTTACTAAATACTCAATGTCATGTCCAGTGCAAATACTGTTTGTTGGACCACCATTCTGAAGAAAAGAAACTTGGAGACAGACTTAAGATGGAAAGATGGTATTTTTAGAAAGGTCAGGGTGCATGAATTGCACTGCCTAGTTGATACTGGTTTGCAACATTTCACAATCCTATGTGACATTGGCACCTACAGTAGTAGATCCTTTGTTGTCACTAAGTCCTGTGGCTTCAGAATTATGTTTATGTGGTATTGAGATGTCTAGTTTATTGGTGCTAGATTCTTCAGCAGAGCAGTTTCTCAGCTGCCACTTTGGGTTTGTCACCGAAAACCGTGAATAAACCTCTTAACACCAATGTAGTATTAAGAAGCAGGCATTCACTTTATTGCAGCGCTGGGTGCATAGGGGATAGCTCCGCCTATCATGCACACCCTAAGATGCACTAGCTAAACTTTTATTTCTCTATTATCTACATACGCATTAAGCTCTAGGAGTGATTCATATCTAGGAGATATTCATTCTATTTCCCAGAACTAATTATAATATACCTCACCCTCCTGCGCGTGCGCCCTCTGTCGCTTTGGTGGTCTCTGGTGGTCTTTTGAGACCCCCTGGTGGTCGCCTCGCTGTGTCCACTTGATGTCATCCCGGAACTCACTTCCATATACGGTCCTATTTTGGCTCAGAGGCCTTGTGTAGGTTTCAATGCCCAGTTCCAGACAGTTCTTTGAAGATATGGTGGTCCTTATATTCATCCTTAACTGGTCTTTGCTGTTCTTGTTCATATTCTCTCATGATATGAGAGGAACAGCTGCTGTTTCGTCTGTACCTTCCAGTGACGACAGCCAAAATCATGTCCTTGGGCACGTTCTCCTCTGGGGTTTCTCATAACAGGTTCAGCGAGCCAAGGTAGTAATGAGACCTAGCACCTAATTCATGTCTTAAAATTAATAGAAATATTTAATTGGCTTGTCCAATTTAAAAAAATGATTTTAGTTTTATTTTCCATGGAAACATCTTGTACTTATTTCTTACTAGCACTCTAGACCCCACAGGTAACTCTAATTTCTTCAGTCTGCAAGAGGACTTCAGAATTCCAAAAGTGCCAGTAAGATCTGGAAGGTTCAGACTGATGATCTTCATATTCCATATCTGATAATGGTTACTGGAGATGAACATCTGAATTGCTTTCTGCAAGAGTACTACTAGCTTTTTTCTTTCTTTTTCTTTCTTTTTTCTTTTTTTTTTATAATGCCTGCAAAAAGGGAAGGCAAGATAGAGGTATGTTCTTTGAAGAATGCTTATCTAGTGGTGGGAATATGTGGCTATTTAAAAGAACATGGGTAAATTCTACTCAGCATCATCTCCACTACAGGTCATCTAAGTGTTTCCAGTGGAAGAAAATCCCGCTTCATCATGATTACTTAACTACATCTTTCAAACAGCAGATCTGATGAGTTTATTGGGACTGTCTTTTCACTGCAGTTACTGACCACTAGTTATCCTCCCAAACTCCTCAGGAACCACCACCTTTTCTGTATATTGTGAAGGCGTTAAGTACTATGTTTTCTTCAATTCCATGTGTTTACATACTCCTTCCCTATCTCAGCTAAAGTATTGTTACTGAACACAACTTGGTCCATCTGACGCACCCCTGAATGAGTGAAAGTTTCTTGGAATATCTAGATCCTGTACCCTCTAGAACTTGACTTTTGGTGTACTTCAAATAGAGTATCAGTCTATCAGAGGAAGACACACAGGCCCTTCTGGAGGTTAGAGTCTCTCTTGAAATTAGTGATTAAAATGCATTATGGGAATGATTCTTTTCTGCTACCATATAGAATCTTAGTAATAAAGGAACTGAATGTGGCTCAGGAGCAATTCCAGACTTAGATTTCCCGCTCTTCCAGTATTAGTGATATGCCACAAATCTTGTTTAAAATGTTAACAAAGTGTAGATGAGCAAAGGAGAAAGAAGGAGGAACAAATTGCTGTTGTACAGTGACAAGCACTGGCAGACATGTAATAGTCTCTGATAGGTGATAATATGATCTTTATAATCCTAATTTATAGTCTTTGAGAGGTAAATCAGCTACTGAATAATCTTTCTTGTGTAGGTATTATTTCATTACTGTTTTACCTTGCACTTGCTAAACAGGCATGCCTGGAGATTTGGAACTTCTTACTGAGAATTAGCAGTAGCTGCTTCCCATCTGTCTTTCCTCTGAGATAGTTGCAGCCACCCATCAGTCCAAGACCAAGAGCGCTGGACAGCTATGCAAGTGCTGAGGGCTTGCAACCTCTGCACTGGATGGGAGAAATAACAGACCAGAAAATATGCATAGTATGCAAATATATCAGCTTTGCTCTTGGCCAGGAAGTGCTTCTGAGAAGATACGTTATGAGCATTGTTGCTTATTCAGAGTAATATTTTCCTATTGCTGTTCTAACTTATGGCTTGTTTCCTTGCTTCTGATTTGTTTGATAATCCGTTATTTAAATCAAGCCATTAATGCCTAAATGTCTATGACAGAAACCCATTTTTTATTTTTGTAGTTTGGATTTGCCATTTTATGATGACTCTTTTATGAGGAAATAGGGAAAAAAAAGAGAATAAAAGGAAATATTTCTGGTTTGAAGGTTTTCTCATCTTCCTTGAGAATATTGTGTGGCATGTATGACCTAGAACAAATAGGAAGCACCCAAAAATAACAAGAGATTTCTTTAAAATGTTGTTGGAAAAGTTTCTACCCAAGAGATTGACTTGGGTGTCAATCTAGATGCAAACTATTCCCAGCTTCTGGTATTCAGAGATGGATTCACAAGGAGAACAAATTGATATGGTCCTCCTGAGATCTAAACTATATAGCTCACATCTGGCATTTATCATGACTTTGTTATTTCTTGATCAATACTTTTCCTGTAACTTAGTTTCTTTGTTTTGCTTCATTATAAGAATAACAGGTAATGTGTGTAAAAATCCATTTTTTCCCGTTTCTTTATTTAAAGCAATTATATGCATTAGAAATAGACCTTCTCTGCGGTTAAATGATGATATAGCTATAGTTCTCTAGCTCAGTAACAGCTTGAACAAATCTCTTTGTCTTTTTTAAGTGGCTTGATAACCTTTTCTGTTTATTTTTGTGGTATTGAACACTTGATGGACTAGAAGAGTAGTTGCTTATTTGCTAGCGATTTACTTTTAGAAATGTCAGAATTATCTGTTTGTTTGTTTGTTTGTTTTTTCCTGTTTCACAAATCCTTTACTTAACTGACACAGCAGAGGTATTGACTTTTATAAAGAATCTTTTATAGAAATGTCTTTTATAGACATTCCTCTTTAAATATATAGTGATAACTAAAGATGTCATAAGCAAACAAAAGAGAGTTTTTAAGAGGTGGCTGAAAATCCTTTCAAACTGGTTACATTCCACTTCCTGGACTGCTTTGATATCAATTTCATAGTTGTCACTGATACTTCTGAGCCAAACAATGCTAATGTCATCATCTCATCTCAAATGCCAGTAGGGGAAACAGTATTTTGTTGGTTTAAGAACAAATCCATACTGACTTCCTGCATAATGACATCCCAGGAATGGGAGAGCAAATTCCAAGGTGTTTTTTTGTTTTGTGTTTGTGTTTGGCTTTGTTTTGTTTTTTGGACACTCTGTACATATGTTCAATGTTATGGAGGAGAATGTTGGGCTCATTCTGGACTAGCTTTGTCATTTTGTTCTCCTCATAATATGGGTTAAAGAGGTAAGTTAAACTGGGTCATTTCATTCCCATTAATGGATGTTTAAGTAATGAGTAAGAGACAATGAGATAACCCTAGCCTTTTGATGACTAGTCTTTCTTGCTATCCGTCTGAAATCTTCCATCTACTGTATCTTAGAAAAAGAAGGGAAAAAAACCCACAAGACATTTTTCTTCTTTTCAGAAAAAAAAAAAAAAAAAAAAAAGAAGCGAAAGAGGGAAGAGAATTGTGCAGTTCTTTCACATTTTCATGTTTGTTTGTCATACTTCTAAGATTTTTAATACAGGAAAAGTTTAGGAAACCTGACTGTAGAATTCGAATGCTCTGCTGGCATTGAACTGAAAATAGGCCAGTTACAGTGTAACTCTGTAACCTGAGTTTATTTGTTTTTTTTTTTTTGCCTTTTGCTAGATTTGGAGTGCACGTGTTCAGGTAACTGTTTCATCAAGAGATCTTTTAAAATCATAGAATCATAGAATGCCTAAGGTTGGAAGGGACCTCTAGAGGTCATCTAGTCCATCTCCCTGCACACGCAGGGCCACCTAGAGCACGTGGCACAGGACTGCATCCAAGCGGGTCTTGAAGATCTCCAGAGAAGGAGACTCCACAACCTCTCTGGGCAGCCTGTTCCAGTGCTCTGTCACCCTCACTGTCAAGAAATTCTTCCTTAAGTTCCCGTGGAACTTTTTATGCTTCAGTTTGTGGCCATTTCCTCTGGTTCTGTCAGTGACCACCAGTGAAAAGAGGCCAGCCCCATCCTCCTCATTGCCTCCCTTGAGGCACTTATAGACACAGATCAGGTCCCCTCTCAGCCTTCTCTTCTCCAGGCTGAACAGGCCCAGCTCCCTCAGCCTCTCCTCATAGGGCAGATGTTCCAGGCCCCTGATCATCCTCGTGGCCCTGCGCTGGACTCTCTCCAGCAGCTCCACAGCCCTCTTGTACTGTGGGGCCCAGAACTGGACACAGTACTCCAGATGTGGCCTCACCAGGGCTGAGTAGAGGGGTAAGATCACCTCCCTCAAAAATAGTTGCTTGATTTTGCTAAGCAAAAATCTTGACCTCAAAAACTGACAATTTACAGAAAACTGTGATAGAAAAGAGGTTTTATATACACTACATGAGCTGACGCTTGTTGGTATAGACATCTTATGAGACCTTGCACCAATATCAACACTTATTCTGACAGAAGAATTTTTTTCTGCTAATGTGACTGCAAAGTCCATCTATTCCATGTTGACTGAGATGTCAGAAGTTTTTCTACTTGGGAGGATGTCCAAGACATCCCAACACAGGTTGGAAGAGCTGCTTGAAGCGTTTTTGGTAATCATGAGAAGTAGTAGGGAGAGGAAGGAGGGAGCCTTCTCTAGTGCCTTGCAGAATCCTGCCTGCAGCTCTCTGTAGTTCGTAGCTGCTGGAAACGTAAGTACAGGGTTGGAGAAACAAGCAGGCTTGGTTATTTCTGTTGCTAATATCCTTTGCATAGAGTGGAGTATGTCTATGAAGGATCTCTGTGTCAACAGATGCATTATATGATCTGTTGCACTCCGTTTTGTTTAAGGTAATTCAGTTTTGAAACAGATTGGAGTAAATCGGTTCATTTTATGTGAAGTTGCTCTGAATGTATACCAGAAATGTGTTTATGTTTAATATATAACATACGAGCACATCTGTGTGTGTAACTTAAAATGTTTTTAATATTTCATCTGTATGAAATCCAGGCAATCATTATAAATGTCATATGATGATAGCATTTTTAGTGAAGCAAAATCTTGGATTATCTATTCTATGGTTTTCAGAACTGCCATGTCAAGTTATATTAATTGTACTTACGTAATGCTACTTACCTAATACTATTTCATGTATAAAATTTTAAGTAAGAGCAAAGTATACCTAGCAAATGCTTTTCACCCATTTAAAACATTAATGGGCTTCATTTTCACACTGTATCTGTCAACTTGCCAAGCTCTAAAACTGCATTCCTAGTATAATTTACTGTGTACCATGTTGCTGATGAAAGGTTTGTATGATGAAACTAATTGCTATGGATGATGCAATGCTATGCCACTCTTTGAGAAATCTAGCAATTTTACATGACTATAAAATCACCCTTTTGCTATATAATTAAAATAATAGTATCTTTGTCCTGATTCCTTTTACGGTTTGATTGATGCACACACGTATGCATGAAATAGTTAATATGTGTAAAAACAAAACTCTCCTATACCAGCTTTGGTCAGTCAGAAACGATATATGACAACTGTAAAATCACATAGTCTAGCGATTTAGGGAAAGACAATGAAGTGAGGGAAAGAGAGGATTTATAGAGCTCATCCCTTTCTCTCTATTCTTCTGGATATAAGAGGGAACTTAGAATATATATATATATATTTCTTTCCCCTCTCATGAAAATACAAATTAAAAACAGCCATTTTGTTTGTGGCTGCCTGAGGACTGAAATTATGCATTGGGGGGACAATTTATAAACACTATGTTGTAGGGAAATGCAAGATTTGTTGTATGTAGGGAAATGTGTTATTGAAAAATGTGTACATATATGCAAATATAAATGCATGCACATACATGCAAATATAAATGCATGCACACATAAAAAATATATGTATAACATATGTTTGTATACCAGGGCATCTTACTTAGCATGCCAGACTGGTGTTACCTCAAAATAACTAACAAGGTGCAACTGAACTTCTGTCCGAGCAAAGTGTTTCTACTTTCTGGGGGTGGTTCAGCTGTCTCTGTAGCAGAATCTACATTGCCAATAGCTTTGCCTCTTTCATTTGGCAGTACTGGGACTCTTCATCCTGTATAAGGGCAGGTTGGAGGTGGTAATGGTAACCTTCTCCTTTGGTAAGATTCCCAGTAATTTACAGGATAAATGTTCGTAGCCTTTGACTGAGGCCTTGCTGCAATAATCTGCTCTCCGTTAATGCATGTTTCTTATGCTTTTGTTTTCCCATCCTGTTGCTGCCCCCATTTTCTGTGTACTCAAGCAGGTTCTTGGCTTAGGCTGTTGTGCTTTAAGAGGTTCTTGTTTTCTTTGCTTTTTTTTTTTTTTTTTGCTTGTTTGTTCGTTTGTTTGTTTCCCCTCCTCTAAGTTTCCTTTCCAGGCAGTTCATCCTCAGTGCTCTCTTCTCATACCAGAGCGTGCTCTAGACTGCTCATTACATGTAGTTTCTCAAGGTCCTCCTCCTGTAGAGTGCTGGAGTAAATGCAATCCTGTGAAGAGCTTCACATCTCTCATCTTGAGGCTATTTTAGCTCATGCTTAATGCTTATGTAACTTTACAAATCCTGCAAGGTTTTCTTTTATCTCAAGTGCAGCATCCTCAAAAATGCATTTTAGTTTTAATTAAAACAACTTTATAGCACCACAAAGTGGCTTTAACTGCCTAGAAGGAACCCTGTTATTACAGCGTGGATCCAGAAATGGATGGGCTTTGCTAATTGAGGTTTCAGGCTGGAGGTTCTGAATCAGATTTTTTTATTATTATTTATTTATTTATTGCATCTGCAGGAGAGTTGTGATGCTTTTGCTGTGATGCTTTTGCTGTGATGCTTTTTTTTTTACATGCTTGCATGTATTGCTGTCCAGTAGAAATTACTGAAATTTGAATAGTTACTGCAACAATTCAGAAAGAAGCAAGGAAGAGGCTCCTCGTGAGTTTTGTGCTCCACCTGGTTCCTTCCTTATGGACTTCTAAATAATCTTTGGATTTCCTTTTCTCCTTGTTCTTTAAGCAATGCATGCCATTTTATTTTTTCATCCTACCATTCCTAGCTGGCTTTGTTTAGATATGAAAATAAATTAACTAGTTATTGAGGGACTGAGCTATTTAACATACACTAAAATTAAACCATATTTTTACAATTAAATAAGTATAACATACCATAACTACCAAATGCTCCCAAACCGGTAGCATTTAGATATTCTAAATCACAATGTTTTTAATTAATGTGTATTTGAAACAGCTGTGGTGTGAACCCCAACCAATTTAGTTGATTACCAAACTGATAATGCCTATATTAGTAGTACAGAATGCTTCTAGGTTTTCTGGTTTGCTAATTGCAGATGTAGAAATACTGTAAAATAAAGCTTGGCAAGTCATCCTATCTGGAACTTGATTTATTATAGCAAGGGACAATTTTGTTCAGAATCTGACTGCTTTCAAGTCATCAATATGCGGAGAGACGTTCAAGCTAAGACATACTATGTGACTTTTGTGGCCTCCTGTTATAGGGTGATGAACAGTTAAGGCATCTGCTGGTATCAGCTACATCAGGAGCAGCTTGGTATCACTTAAATTTCCTGCTGGAGTGTTTTTCTCTCTGGTGCAGATCAGAATCTGCTGTCATCAGGGTATATGGTCATTTTTATATTTAGGCCAGTGAATTTCAAAGAGAAGGGGTCATTAATTTTCTAGCTCTTTTCTAGCACTGTCAGTCTGAGCTTTCTCTTCTCTCTCATCATGAGGGAAGATTTTTTTTCCCTCCCCCTTATGGGGGATGATTTCGTTTTCTTTCTTTCAGCTCCTCTGATTAGCATGGGTCCAGGTATATCTCTCTACTCAGGGGAGTCAAAGGTACAAGGACATAAATAGTGTCTCAAAGCAGCAAGGCGAAGTACAGCAGCAGGCAAGACAAAGTAAATGGGAAATGGAAGTGTCTAATTTCCATTATATATGTGTAGGTTATGGCAGTTCTGCCATAGCTCTCTTCATTAGCATTTATTACATAAAATTGCATAAAATTCCTGCATTAAAGCAGGAAAATGAAGATTTATCCTAGCATTCTCACTGCCTAGTAAAAGTCTGGTTCGCTTCTCATCTATGCAAGGAAGATCAGCTTATTCTGATGCCTTCTAAGAGCTTAAATGATACCTCAGAAATTATTTTTACAGTATGATTTGCCATGCATGAGTGTGTGCACACTTAATATAGTGAAAGAATAGTAATAAACCCACACACTTTTACATTACCTTTTTTTGAGCCAAGTAAAATACATTTGCTGAACTATATATTAATGTAAAAGCCGGCAACAAAGATACCTCCAAATCTATTTTTTTCCATCTCGTTTAAAATGCAAAGGGAATATATATATTAGATTGTCTCTGTTGACATCTAGTGGCTAGTGGAGCAATGACAAGTTATTTCATCTAAGTTGTATAGGGAGGACAAATTCATTCCTATCTTCCTCTCCTGTATATACAGTTTGTGTTACAAAGCTAGAAACTTTGTCAGAGGGAAAAGCTTATAGTGATTTCTACCCTTTAATTGGTTTCAGATAGCCATGATATTCAAACTATCCCTGGCTCTTCATCTCAATGTTCAGTTTTACTGCAAGGTTGAAACATATCTCTGTACAGAAACCCCCTTGAAAATAGTTTTGTGTGTTGCTCACTGTTTCATATTTCATTCTAAAACACAGATATTCATGAAAATAAGGGGTTTTATACTGAATGGTTTAGCTCTGCTAAACCCATGGTAAAGAAAATCATCTAGCTATTTGTAAAAGTCTAGACATACACACAAAAAAAATAAATTTGTTTTTTTGCAAGATCCGGAGGCAGATCTTGCTGCCTTCATCAAACTGAGAGTTAATTTTTTAATCACTCTTTTCTTTGTAGTTAAAGCTATGTGGTAATCTAACAGTTTGTGGAATCTGGCAGTTTAGATATTTATGTAAAGTTTAGTGGATACCAGTAGCCTATATATATAAAAGTTGAAATGATAGCTTCTGTTTATGTAACTCAACCTCTTTTATCTGGGGTAACATGAAGTTATCTTGTCTCTAGATTTTTTTTTCTTTTTTTATCATTTGATTGCTAATTTACAGTTGATAAATTACAGTTGATCACATTTGTAAAGCCAGTATGGTACAGGAAAGGAAATTGTAATACTCATAACACAAGAGTGTGCTAAAACAGTAGTGTACAATTTCCTGGAAAAAGCAATTTTAAATAAATAAATGCTAGAAGTTTCACACTTTTCTTATAGTATGTTGAGCGTTGGTTTCTAGGTTATACTTTAGTAGGGCAGCATATCTGTGTAAGAACTGAATGAGCTCAATGACAACAATTTGAGGTATATTCATGCGTTTTTGTATACTGGAACTAATGATGACGGTGTATTGGGTCTAAAGGAAGAGCCAAGTTAGTACAATAAATGCTCTAAAGACCATGCAAGCTGCTGGCTAAAATGTATGAGAGCCTTTTGACTCGGGTTTTAAACAGTTTTGCAAACATTATAGTGAATGTTCCGTAGATATGCACAGGGTTCTCCAGGGTTTCACCTTTGTACCCCTTCCTCATTCCTCCCCTAAGCCACTCTGAAATATTTCATAACAAGTTCTGTTTCTATTTCTTGTGGAGATGCCTTTTTTTCTTTTTTTTTAAGTGTGTTTCAGCCTCAGGTCTGCTCTTCAATGAAATATGTCCCAGTGGCATAAGCTGGTGCACTGATGGAACTTGAATTTGGTCTGTGCTCTGAGTTAGTAGTTTATCTCTCCAGCATTACCATGGTTTGCTGAGTACAGCAAAAGGTATTTTGTGTGGCAGTCTAAACTAAATCTCTTCCTACCTAAATAACATAAAATCTTTCTAAACAATTTAGTAAGCTTTAAGAACTTTTGCCTACCTGAGGTGTTTTTTAATCTTTCTGAAGCATCTTCAGTCAAGGTTTTCTGAAACTTTAGACATTTTCTTTTCCCCTGGATTTGAGATAACAGGCTACAAGGCAAGTTCTTGAGTCATTTTGTCCCATTTGTATTGTTTGTTAAAAAAGCAAATATGTTCTTCTCTTGCTTTCTATGTCAATTCTTTGTCTTGTAGCAAGTAGGATCCTTCCTGTCAGACCAACAGTATTGCCTTTCTCTAGATCACAGTATTTTGACTTGTGTTGCAGGAAAGAGGCCAGTCCCGCTCTCCCTCCTCGCAGTCGGGTAGCTGGTTCCCGGCCTCCTCCGTGGGCTTCTCCCCAGCAGCCTGGGTGGCAGCGCATCTTTCCTTACTGCACTGCGCTGTGCAGGGCCCAGAGCAGTTCTAAGTCCCTGAAGCTCAGCTTTTACTTTGCTTTTACTATATTTCTGTTGCCTGGCTCATTCTATGACCCTCCAACCATTAGATGGGTCAGATATTTTTGTTACCTGCAGCCACATTGTTTGACTAACTTTTGCAAGCTCTGTGTACTGAACTGGAGCTTCAGATCCAGCCTGCCAGATCATGACTTCCCACTTCGTAGTGGTTAAGGCAGCAACCGCCACACTATTCAGTGCCACATATTGTTTGTTACAGATTTTTTTTCTTCCTTCCCTCCTTTTCCTCTCTGCCTACTCTACATGTTTAAGGCTGACACCAATAACCTGGTTATTCTGTTTGGCTTTTTAATTCCCTCTCTACAAATAAGACCTGCATAAGAAAAAAATAGAATGAGTTCTTAAAGCTAAGTGCCAGAACTTCCTTAGTGTTGAACTATTCCACTGGTTTTCAAAATAGAGTACCATTTTATTTTGCTAATAAGAAAGAAGATGTAATAGGAAAATCATGAAAGATCTTGTTTTTTCTCTGTATTGCTCCTGAGTCATCAGTAGACTGAGACAAGTAAAGAATGTAAAACAAAAAGTGACATGATTATTCTGAAATAAACGTCTACTGATGTGTGGGGTAGTGATATTGTATTTAAAATACACTTTTCATGAAAGGAATCTTTACTTTTACAAAATTTTTAAAATGGATTAATCTTAATGTTTCAGACCTTCAGGTAAAGGTAAACTTTTTTTATTATTATTTTTTTTTAGCATTAGCTTACTTCAAGGTGTAATTCCCCTTTATTTTGAATAATAGTAAGAAAAGCATATAGAGACGTAGTATTTTGCTTGGTCAACTTAACTTCTATTCTTGGAAAGATTTGTTTTTATACTCTTCATACTCCATCATGTAAAAAGTGATAATTCATTGAAATGTTTCTAAATGCAGACTTTTGCATCAGTTGAACTGCAAGCTGGTACGTACCCTAGTTCATTTTCTTAGGCTCTTTTCCTTTACAGATATTCATGATCCTATTCAGTATTTCACTCAATCAACTTAATGCGCATCATTTACTTACAGGGTAACTGGTTGATGCTTGCGTTATTAAGATCACCAATTCTGTATCAGATTGTGCTCTGTATCTGAGAAGGTAAAAATAGGCACATCTCAGATCAGTAAAAGCCCTAGGACAAATTATGGACTAACCAATGGCAATGCTTTGGTAGTCTTGTTAAGTTTCCTGGCACCCACCTTTTAACTTGAGCAACAGATATTGTATTTCTGTTAGAAGATTAATGCATAAGTCCTTCCGAAGGACATCACTAGGCTGACTGATAGCAAATGAGAGAGTAGGATAAGAACCACTTTGTATGGGAACAAGAGGACATCACTACTTAATTCTGCTTTTACAGAATGTATGCAGATTGAGCAAACAGGTAGAAATATCTGCCATAAAATGATATCCTAAGTTCTTCAGCATCCTGGTGACTTTTTGGATCCAGCTATAATAGTTCATTTATCCAAAATACTGATCAAAATGGCATCCTATGGTTACCACAGAAAAAGGATAGATCTCTAGATCTATCTAAAAGGATAGAACATTTCTCAAAAATGTTTTCAACATTTCTGTCATGTTATACTTCACAGCACACAAGGAAATTAAAATCCTGCCAAATCTTTGGACATTAACCTAAAACTGGCTTGATAGTCTCAGGGTGAAATCACAACCTATGATCTCTGTTCAGCAATTTGCAGCCTGTTGCTGGTCCCTGATTTATCTTTAATTCTTTAACACGTGACACTTCTTTAAGATTCCCTTCAGACTAGAGAAGTACTTAAAAATTTGGGGAACTGTCACCACCAATGATGATGAGGGTAGGATCCACATGATGCTCTTTTAAATTCCTCATAAAGTGCAAGGTAGCGTTGAGACAATCAAAATATTGCCCTGGATAAGGGCGTTCAGGAGCCAAGCGATAACTGAAATGTGAAGGACATTGTGCTTATCGTCAAAGTGACTATAAAAAAAAATGTAACCACTTATTAAATAAAAAATCTCCATTCACCCACTGCAGAAATATCTGTGGTTAATGCTCGAGTAATGTGAAAAGAGTAAGTAGATTTAGACCCAGAGCAGCTGCAGAGAAAGAGGCTGCAGTTGAAATATCTGTGCTTAGAAAGGACAGATCTAATCAGTGATACAAGTGCGATCCAATGTTCTCTAGGGGAGCAGAGGAAGACAACTTCTCTCTCGACTGGGTTGATTTCAATATGACGTTCTTTTTTGTTTGTTTTCCTCTATAGCACATAACATGGGGATGAGGTTTGTTTGTCAAAAGAACTGGAACATAGACTGCATATTTAATGTTGAAAGATGTACTTCTGTATAGATCCAGGAAGGAAAATAAACTACAGTACGCTTGGGTCACACAGTTTTACCCTTCAGTATATTTCTAAATAAGTTAGCCCTAAATCCTAAATCATTCAGAAAGTAGTTAGTTAAAAAGAGAACTATGTTAAATACTTGTCCCCATTGCTCAATTATATGTTTAAGTTCTATGTTTATATTTTATCATATGCTGTTGAGTGCTCCAGTTAAGCACTATGAACACAGGTCAATCACATGTGATTACCTGCCTTCTTTATCACTTAGTGTTGTATGAATTAAGATGATTTAATCACCATTACATATGTTACGTTGTTTATTCACCAGTCCTTTATGTGGGTAGTGCTTATTTCTACTGGACTGAGTTCATGGGACTTTTTGTTTTCATAGGTGCAGAGAGAAAAAGGGTTTATGTATTCGTGTGCAATACAGCATTGTCTGCTAAGCACCTTTACAGTTTGTGAAGAGTCTGTTGGGACTTGTTCTGTTGGATTCAGAGGTGGTTTTTATCTGTTCAGCCTTGAGTTTGGACCAGATAGGCATCGAGTAGCTGTGTTCTTATGCTACAAATAGAAGAAAAAAAATACTTTCAGTGTATTACTATTTGGTCATTTTTTTCCCTTCAGTCATTTCCAGACTTCCCTTAGCAACAGTTTGATCACACTGTAGTTCACACTTGAATAGTAACTTCTGATTCTCATTGTTTGTAATATTTCATGGAACGTGTGGGAAAGGTAAACCGTTTCCCTTTTCCCAAAGCAAAACTGAAGGATGTCAGATGCTTTTGTTGTGAATTTAGATAACAAGTGCAATATTTCTGTTCTTTTCATGTATTTATGTCTGCTTAGGTATAGTGATAAAGCGAACAAGTAAAAGTCAGAAAAACTATAACATGAAAAGAAATGCATTTAAAATATCAGTCATTCCTAAACCTTTTTTTCCCCTAATCACTGCATAGAAGTTGAAACCTCTGCCCTGTGCGTGATGGTCCAGGCCCCTTCTCCTTGCTTCTCTCACACTGCTGTTAATGAAAATCGTGTGCAGAAGAATTTCAGTCCTTCACAGGGTACTATACGACCTAGAATGATAAATGAATTGAAGTGCTTATCAGAAAAGACAAGAAGATTATGAGAAGGGGAGTATGTAAGAATTCAGGGAATATATTAATCTTAGCTTCTCTAACACTGTTGTTTATCCGTGCCATGTAGGAATAGTTTAGATTCAAATCAAGTCTGTACTTAAGATTTCTTTGGTCAAATAGTTTGGTTTCTTTGTGTGTCAAATAGTTATTGCTCAGATTCAGAACTTGACAACAGAACAGAAAAATATATATATAATATTTTAAAATTCTCTAGTCTTTTTTTTTTGTCTCCTCCCATTAGTTAAGCATCAGCTCTGTCAGCGTAAGAAGATTGCTTTTTAGCCTTATCTGAATCTGCATTGCTGTACATTTGCCACATTATTCAGTGTTGACACACTATACAACTGGTTTTAATTTGACATAGCAATGCAGAGAATTCATGTAGTATTTTGAGCACTATTTGTCATTTTAAGTAAACATCTATATTTTCTACTGACTGATTTCAGTAACTGTGACAAAATGTTTTCTTGATAATCCTAGTAGAGAAAGTATAATACTTAACAATGATTATGAGTGCTATATATTAAACATTGGTCTGTTTACAGCTGTCTTTAGACACCTGATTTTCCTTGGGGGCTCTTAACACACTTCGAAATTGACTGTAATTGTCTCTTGTCTACACACTGCATCATTTTAGAATAAATATTGTGTGACTATATTTAAGTCACGGATAGTCACTATTCTAATAAAAGCTTTAAGGTATATATGGGTGACTTTTTTGTAAACCACTATTAACAAATACTAAATAGTGATATAATTGTACTTATAAATATGCAGAAAACAGATTTTATTTCCAAAGACTTTGCTGAAGATTCTTGGGCAAAGAGAAAAGAAACGTTGTGTAATGTGCTGGGACAAGAACATATATATTTCTGTATATTCTGAGTGTATTACTGCAAAATTATCTCAGTTAAAATTCTGTCAAGTACTTAATTAAGTAACTATTTCAATCTGAGAATTTGGATGTATCCCTATTTAATGGCTCTTACTCAAATCATTCTGGACCTGCCCTGCTAAAATATCTTGCTTTATTGGAGTTGTTTTCACTAGAAAATACCCAGTTCACTTCAAGTGAGTGGAATACTCACTCACTTGCTTTGGAATACTTGAAGTGAAATACATTGTTAAGTATATAATCAATAAATACTTTCATAAATACTTTTCATAAATACTTTCATAAATACTTTTTAATCACCTGGCCTTCTGTGCTTAGTTTTTTAACTACTACGTAAAATATTCCTGCTAAGAAATAGGAAACTAATGAGGATGCTTTTAGAAAAATGTTTTAAAATAATAATTCATCATTTAGCTTTTATTTGAACAGCAAAAATGGGGGACGGGTGAAAAAAAAAAACCACTAGGGTAAGTGTAATGGACCTTTAGTTCACATAAAACATTATAGATGCCAGCTGACATAAAGGCTTTGGAATAAAAAGATCTTTTCTCAAATAAATGTTTTTAGCAAACAGGGATAGCTAAAGAAATACTTTCTCTGTCCTTGCATCACAGCAATTACTTTTCTGTCCTTAATAATATCTGTGAAACACAGGGGAAACTTGTTGCATCAGTAACAGTCAGTTGGTCTGAGGTGGTGGAATGAAAGACTTTCTGTGAGTCAATGATTAGGCCAGAAAATTGAAGAGGAAAGCCATGTCAGTGACTAAGAAAGCAAGAATAAAGTTTTCATAATGATTTAAAAGTAAGAAAGTCTGAAAAGCATTGCTGATTCCATGACAAAGAGGAGAATCTCTGAAGAACAGCAATCCATGTTCTTCAGTCAATGCAGGATACTTTCCTGCATTGTATCTTCCTTTTGTTTGTTAGCATAAGTCTTATCTTTTGTGAAAAAGTGTATTGGTTAAAACAAAATGCATGCACACACGCATAGAAAAATAGATTTATATATTTCACATAATTTTGTCACCCTAGAGATATGTTTTGGGAAAACGTGAAGTGTGAATATATATGTGTGTGTGTGTGTGTATGCCTATACCCTATACACATATAAATGTAGTTGAGGGTTTGGGAGTTTTTTTTTTTTTTTATAACAACAACAGACTTTCTGTACAAGTTGGCAGCCCTAGAATGCTGCTATATGTTTGCTCACTTGCTATTCTGGGAATTCTTGCATCTTTTGTTACAGAAATAGTACTACTCCTGATTTTGCCTTAGAAGGAACTAGCCTCAGACCAGGAGTGACACTGTTGTAAACAGTGTGATTTATTTGCTCCTCAGGAGAACTGAGTCTCTTTTCTCCATTGCATTTCTTAACTTTTTATACTACTTCACTTGGTAATCATAAAATCTTTCAGGCTGGCCTAGATGATCTTTGCAAATGAGAAAAGAAAAATGTAGTCTTCCTCTCAAACTTCCTCTTGTCTTTTGGTTTTCTCTCTAGTAATGGATTCACAACAAACCTACATTTAGTCTGATTATGATTTTCTGCTGCTCTGAAAGATGTATGTATCCAATTCTGTATCATTCCTTTGACAAACTGAGTGGTTATATATTTTGATGTGTACAGTTCAGATTGTGAATATAATTGCGTAAACTTGATTGTATGACTGACCTACAATAGAATTTACTATTTACCAGGGTAACTGTGGCAGTAAATATGTTCTTTGAGTCAATGAAGCTTTTAGAAATATGATGTATCTATCTCCGCTCTATTTCTTTTGTCTTAATACAAATTCCAGTAATGATAGGTAATATATTTGTATATATAAATAATCTCTACATATAATGCTACAGCTCTAGTTGCTACATGTATAGCAAGTTTATATAAATACAACCTTGGGCATGTACTTTTATGCATCTATGTGAAAGGGAAAATTGCCTAGGATGTGTCAATATCTGTGAGGCTCACCAGAAGTACTAACTCCAAAAAGATGAATAAGAGGCTTCAGCCTTTTGTTTTTCTTGCACTCTGACTTTCCTGATGCTAGCTGATTTCTCATAACATTTTAAAATATTGCCTCAGCTGAAAGGTTAATCCCACTGCAGAAACAGTAACCAATTTATATGCATTTGAAATGTAAATATTACTTTAGTAACTTTTTCTATGGGGAAAAGAGTCATATTTGAAAAACTTCTTACAATAAAAAAAAAAATATACCTATGTTTCCAGTATTGATATTCCAATATTTATTTCTCTTTTGTGAAATATAGAGTTGAAGCGCCCAAGAAAATAACAATTACTTATATGTAGAAGGATGTTTCTGATGCTGGACTAATTTGCCTTGAAAGCCTTGTGCTTAATTTAACTTTCAAACTGCTACTTGACCCTTTATTGCAATTAGCAGAGATGTCTTATTGCTACCTCTAGCTATCTTTGGTCTTTGACCAGGAACAGCGACTTTACTAGAATATCCTTTATCAGTAATTAATTTGCTGGGAATATAATTGTAATGCAAAGGCAGTATGTTCATTTTATTTATTTTACTCGTTTGGGGAGAGATGCAAGTATCCAAATGATTGATCAACTCACTACTAAAGGTAAGAGATTTTATGTTTTTGCGTGTATGTGCACACATTTTTTTCTCTCTAATTCTTGAAATGCCGCCATTTGCCTTTCAGTCTTTGGTTTTGCTGACTCTTTTCTAGCAGAGCTCTCCTGCTGTGCGATGCAGATTAGTGTTTTGAAGACTTGGAGAGGGCGGGGAGAGGAGAAGAAGTCTTCCTTTCAACTTTTCAGTTTAGTAGTATATGACACAGAGATACCCAAAAGATGAGTTCTTTATCAGTTACAATGAGAGTGAGAAGGTTTGCTTAAATATGTTACATATAAGCCTGAAGTCGGAATTTGGAGTCACAAGTGGTTGAGATTGACATTGTCTCACTTGCAAAAAAAAAAAAAAAAATCCGGAATATCTGTTTGATAAAGCTAGTACTTCCAGCTAGTCTGTTATATTGATTTGTACGTTGAATTAAGAAAGCATAGCTGATTTCAGTGTGATTCTCAAATCTGCATCTTCCACGACTTCATGCAATGTAAGCTTTGTAATATGGCTACATTGGAAAAGGCAATATGACAGTGGAATTGGTGTAGCTAAGAAAGTTAACAGTCAGTCCAAGTTTCAGAATGCTCTTGACGCTCTGAAGAAAAAAAAAATTGTAATTTCTAGTGTTTGGAGTTTTATTGTGCATTGGGAACTTTCTTTTTTTTACAGGGCAGTTGAAGCTATTGATATTGCCATGTAATGTATTGTAAGAGAAGACCTTCAGTAATTGAAAATGTAATGAGGATTTGTCAGAAGCACTTAAAAGATCAAATGTGTATTTGTGATTACCCTAATGTTTACTTTATAAGTAAAGAAAGTGAGTTAAAATGTGAAGCACCTTGACTAAATTGTGGAGTCAAGGAAATACATTTATGGTGTGTGGGGCGGAGTTGGTCTGGGCTTTCCTAAAAGAAGTCCAGTGAAGTTTGTTTTCTTATTTTCTGTGTTAAATCGAAAACTTTATCAGTGTATGTTTGTCTATGCATGCTTTTGTTAGTCTGGAGAAAAATGTTTATAATGCTTATTCATAAATTCCTGCTGTTCTTTGTGAGTCTCTATTGACTTACTAGCGGAATCGAAAGATTTTCTTGAGGAATATTGGAATTTGTACTGTTGGTTTTGTTGCATACTGCTCTATTTTATTAAGAGCTAGGTTTTGAGAAGTGAGCACACTGTCAGGAAAGAGGAAATTACAGTTTCTAGTGGACTCGGGAGAAGATAGCGTCCCTGGATAGAACACAAAAACTTGGAGAAACAGCTAAGTGTCTCTTATCTCTATGTACCAGGCAAAGGAAGCTTTTCCCTTCAGGTGGAAAAAGCAGCAGCATTTTACTGATGAATTCATTTCAAACAGGTACTGATAATTTATTGTCCTAAAAAGCCTGCTGCAGCTTTTCAGTTCTGCTTTTTTTCCCCTGTGTCTCTGAGCAATCCCTATTTGTAGTAAGGTGAAGAAGAAACAAAAATATATCTCAATGTAAACTTTTTTTTATTTTATTCGTTACTTATGTGTGCACACATAGCTTAATTCTTTTTCAGAAAGATGCCTAATAAACATGAAAAGCAAAAGAGGAAATAATGGGCACAAATAAGTGAAACACTAGAGATAATGTTATTCAAAATATTATGTGGCTATTTAAATCCATTCTAACAGAGGAACTTTCCTAGAGGTACTGAGAAAAACCTTTAAAGGAAGGTAAAGATTAAGGATTAAGGAGATGTGCCTTGCTCACACTGCTTTAAAAATACATTTTAAAAAGTATATTATTATTTAAATTTAAAACTTATAAATAATTTTTATATATCATAATTTACTACTACCATCATCAGTATTATTATTATGAATAACATTTCGTTCTGTGAAGCGAAGGGTGGTGGTATCTGGCACTGTTTAACCCTGAGAGGTTTTCTACTTCTAACTGACACCCAGGAATTTGAACAGTAATTATTTTAATTTAAATATAAAATTTATTCTATAAACTGAGAAATCATCCGTGAATGTATTCCAGAAGACAAGGCTGAGAGTCCTCCTGTTCACCAGCCCTCACGTATTTCCATAGGGTGGTCCTGCTCTCCTCTGTCCATTTTAGACAGTAACAAGACAAAGGTAGATTGAGAACAATGCCAAGAGGATGGTAGCCATCAACTGAGGTTGTGTGGGTTTTGTTTCTTTTATGGGTGTTTAGACTTTATGGGTGTTTAGCCAAGCTCCTTAAGTGGTATTGCTTAAGTGGTGATGCAAAGGGTAACCTCTGCTACCAAGCCACTTGGGAAACAGTTTGTGCCTGAGCCTACTTTAGGAACATTGCAGGAATTCTTCTATAGAGATATGGGTCTATAACAAGACACCTCTCTTGGCAGGTTCACTACCACAGCTTCAGGAAAAATAGGCTGAGGATTTAATGCTTTCTGGAAAGGCTTTGTTACCACAGAAATGGATAATGCTGGATGGTTTCACAGCGCCCCCTGTCCACAACGAGGGGAAACATCTTTGGCAATTAAAAACTGGTGGTGCAGCTAGGAACAAGGTAAATATCTTGTGGAGCAAAAATACTTTACCTTTAGAACTTCTGGTGGATCCATGTAGGACCAGCCAGATCTTGTCAACTCTGAATCAAAGATGAAGCTATGCTTGGAAAGAGTCAGTTTTTGTGCTATTTTAATCTTCACCGTGCCTAGAACTGGCATGCGACAGTTGAGTTAAAGGTACATGAAGAAGAGGAAGCATTAGCAGAAGTTTCCCTCTTGTTTATTTATTACTACTAGTTACTTTTAGTCTCATAGTTCTGGAGTGCACAGATGTTTTTCCACCATTCTGGCTGCACCTTATTATGCTCTGCCTACCCTGTAAGGTGCAGTTGTATAGGGAGATTCTTTGAATTAAAGTCCCTGTGCAAAGTACAGCCGAGATGATACTGACATGAAATCCTTTTTTTTCCCTAGCGCAACCTGTGTTCCTTTTTAAGCTTAATGTATTCTGCAGTAAACACACCAGCCACTGCAAGATCCAACCCTTACATTTTATTTCAAAATATTAATGGCTTGATGGTTTGTTGACAGAAGCTTTTATTGGATTTGCTACTGATACATAATTTATTCTAACCCTATATACAAGAGATGTGACCTGACTCACTGTCCAAGGAGAACTACAAGATTATGCTGCATATTAGCACTTTAACAAACCTAGTTTAATTGAATTGTTTGTTATTTTTTTCTCGCAACTGCTTTTCCCCTGAAAGGATGGCGTAAGAGAGGATGATAAGGTACAATTGTTCTGTGAAACACGATAATAAGCTGTAAAGGTCTGACCTTTCCATCATTTAAGCAATAAGACACTCTAGGGTGTGCTGTTGAGGCATAATATTAACACAGCTCCCCTACACTGAGCTTAGTATGCATGCTGATATCATACAGTAATGGGCACCCTGGAGTGTTTTATGAGACTATAAAATGTCAGATGAATTGTTAGAAAGGTTTTCCTATGCCTGCAATGTTTTTGAATGATTAACACAGTTATACTAAAACAAAATAATAATAAAAAAAGCCTTTCTCTGTGAAGTTTTCTTAAACAAGTGGTATACGAATTCTAAAGTTTTCTAATTATTATTAATTGTATTTGCTTGTTGGTATTTTGTTGGGGATAATGGGGAGCCACGGAAGCTGAGTAGGCCCCGGGCTGCCCCCTAGATGACCCTGGTGCCCGCCCACGCTCAGTCGTGCTGGTTGACGTGACTGAGCAGTTTGCAGGGCACTGGGAAACTCATCACATCTAATACATGGAATGTTCTGTCAGCCCGGAGGTGGGGGCCAGGCGCTCCTGGTGGAGGGAGCCAGAGAGAGTAGTTCTGACCAACCAGAAGCCTCCGCCACGGAGCGCCACCAATAGAAAATGATCGACAGTGGCCCCCACCAATGGTAGCTCCCCCTCGTCCCATCTCCCCCCTACTGTGTTTGATATAAAAGTTAAATCTTCTGTTAATAAAGTTGGAATGTGGCCCACTTTCACTACCGTGTAGTGGCTTTCTTTGCGGCATTTCCCCCGGTGCCGGAAATCATCCTCCAGGACCCTATAATTTATTCCGTTAGTATTTTGTTTTCCGTTTTGTCCTGGAGGGGCCTGCGGGTAGCCGCTAGGGATTAGTGGTCCGCAGGTAAGGCTTCTGGGGAAGGCACCGGCACTCCCCTAAGTTGGGAGGCTGCCGACCTGCTAGGACAACCTTGTCGCCGGCCCAGGGGTGAAGGCCCCATCCCCTCGGCGCACACCTGGCGAGCAGAGGCGAGGCTTCCAGCGCCCGGGAAGGTGGGGATACGGGCCTCCGGGGCGGGCCACGATCACTTCGGCCTAGGCGGGGATGGGATGGCGCGCCCTCTCCGGGGATCGAGCGGCCCCTGTCATCCGTCGTCACGGTCCCCGTCGCGGAGGGCCCCTCGTCGTGGTCGTCACCTCCCGACGCACCCACCTATGGTATATAAAGGCCACCTTCATCTAGGCTATGTTGCCATAAGCCTCAATATAAACATAATTGTAGAGAATCCCTACTTGGAGAAACTGTAACTGAAGTTGGTAAATCAGATTTTTTTTAATTTATGTGTAGTTACTAAATATGATTAAAAGTATGTATAATCACTTTGTTTCTGGGTCTGTATATTCTCAAACTACTGAGTGTCTCAGTAATACTGAGTTATTACTTTCCAGGACTTCTAGGCTTCAACAAAAATATGCATATTTTTATCTCAATATTTACAAAGATTGTGACATTCATTAATTGGTGACCTCTGCCATTCATTAATCTTTTTGATTGGAGCTAGTGTTTCAAAACACAGTTTTAAAAAGTGTTCTTTGCAAGTGTAGCAGAAGACAATTACCAGCTATTCCTGATTTTTGGAATGGAAGCCTGTATTCTTAGGCTGGCAGTGCAGTTGCAGTGAAAGAAAACTGGTTTTGCTGTCCCATTAAAGACTTCAAACTTTCTTCCCAGTAAGGGAATAAATAATTTTTAATAATTAGGAATTATCTATACTGCTAATCAAAGCCTTTTTTTTTTGTCTGCCTGATTCCAATAAAAAATACTTCTTTATTTTTACCAGAAATGCCATTCAAACTTGAGAAAGTTTGTGAAATTCTATATATTGCTAGGGAGACATGCATAGGCTTCGTCTATTATTTAGTTCTGAGTTCCTGAAACCTTGGTGTTAATGCGTCAGATAATTCCTACGGAACATAAAGAAATGTCTTCTCCTGTAGTGATGAGTGTTACCTATGTGGAAGTCACATTTTGACCTGAAGAATGCAGCCTGATCAGAGTTCACTTATTTTAAATTGCTGGTACCAGACAAATATATGCTTTGAAATCTCACTCTTCTTCACTGATAGAGAGAAGAAATGTAGTTGTTTCTGAGACCAGGCAGAACAAAAGCTTACACCTTCTCTCTGTGTTAGCTTTTCGCCATAGCTGAGTGGTCAAAATAACGGAGTTATCTGTAGGATTGCTAAACAGATTTTTTTTTCAATGTTAAAGCTATTGTTTCCTTCAGAAGCCTCTGTGAGACCAATCTTTGTAAACTGCATGTCCTGAACTGGATATCTTGTTTAATATTATTCCCCTTCCCTAACTAAGGTTGGATAAAAACAGCTTCTGATCAAGAAACCCAAAGTTAGCATTGAGGTCGTTTGTGCAGTTTTTTTGATCAAGTGCATACATACAACCTTTAACTTCCTGATCATGTTGTTTGTTTGCCTTCGTTTTTTCTTTTTTTTTTTTTCACCCCAAGGTGAAAACTGAGCAGCCTTGGGTTACTTTTATTTAGTGTTCAAACCCTACTGGAAAGACAAATTATTAGTCCACATATGGATCTTTGGTGTAGTCCCTGTTGTACATCACATGCATTAGAGAAGTCTCTTCTACAGTTCTTGTTTGAGAAGAGAGCTATACTAATTTTTTTGTTCTCATGACTTGAGAAATTCATATGATTACGATGCATAACATTTTTCTTAATGAGAAATATTGCATGATTTTAAAACATTTAATGTTTTTCTTAGTGGTGGGCAGTTTGTTGCTCTCTGTGGAATGGTGGACTTAAGTGAGCTTTCTTAAAGTTGCTTTTATAATGCTTTCTAAAATTACTGTATTATTGGCTACATCTGTATTTAGTTGTCTATGTGTGTGTTAGTCTAAGATTTTTGACTTAATGAAAATCTTACCAGTGTTGTAAATCTAATCTAGATAGGGTTCTACTTATCCTGCGATGGTCGTTTTTACATTTGGCCAGGCGAGTTTTCAGTATATTTACTAAACTTCCAGTATTGTCACCTGTGCTTTGGTGACCCTAACTTTGGCTTCCCAGACTGCCCTCATCTCCACTGTTGGTTGTCTTCCTCCTCTGACTACCCCAGTTCCTTGCAGATCTTAATTTCCTCAAAATGGAATCAATCTTACCTCCTTCCCCTTTGCCATCATTATCGGTTAATGTTATCCTCCGTGTGCTTAATACGTTGATTGATTGTGCTGCCATTTAGAAGGACTTCAGCAGGTCAGAGAAATGGGCAAAGGAACCTCATGAAGTCCAGCAAAGAGAAGTGCAAAGATCTAAACTTGGGGAAAACTATCTCTATGCACAGGTTGGGGATCAACAGGCTGGAGAGGAGCTTTATGGAGAACAACCTAGGAGTCCTGGCTGAAAAAGTTGACAGTGAGCTGGCAATGTGTCCTTGTGGAAAAGAACATCAATGGTGTCTTGGGCTGCATTAGGAAGACTGTTGCCAGCAGGTCGAGGGAGATGATTCTTTCTCTCCAGTTGGCACTGGTGAAGCCACACCTGAAGTGCTGGGTCCCTTTTCGGTCTCCCCAGGGGAAGAGAGACATTGAGCTACTGGAATAAGTTCAGTCAAAGGCCACAAAGATGATTAATTGACTGGACAATGTTTCAAAGGAGGAAGGGCTGAGAGAACTAGAACTGTTAAGCCTGCAGAAGACAAGGAAGCCTTAGAGGTGATCTTATCAATGTGCGTCACCATCTGATGGGATGATGTCAAAAAGATGGAGCCAGGTTCTGCTCAGTGTTGCCCAGCTACAGGAGAAGAGAAGGTGCACACAAACTGAAACACAGGAACTTGTCTGAATGTAGGAAAAAATGGATTATATACATGCATCTCACTTTCTCTCTCAAACATATATATAAAAAATTGCCATAGGTACCTGCAAAAAAGAAGATACTTAGATGAGAAAACACATGCTTAAGAAAATGAAGCAACACTGTTGCATTAACATATTAATAATTGCACGAGTTCAGCAAAAGTAAACAAAATACCTGATGAAAACTTTACTGTATAGCTGTAAGAACATTGCGTTTGTGTAGGTAATATGTATATATCATAATAATCAAACAAATGGAAGCTAGGAAAGCATAAGCAACAGAAACAAAATTACATATTAGTGTGTGTGCATTTGAGCCTGCAGGTGCCTAGAATATACTAACTTTTGTTTGTATTTAACCAATTCTCTTATTCAGTAGAAGCCCAAGTGAGAGTGGAGTTTAGGCTGGGACTGTAAAGCGGTTGTGGTCTGTTTGATTACCTGAAATGACTGTAAATGCTATGAAGCTAGAGATGAAGATATAATAAATGTGCCAAATACAGTGAAAGTCCATTTAAAAATACTGTGACATACCAATGACTGAAAATGGGTTATTAATTTTATTAAAATATGTATTTATTACAGAAGAACAGACCCCTATCTAGGTCAGATATAAGCAAGAAACAAGTTAATTGCCTGGAAAAAGGAGGAAGGTCAGACTCAAAGCTAATAATTACAGGGACAAAATCTCTTTAAATGATAATGAGAATGAAGATAAACATGAAATTTCATTACTAAGTGATAAATGGCTTATGATTGATGTAGTTTTCACTGCAGTCGCACATTTCAAAATATCACATTTACACTCAAATAACCTTTCCAGGGAAACAAGGATCTGTTGGATGTATAAATATTTTGCTAAATGGTCTCATGCTTCACTGACTTCTCTGCATTTCCAATTCATTATTTTGTTCATTTTAGCGACAAGTAGTACACTAGCTCTTTTTTTAAAGAAACTAAACAAAACTCCCAATTCTTTTAAAACATGAAGATTGCTTACTGCTTTAATATAATGCCAAATATAATTAATCCTGAACAAAATACATAAAATGTTGTTTCTGAATTAGATGCTTTCAAAAGGTTTTTATAGTTATTATTTAAAACTCCTAGCAAGATTTTTTTTTCTTCTCAAAGATAATGCAGGACTCTTTGAAAAAAAGTGATAAGATATTAATGTAAAAATGCTTAGTTTAGGCACATTTGAATAACTTTTAAACGGCCTTTTGGTCTGCATGCAAATTCATCATCATCCTGTGATGACGTGTCATGGAAAGGTCATGCAGTCAGTTAATTTTGCTCTCTATAGCAATCTTTTGGCATGTTCCTCCATAAGCCTCCAGCACTGAGCCTTACAGGGCACTACAGTAATGCAGTAATGCACAAATGTATGGTGTGAGGATCTGTACGACCTAATATGTAATTTATTTTTATCTTTATTTTTTGTTCCTATGAGACTCATTTGCTTGCTAGCAGCAAGTCCAGCATGGAGCTTACAAAGACTTGTTGGCAAGGAACTTGAAGATTTAGTAATATTTTATAGAGGCAGTGAACTTTTCAGATTTTCATCTGTGATGGCAATAGTCCCACAGATGTTGCAACCTCAGCCCCAAACACAAGGAGCCCCAACACTGTCTACAGCTGGAATTGTTACTGGTTCTCTTCTTCTTTAGATGAATAGAATATTCCTCTGTAAAAGTCCTTCTTTTGTCTCAAGGTAAGAGCATTTTAAAATTCTTTTCTTCCCTCCATATCTCCTGGCAAAAATGGTATTCAAGGATAGTGTTTAGGAAGTTGTTCTGAGAGAAGAAAATACTTGGATAATAAAAATATTTTCCTCCTATCTCCCAAAGATGTTGTACTAACTTTCCCACTCTACAGCAGTGTTGGGAGTGACACCTTGTGTGTGTATGTGAAAAGGTATTAAAGTATGTTTTTGTAATATTTTTCTTCGACCTGACTTTCTCTTCCAGTTTTGTATGCTAGCTATAAGTCCCACTGAATCACAACTTTTCTAGAGCTAATAAAAAAAGTTTAACCGCAGAAGAAGATTGATCTAACAGGCTGTTAAAATGGAATTCATATCAAAACAAACAAACAAAAGGCAAATTTTCATAGCCTGTAGGTCTTATCCGAACTGGAATCTTTAAAAATCTCTTTTCATTACAAAACATTTCTGTATTTTGGTTGAGCAATAGATGATTTTGGGAAGGGAGAAGAGAGGATTTGTTCTTTATTCAAGACTATAAGAATGTCATATGGTGTGCATGAATCTGAAATTGAAATCTTTTTGTTTTGTAATTCTTCTATGATAAATATATGTTAGTTTTGAGATGTTTGTCACTTTCCTTGTGTTTGTTTTCCGTTTCTTTTTCTTTCGTCTCAGTCACATCTAAAACTACCAGCTCTTAAGAATATTGCCCTTCCAAGGATGTGGTGTGCTTAGTTAATGGTAGGTCCAGAAACAAATGTTTACTTACAAGTGTCTTAACCCAGGTAGCAAGGTTTTCAATTTCTTCATGGCCTATCTATCCAGACATATCAGTACAGTGTTTTTTTTTTGTTTGTTTGTTTGATTTTTTTTATAATTTTGATTACTATGAGAGGCTATAGCCTCTCTATATATTACTATGAGGCTATAGCCTCTCATATAACCACTACTGGATACATTCGTTTCTGAGATCTATGTTATGGAAGGTTTTCAGACCAGTTGTACTTACAGTCTGAACAGTGCTGGTCTCCTATGTAGTAGAAAAAAAAGAATGACTTTGGACCTTCACCTAGGACTGTTGCTGAAAGTTTGCTCTCTGGAAATGTAATTCTTTTTCCCTCCTTCAGTTACCAAAGAAGCAATGAATTACTACATCATTTTAAGTTCTATGAATCTTGTATTCAAAGATAGAAGTTGTGAGGGTATATTGTTTAGATGCCCTTTTCTACAAGCCCCTGCATTCTTAGAGTGTTTCAAGGGGGAATTCATGTGCCTGGAGGTAAACACATATGTGTTAGGCAATTTCTTTGGCTGATTTTTCACTAACTATAAGGGGAAGGTGATAAACTCAAATCAGCAGTCTAAACTGCAGACATCTAATAGGTGAAGTGTACCCCAGTATCTTATGGCCTCATAAACATCTGCTTAAATGTATATATGTAAAAATATACAAAAGTTCAAATTCACACCCAAGCAAGGGTACATGACACTTGGTGTTTTTAGAAAAAAAAGTGTAAAAATTCTACGATAAAGAGTATTATGTAAAGGTTGCAGTTTCTACTTGGCCTCCAGCTGAAGTAATAATGCTATTCACTTTAAGGCAATGACAGAGACACCCAAGCATAAGGGAGAATGTTCAAATTACTCTGGATCCTACTAGCAGGTATAGAAAAAAACATGGTGACATAAGTACTTAAAATCTCTGCTAGGAGAAATAGCCCTTTTTCAGCAAGGAAGAACTGTTAGACTGAGAATATCAGGAAAGAAACCGGTTGTCAACTCAAAAGCCAAGGGCATTGTATTCTTAAAAGTGCATGTCTTTTTTCAGTTGTAGTTTAAAATTAAAGTAATATTGCTGGCCTAAAATGAACTCTGTGGCAGCTCAGAATTTTTATCTGTAGGGATCAACTTGTTCGGTATGATATTTTAAAATTATTTATTTCACAAACTTTTTTATTGACAGTAGACTGGAGAGAGGAGCAATTGGTTATTAGAATATCTGTAATCACAGAATGGTTGAAGTTGGAAGGGACCTCTAGAGATCATCTGGTCCGATCCCCCTGCTCCAGCAGGGACACCCAGAGCGCATGGCACAGGGTGGCATCCGGGCGGGTTTTGAAGAAGGAGACTCCAAAGAAGGAGATTCCACAACCTCTCTGGGCAGCCTGTTCCAGGGCTATGTCACCCTCACAGGAAAGAAGTTATTTGCATGGGAGTTGGAACTTCCTGTGTTTCAATTTACCATTACCCCTTGTCCTATCACTGGCCACCACTGAGAAGAGTTTGGCCCCATCCTCCATACCTTCTCCCCTCAGGTACTTGAACATGTTGATCAGATCTCCTCTCAATCTTCTCTTCTCTAGGCTAAACAGGCCCTCATAGGGAAAGACCGTATGAGCCTTTCCTTATACGATAGAGGCTCCAGTCCCTTAATCATCTTTGTGGCCCTACGCTGGACCCTCTTTAGAAGCTGCACGTCCCTGTTGTCTTGGAGAGCCCAGCACCAGTATTCCAGGTGCGGCCTCACCAGAGCTGAGGAGAGGGGCAGGATCCCCTCCCTTGACCTGCTGGCAACGCTCCTCCTGATGCAGGCCAGGATCCCACTGGCCTTCTTGGCCACAAGGGCACATTGCTGCCTCATGGTTAACCGGTTGTCAACTAGGACTCCCAAATCCCTCTCCACAGAGCTGCTTTTCAGCAGGTCAACCTCCAGTCTGTCCTGGTGCCTGGGGTTATTCCTCCCCAGGTGGAGGACCCTGCACTTGTCCTTGTTGAACCCATGAGGTTCCTCCCTGCCCAACTCTCCGGCCTGCTCTTTTCTGGTGACATTTAGAAACTACCCCAAGATGAGATTATATATGATTTTGGGACAACCTCTGTAGCTGACTTCTAGTGCCCATTTTAACTATCATGTATGTGGTTTTCCCAAACACTTCCACAAGTCTTCAAATAAAATTTTCCTTTGCCTTTAGTAAGTAAGCGCTTGTGTTCATTACTCCCTCTCTTTATAGAGGCTGGAGAGGTTTTCTCTCTAAAGGCATGAATTAATTTTAAATTTGCATCTAAGTCAGCAATACCACTCTCATATAGCCATATAATTTATGTTATGTATGTGTAATAGCAAGTATTATGTAGTAATAGTAGTCGACATACATACACATTTAAAGTCATCACCAGGTTGGATGTGTAACCATATATCCAAAAATAGCAGGGAAGGGTGAGACAGCTGCATGTGCACAATGATTTACTCCTCTCAGCATAGTTGTATGCATTATAAATATCTCCACAGAGTAATAGTTTAAGAAGCAATAAAAAGTCAGATTACAGGGACAGATCTTTCTAAACATTTCTGTAGTAGTAATTTCCTCAACTGTTTTTCTCAGTATAAGCCAGCTGTTTCTGATAGGATGACTGTGTGATACCAAATGGAATAATAACCATCTGTATAAATGATTTTTGGCCTCTTTCATGGGTTACTGCAGGGTAGGGTCCTGTTTCCATGTTGAGTTTGTCTGTGGAGTAGCTGCCTGTTATCCAGCAAATTCTGCTGTAAAATCCTGTTTAGACTTCTTTAAAAATTTAATTTAACTTCATTTTTTTCCCTGTCCTCTCAAAGGCCTTCCCATCTGCTTCCAGGTTCCTTCAGTGCTCTCTGTCTCTGCAGACTACTAGCAGCATGGAAGATTTTCTTCTAGAGAATGTTCACTCGTTGCAGGTCAGAGCTCTCACTGCCCTCATTTCCACTTCTACCTTATCTGGTCCTGTTCTTCTTGAAGAAGCAAAGCACGCAAACAGGAAGCCAACAGATAGTATTTGCAAGGGTGAACAATGTTTCTCCTGAGGCCATTATATTTGAATGTGAGAATTGCAAAGAACAAGCTGTACATGTGATGCAAGCAAAAACACACTAGATGTTCGTTTTGAGCAGAATCCTGCAGCTACATTGGCAAAAGCCCGACTGGAATGAATTCGGACAGCTAGGATCTGTCTTATCGTCATCAGTTTTCTATGTTGCAGTTTGTGCAATGGGGAGAATATAGGACTGAGAACATGTTTAAAGTTGAAATGAGTTTTCAAGAGATAAAGCCACTTCTGCCAGTTTTAACACAGAAAATTTATCTCCAAGGCCATGAAAGTTTTTCCTGTTTAAGTCCATGGATTTAGATTTGTAATGTTTGTATCATTTTTAGCATATAATAAAATCACAGAAGTGTAGAAAAGGTCAGATATTTTTTAAGCTTTGGCAAGCCTGCTGTAACTAGGAGGATATTTCTGCCAGCCAGCCAGGCCCATCTGCAACTCTGCTGCTGCCAGTGGAACTGAAAAGTGATGATGGCACTCTCTGTAACGTAATTAGCAAGAAATATTGAGCATATTGCTGAGAAAAGAAATCTTGTTAGTAGCCTTTTCAACCTGGTAACACAAGCAGCATTTTTTTTTTGTGGGAGAACTAAGAAGTGCACATTTGTTGTAGGTTAGAAGTAGAGCCACATTATGTTAGAACGGTAATAACTTTTATATTGGTTCAAGAGCCTTCCCCTTCCTCTCCCACAAAACTATTCTGATTTTCATAACTTGTTTGGATTACAAAATAATTGATACATCTGGGCTTTGTCATTCATAGTTTATATGCTCACTTTTTTGGTTACTGGTATGGCACTCTCACTCCATGAAATGGGCAGGGACTGCACTGGAAATAGAAAAGATATGATGGCAACACTTGTGTAACAAGTCCTATTTTCTATCACTAAAGATTGGTGGCTGATAAGGGAACACAGTGCTCTGGCAGATTTTTACAGGCTTTTAAAAAATATCAGGTTATCTAGTAAAAGTGTCAAATTAGTTTAGAAGACTCATTTTACTCTTGGTGTGCTTTTCTCAGTGTGCTGGTTAAATTGGGGATTTTTTTTCTTTTGGCGATGAGTTAGTCTTGAACTGATTTGCAGGGAGTTATTGTCTTATTTCTTCTTTAACAGGAATTATTTTAGCAGCATTCAGGTAAAATATATTTGAGTCAAAGTAAGACTTGTTATATGGGAGAATGATGGAATGTAATCTACCGGAGAACAATACTATACACAAGTTTCAAATGTTTCACAAAATAGATGAAATGGATATAAAAAGCAATTCTCTTTGGTCTGAGATTTCAAAAGCGCAGCAATTATGGCCTCATATTTGTCTTGTGGACTGTACAGCACTTTCCATCACTGATTTTAGTCTGCATTAGTCATGCTTCAGTTTAGCCTTCAGTTTTCTGTTGTTGTTGTTATTGTTGTTTTTTTTTTCCTCCTGTTAGTTGCAATTATTTTCTCCAGAAGATAAATTTATGTTATAAATTTATATTCTTCACTGGAAGTAAATCTGCTGACCTTGGGTGACAGCAAGAAAATACTGATTACTTGTTTTGTCACCAACCAAAAAAAAATATTACTTGAGAGATAAATATGATGCAAATAAAATTTCTTTGTAAAGTATATATCTGTTAAGATGTATATCAAGTGTGTGCTTATACATATATTATTTTTTTCTTCTCTGAGAGATGGAGAGAGAGAGAGAGAGAGAGGATTTGATAACCTAATGTATATTTACGGTTATTGTTGCAGTTGGATAGGGGGGCCAAATTTGGTAAGAGATGAATCCCCTTGTGTTCTAGCTGATCCTCAGCGGTTGGAAGAACTGGAGGGGCAGCTGGACTCATCTCTTAATAGGGATACCAAATACTATACCTATAACTAACTATAGCCCCAACTCTGGCAGTATTGGATTCACCCACAGTCTGCTCACTGTCGGTCCGATTGCCTTCCTAGGAGCGAATTGAGCTCCCAAATAGTGTGATCCACTATAAGGTCAACTCTGGCAGTACTGGATTCACCAATAGTCTGTCAACAGTAGGTCTGATTTTCTTCAAAACAAGTGGTCAAGTTCATGAATAGCACGATTTATTCAAATGCAACATTTGCAAGGCAGGTTTCGGATGTCAGTATAGGAAATTCTCTACTACAGTGTGGGGTTCTTAGCTTGTGCCTAGTGTACAAATGTGCAGTCATCACTCACCCAGAAGGTGGGAGAGGTCTCTCAATCTTGAGGAGTCTCCTCAGGCAGTGTCCTGACCCAAAGGGAGGAAAGGGGTTCAGCCTGTCGGCTGAGGCAGAAGTTACAATGGAGTCTTCCCTCTCTCCTCTTCCTTCTTCTTCCTCCATTGTTATCACTCCATTCTTCCTTCCTAGTTCTTATCCCCCTATTCTTCCTTCCTACCATATCTCTCCTTATATGTTTATATCCCTTTTATATGTTTTCTTTTACATTTAGGTGGAGCTTGAGTGACTCTGCTGGTTGTACTTACTTTTGTTATTCATTGGCTTAAAGTCTCCCAAGTCAATCAAAAATCCAGAGAGCAGGCTCAATGAGGAGCGGTTGTTCCTTGGAAGCGGTTAACTTCTGGGATGGGGATGCGTGTTGGTATTATAATGAGATTAGAAGGAGAAATTTGCGCCAAGTCCATCGGAAGGTACCGATCTGCCAAGATTTTTGGCCCAGCACCAGACATCTTGCATCTTACCATCTTACATCTTACCAGACATCTATGTGGCTTAGCAGCTACATGGTACAATCAGGTGGCCACCTCTGCAGGGAAACCACAGAGTTCGGCTGCGGTGTCTTCACTCCGTTCCACCCTCCATTCACTCGTCATCTGCAAAGCACCATCAGATTATCCCCTCTGCAGGGGAGCCAACCAAGTTTGGCCATGGTGTCTCTGTTCTGCTCCACTCTTCATTTACTCTTATTAGTGTGTGCTAGGAGGACAGACTGTGTTGCCAAGGGAATCATGAAGAAGTAGATTCTGCACATCCCAACCATCCTGGATGTGGTAACTGTCTCCTTTCTTGAGCAATTCTCTCTCAGTTACCTACAGCTATTGTATCTGACATGCTACATTATGAGGACAAGTGGCAGAAGCAGATGCAAGGCAGCAGGGGCAATGGCAGACAGAAGAAACAAGACCCAACATGAGATGCTGTAGCACAACTGAAGTAAGGAGGGTGCAGTGTATTTAGCATCTATTGCTTGAGCGTGGCTCTGATCTGTGCAACTATTTCAGAGTAATTAGCCAACACAAAACTGACTCTTGTTGATGTGGTTCTGCTTTTGAGGTATAATGCAGTCTTTTACCTGGTGATGTGACAACGTATCTCAAAGTCCTATCTGACAGAGATTTGGAGCATTCTCTGAGTTGAAAAAGTTCTGAATATAACGGTAGGTACAATCTGTGTCTTACTTTTCTGGCACATAGCTGAAAATGAATTAGTGTTAAGAGCACTTGATACTTTGCTTGAAAAGTTGCATCTGTTTCACTTACTGTTACCAGTTTATATGTTATCACCCTGCAAAAGGGAGTAACTGAGCACGCTTTGCATTAGATAAACTGTTAACCTGCAGTAGGGAAGGCAGAGAGAGAGAGAGAGAGAGAGAGAGAAAATGGATTTTGGATATTACTATATTTTGTTTAAAGTGGTAAGATTTTAATTAAGGTAGTTAGTAGTTCCACATACGTGGTGTGCTCCCTTTTGCTAATACTGAAGTTTTAGGTATGCACTGTTTAGTCTAGCTGCTTTAGTTTTAACTAAAAAATTATATATTCTAGTTTCAATGAAATCTGACTCCTGAGTTTAAAAAATTTCAGAATATTTTGCAATTTAGATTTGACCTGAAATATTCTAATGGAGAGTAACTAGTTTCAGTATTATCTTGAAATATGGTATACAGATCATACATTTATATACCACAATATAAAGCTCCTTTTTTTTTCCCTTGTTCTGCAGTACTACCAGAGGTCACATTTTAAATCTATGCTATACAGAGTCTTGTTTCTCTTTGCCTTTGGTTCAGTGTTATCTTATAAAATATACTCATAGTTAGAACACACACTCCTATGTGAAGAAAGGGATTTCTTTCACTAGAATTAAAAAGGCTAATGATTTTAACATTTCTTATACAGAAATGACAAAAACTTTTTAAAGTATTACCTGGGTTTTGCACTATCTCCTAGTAATTATCATCTCAATCTCTTGTAGTAGTCTGTTAATCCTCAAATGAATTCTGTTTTTCAGACTAGGAAATCATAGTGTAGGTTATTTCCTCTACAGCATGTCAAAAATACAATTCTTAAAAAAATAACCTTTGGTTATCTGATATTAGAAAAGCTGATACTGTAAAAGGTTTGTTAAATAAGTAAGCCTACTTTTAGTAAAAATTCCTTATGATAGGTGTTGTACTAAAACTGTAAAAATGCATCCTGGGGAATCTATCTGAAAATTTGGGAGGACTGTGCATTCATGTGTATCATCCTATTTTTGTTAATAATGTCATTGTATTTTGATCCTTTTCTCAGATAGTATTCAGCAAAGGTTCACTTAACTTTCTGATGTTTTAATGAAATGTTTTACTCAAGTGGATGCATTCTTGAACTCATTAGATTGTTCTTGTTCACTATTCTTTGGGGCTTTGAATTGTATGCAGGTTCATGTCAGTGTGGCCTTTGGGAGAATGGTTTACTATATTTGTAGATGTCTATTTATAATAACTATGTGATGTGACCTTCCCTCGTTCTTCTGCAAAAGTGTCAATGCAGTTCCAGAAACATCCCTTAGTTCATTTTTTGGGACAAAAATCCCAAACATAATCATAAATGTATATTTGTTAATTAGATACCTATTTAGATTCCTTAGTAAATGTATGAAAGTCTTGAAGAAGCAGTGGTTTTATAGGTGCTCATTAGTGGGAAGAGAAATAAACCATGCTCTTTTAAAAGAGATACCTCAAAAAGGTATCATCTTGTCCAAGAGGTATCCTAGGTATGAGTATATTATCAGTGGTACCGAAAAAGTGATGAGTCACAGGGCGAGAGCCTGTGGCCTGACCACCGTGACAGCCCCTGTTAAGAGAAGGCTACGGTGTCTGAAGTGCTCTGTTGTGGATTGTGTGTGTGAGAAGGATCTTGCAAGCGTTGTATGCTGTCTATGAATAAGTCAGTACGTCTCTTCAGGTTGGTGTTAGTCTTGGCACATGTGCTTATACACAACAATTTTACTAAGTAAGTGATTTGTCTACACTGATTCTGCAATGAAGTTATTCCTGGTGGAACAGGCAATATTTATTGTGAACTTTTAGACTTATCTTGTTCTGACCCATAATGTCAAATTCATTTTTTATTTGCTACTGGCTGAATGACCTAGAATTTCCAGAAGAAATGAGAAGCATTCAGATCCTATATAGATAGATGGTATTCTGCTGACCTCTAATGGAAAAGATAAAACTGAATCTACCTTGTAGCCCATTTTGTGTTTGTAGCTGAGTGAAATAAAAGCACATAGTGATAATGCTGTCATCTTTTTAAAAACATCTATGCAGTATGAGGGATGTTTGTGAAAAAAGGATGCTGAAAATAATGACTCAAGAGTTGGTCAGACCTGCTTTGGATTGAAAAATCCATGTCTACTTTTAAGACTTCGAAGTTTTAGAGAGAAATGGAGAATATATGTGCTTGTGAATCCAGATGTTGTGCTTGAAAGCCTTACTGTGAAGTCTGGGTGAAGAGGCACAAATTGTTTTTACAGAAGAATAACTACTCCAAGAGTTATCACCACGATAGAGTTAGTTAAGGATCAAAGAATATATCATGTATGTCTTTCAGGCTGCAGAAGTTTGAGTTACAATGTCAGATTATTTAGGAAGTTATATGTAAGGAGTCTTTAAAATTTATTCTGGAGGAATAATATTCCCTTTTGCCTTTTCTGTAATTCGTAGGCCTAGAAAATGGTTCCTGAGGTAATACAGAGTACTAATATTTGTTTGTTAGAATTTGTTTCAAAGATGACAAATCAGTGTAATTTTAGAGCCATCTTATGGTTAAGTCAACACTGTGTGTACGGTATTTTGAAATCACAGACATTTTAGAATCACTTGGAAGGGAGAAGGTACTGTCTTTTTAAATGCAATTCCCAGCACTTCTTGCCTCTTGATCCATCACCGGGCGCTACTGAGGAGAGCCTGATCTCATCCTCTTTACTTCCTTCACATCAGATGTTTAAACAGGTTGGTAAGATCCCCTCTCTTTCAGGATCCCCTCTCCAGGCTGAGAGCTCCCAGCTCTCTCAGCATCTCATATGAGATGCTCCAGTCCCTGCATCATCTTTTGGGCGACTTCCCTAGCTCGACCACTCTCTGCACCGGGGAGCCCAGCACCGGGCACAGCGCTCCAATTGCGGCCCCAGCAGGGCAGCGTAGAGGGGGAGGAGGATCATCTCCCTCCACCTGCTGGTGATGCTCTTCCTAGTGCACCCCAGGGCTGGCCTTGGCCGCAGGGCCTTGTTGCTGGTACATGTTCAGCTTGTCCAGCAAAACCCCCGCGTACTTCCCCAGAGAGCTGCTATGAAGCACAACTGACTGCCATCACTTTTCCTTTCTATCTAGGTTCAGCTTACTTCTTTTATGCCAGTTATTTTGGGACTGATGTCATAATATTACCTAATAAGCCTGAATTACTTGCCAAACTTCCAGTAGCTTTTTAATCAGTTTCAACAAAAGTTTCGGAGCCTTTTAGCCATTCTAAGAAAAGAGCTACTAGTGTTCCTAAGAGCATATGTACTGACTGATCACACACAGAGCTCTGAACTAGCCAGTATGGGAGTAGCTATTGTCCGGCGAAGACTCCCTTCCCTGAAGGAGCTCCTGTGCAGAGAGCTGTAGGTCACCTGCAGAGGAAGAGGGGCATTGGTGACATGGAGGGAACTGGCAGGGCTGTGCTTGGGGGCACAGTGCACAAGTCTGTCTGAAATGATGCTTCGATAGTTACAGCATGATTTGCGAAACTCGGTGCATATATAAACATTCATTTAATCAAAACTCAGTGCTCTGCTTTCACAAGAAAGAGTTGTAAATACTTCAGTTTGTCCAGAAGATGGTGCTCTCTGCATTTATTTGGAGAATTTACTGTGACAAATAATTCAACCTTTGAGTTGTAAATTATTGAGGGTACCTTTGCAATGGGAGCTGTTAATGCAGCCTTGCTCATGAGGCTTTCACATTTACAAATAATTTGCATAACATTTCCACATGAGATATTAGGAAATGCACTACTTCTCCAGTAATCTACATTAATGTAACTTGATATATTAAAGCCATCTCAGTTATTCTCCTACCATGAGAACAAACATACTAGATTAAAACAGAATAACTAACATTTTTTTCAATGCAATAACTGCAAAGCTGACTTTTTAACAGGAGTGTTTGTAAATTTCACTCTTGTGATAACTCTTTATAGAAGATGTGTTTGCTATAAATGTTTGCAGTTACAAAAAAACAAAAACAGTTATAGAAATATGCATACAAGATGGATATAGTCATGTCTTCTGAAGTAATATATGTATGTAGCATTAAAATTGTCATGAAAAATTATAATTTTAGTTCCAAAGTACATTCTCAAATTTGTTATAAGCCTCATATCACTGTGTTGTGTTTCTGCATTTGTAATTAATTTGTTGCTTCTGCACATTTAAAAGCAGTAGAATTTTCAGGTTCTGTCTTCTCTTTCATCCTGTTTCCAAGCAAGATGCTGGCACAGCTAGAAAAACTACCTCAGAATTAATTTTATGTGCATGTTACAATCTGTGAAATACTGCCTTTTGCACAGGGTCTCAGGATACATTACAGAGCCTGAATCATATTGGAGTTCTTCCCTACCTGTAGTAAGGGCTCACAGCCCTTCCCCACCAGCCTGCCAGGCACAGATATCGTGTGGCTACTGTTTTGTGGCAGTTTTGGCATAGCTGATCAAGTTGTTCCAGATTTGGGATTCAGATGTGAAAACAGGAATATCTGGCAGGAGTAATCTGAAAAGATGAGGAAAAAAACAACAAAGTGGGGAAAAAAAAAAGGTGATGCATGTGTTCCAGAATAGAATTATAGAATAATTAAGAAGGGACCTCTGAGTCATCTGGTGCTACCTGAGGTTCAGGAATATTTTTAAATTATTCTGAGGGATCCAGGCTAAGAGCTATAATGTGAAACACAACTGTTTGTGGTGTTTCAAAAAGCATAAATTTATATTTTGTTTCTGTTCTTATAAGTTGGATATACTTACCACTTCTGAAAAATAATAGTGCCTGTCATAAGACATGCCTGTCATAACATGCAGTACTTTTTCATCTTTTTAGATTATTTTACTTGATTTTTTTCAACCAGAAACATACTTCAGAAATTCTAAAAGTTCTTATGTCACAGTGTGTGTTTTGTAAGTTCCAGTGACTCTGAATTGTCTTTGGCTTGGAGAATGAAACTTTGGCATACATGACTAATTCCCAAGTCAGCTGCTGGTGCGATGATGCTGGGGCTTCATAAGCTGTCTGGCAAACAGTTCTTTTAGAGAAGGAGGCAGACACAGAAAAAAACATTCTGAAGACAAGATGCAGATTCCCAACTCCTTGCTTATTAACAATCACTGTAAATATTTTCCTTTAGAAACTTCTGACAGGAATTATGAAATATCTGAGATTTTAGAAGACTTAAACATTTTTTGGGGATGCAAAATCTACCCCCTTCCCTCACAAGCACACCAAATTTTAGAGCTTTCCGAATTTCAGGTATCACACTCATATTTAGGGCTAGCCTCTCACTGTGTAAAATTTGAATTATGTGCTGTATGTAATCAGTGATATAATATATCTTAAGCAAAGACCAGATGAGACACACTTTGGAAAACAATTTCTCCATTGATAATAGGAATGCGAGGGATTAAAAATAAAAACTTAAGAAAATGGTGAGCACTATGTTGCAGGTGGAGGGGGGCAGGGTGGGGAAGAGGGACTTCCAACAGAATTCCACATTTGTCATCTGATGGAGTTAGCTTGGGAGATGATTCAGCATTTAAACTAGTCTTACATCTTACTAGTGATTACATCTTAATGGTCATAATTACTCAAATAAACTTGTCATTATTAAAACAGATACTCTGGATTTAGCCTCCCGAAAACCCATCATAATAGAACAAAGATGACAAAGGAAGAACAAAGACATTTTGAAATGAATTTTATTTGGTCTTTGGTGGTAACCTGAATATCTAAGTTCTTCCATGTGTATATTTTAAATGTGGTGAAGTGAAGACAAATATTCAATAAAAGTGTTATCTTCTAAAGAGTGCATTGGGAAGTACTGAGTTCTATCTTTAAAAAAGTCAGTACTCTAAAATAATGAAAAAAATCTTTTTACTGATTACATAGAGAAATATGTGCCTCTGAAATTGCATTTTCTGTTAGCAACTTTCCTTACGAAAATCTATTTTCTTTCATGAAAAACAATTAAAATGTCTGTGACATGAAAGCAGGCATTATTTAACCATATTTTAAAATGTATTTTTATTATCTGAATTACCTATATCTCTAGACAGACAGAATAGCAGTGAAAATGAATCAAAGGAACAATTTCATACATCTTTTATTTTACTTAACTCTTTAGTGGAACATAGAGAAGTATTTTGGAGAAGTGTTGCAGACGGCTTCCATCCATTGCATTTAATTTTGATTAAAAATCTTTTAAATTGCTACCAAGTACTGTGAAAAATTATATAAATTTCTGATAATGACTTGATGAATTAGTATTGACATTTAATTTTCTTTCTTTGCTTGCCCTACTGAAGTTTGCTCATCTTTGCTTCAGAGATTACCTCTCCATTATGTGAATCTAGCCTATTAGCTCCCTAAATGACATATTTTCAAGGAGTTATCTGGCCTTAACTTTACCATTAAGGTTATGTAACTATTCTTCCAATTCTCTAGTTTGTTCTTATTTCTTTGTTCACAGCTGTTTTGTCAATCATCTGTTCAGTATATTTGTGATTTAGATCACAGATTGAAGCTGATACAGTAGGTAATAACTTCAAATTTGTATCTTGTAATCAATGAATCAGACATGTTACAGCAAAGCTTCCCTACAGCTGGAGGCCACAATCTCCCTAAATGGAAATTTTGACTGTGCAGGATTTTAAGTCTATACCTTTCTTTTGCAAGCCTTTGGTCCCATCCTTCTGCTGCTGCCTTTGCACAAATTGCCTCAGCTTTGGACTGTACCTTTTGTGTTAGAGCTCCGATTTTCATAGCTCATGCTGTCATCTCTTGCCTCTCCTGCAGCATAGAATTGTGTGCTTCAGGGTCCATGTTTCTTAAGGTGATGTAAATTTGAGCCCATCTTTTCCCCAGTAGACTCCTGCTGCTATGAAGATGAAAAATCTCAATGAATCTAGACCACCCCCAGAGAATTAATTTTTGACCATAGCGCCTGGTAGTATCTCTTGGGATAAACTCCTTTCTACTGCCTCTGATGCAGATAGGTGCAAATCTTATCTTGCATCTTTTGAGAACTGGTGTATGCTTATAGGACTTTTTCATTCTGCTTATGCTTAATCTGCTTCCCTAGATCTTCAACATGGAGAAAAAGAGAGGATAGAATGAGTAATTCCCTGGAAAATAACTGCTATCTATTTTCCTTTGGTCCAGTTTACAAATTCAGCTGTACATCAGCTGAAGGAGTCTTTCAGCTGTATTGCTCATGTTAATTTTTATTTATCTTATTAGTCCTTTTCATATGTAAAAGGAAAAAAAAAAGAGATATTCAATGCTTAAAAAAAATTATCATCCTTTATCAGCAGCTTTCTGTTCCAGTGAATAGTTGACGATGTTTTCACTAGCGTTTCTCTTGCTACTAAGCAATTTTTACCCTATGCACCTGTTGGGGAACATAAAATAATCTCATCTTCTAAGGTTATGTGAGGACAGATGTATTGTAAATGAAGAATTCTAATGTTATACTGTGAAGACTATACAGATATCCAAAAGGTATTTTAGCATTTTTGTATTCAGTGAATAGAAGACTGAAAGATGCCCATTGAATGCGGAAGATAAAAGGAAACATTATTGTACACTCCATCCACTGAGCAAGGCAGGAGTCCTGGAAAAGGACTGGCATGTAATCAAGTAATAAAGAGTATAGCAAAATGTGTATGCACTGTGAACAAATTAAGGTCACATGAGCAAGCACATTAGTGACATTTCTGAACTTGAGTATTTGACTTTGAAGCATACTATCCTTTTGATACAAGATTTCTAATATAATGGCTTTTGTAAGTAAGCCTACTAACATGCTGTGGGGACTGTTCATTCAGATTTGAAATGACTTTGATACTGTAAATGCCAAACTAGCTCCTGTTTCCAACATCCTTTTTGCCATTGTTACAGCTTTTGATTTTAGTACAGATGAATCACAAGCCAGTTACCTTGGAAAAGAAGTAAAATGAAGTAATCTTTCTCACATAAAGGGAAACAGGAGATTATTGGGATGTTAAAATGGTAAGTCTTGCCCTGGAGAGTTTTTTTTTTTTTTTTAGATATTAGAGATTAAAACAAGATTATTTGTTCTAGAATTTTAATTCTGCAAATCCTTTTTATATAGCTGTTGTATATATTCTAATATCCTCTGCAGAAAGAAAGGTTCACCTTCTCTTAACTCAAACTGATTGTATTCTTTTATGTTATATAGTAAGAAATATCCTGTTTTAGTATGCTTTTACAGACAACTGTGAATTTTCTGGTGCTTTGAAATAGCTCTCAAATATGAATAGTAGTATTATGAGTTTTTTTCTACATAAAAATCTTAAATTCTAAAAGAGATATAAAGAAATAGACGTACTAAAACAATCCAAATCACATTATTAGATTCTAAGCTTAAAAGAAGTTGAAAAAATTGGCATGATATAGTCCAATATTTTTCTTGTAGCATGCTACTAAGCTGAATGTGCAATAAGAACTTGCAAGGGGCTGCTTTTTAATGTCCTTGAACATATACATACTATGATTGTCCTAAAGAACTATTGAAAGTAATAAAGTTGCTCCGTTTATGTTTTCATTTTCTTTTTTATATTTCTCAATGGACTAATGTTAAATCCATAAATATTGAATCAATAATGAGGCCAGAATTCTTTTTTCTTTAAAAAAAAATCATTATTTCTGATGTATTTCTAACCTAAAAATTGTCTTTAAGGGAATTTTCCAAGTGGAAGAATGAAGATGGAGAAAAGTCAAGTAACCAGTTTTAATAAAGGAATATAATTGCTAAAAATAGAATGCATATCTCTTGATCCTTGCTTTCCCGCCTTGTTTGACATACAAAAGATTTCCACTGAGACACATATAGCTTACCAAAGCATTCATACACCTCTGAAATAAAAACCAGACTGATACCAGAGGGCTCTGGTGCAGGTGTTCTGTGGTTATGAGGATACCTGACAGGTGTTAGAGTGGGCTCCATATTTTATTAAAACTTAGTTTTTATGTCATTTTTAGGGCACTAGAAATCTTTATTTTTTTGCAATACAAAAAAATTAAACAAAACAACTCTAGGAATCAAAACTGTGGGGATGATATCCAACTGCAGTAGGAAATCAAGATAGTGTGGTAATGAAGGCAGTAAGACTGTAGTAGTACTTGCTTGCATTTTAATTTTTTTCCACTAGTTAAACTGGTTTGGGCAAAGGAGATACTTTCTGTATGTTCATTTTGGTGTGGGGAGTGAGAAATCTCCTTTTTTGCTGGTACAAGTCAGTGGTCAAGCAAGCTTTATCTGATGGGGAAAGGGCTTTGATAAGACTCTTTGATAAGAGAGTAAAAAGCTTCAGTCTATTGAATATATTGAATAGATTTGTTCGTCTGGTCCTGCTTTCTTTTCAGGGTCTTTATTTTGCACTAATTATACTTCTGACTTTAAAAAAAAAAAAAAAAACTTTACTGTGTATATATACCAGCAGGTCAGGGAAAAATACTATACTTACAATTGCTGCAGCAGCAGGATAGCAAGGAAGCATTCAGCAGCAGTGTTTAGGAAGCTACTTCAGAGAGTCTGGAACGAGTAGAAATGTTATTAGCCACATGTTCCATCACCACCGATGTAAGACTTGAGGCTTTTGGGTTGCAGATGGCACAAGGCAAAGAAGTAGTATTAATTGACAAGTTCAGTAGTAAGATAGACCAGAACTTGTTTTATGTTGTTACTACCCTACCTTCTATTCAAAACCTCACAAATATTTGCATTTCAATCTGAATCTGATGTCTCTTGTCTTGCTTTCAAACTTGCATACTTTTAAACAGTATTGGTTCTCAATTAACAAGAAGGATTTGTATTTCTGAGTATGACTTCAGTAAAAAAAGTTATGGCAAACTGACTAAAAGAGGAGAAGTAGACTTCTATTAGTATTTTCCAAAGTGTCTCCAAATCAGGAACTCATAGAGTATTTTCTGTCATGTTTTTGGATATCAGTCCAAACATGAAAATAAGAGGTTGTAGTAACGGACACTAGTACAAAGTACAACCTCCATGCCTCTCTGCCAATTAATAATTAATATTGTTAAAGGTAAGTAATACCAAAAACTAAAAGAAATCATGATTTCAGGTCAAAATTCAGAGAAATGAATGTCTACATTATGTGTTGCCTTAAATGTTACACCAATATCAAATTGCTTGATTATTAAAATATTTTTTTTCAGAATTTAATGGAAAACTTGGTTTAATTTAAGCCAGTATGCTATTATTTGGGGTGGTTGGGTTTGTTTTTATTCATGTCTGCAATGCATATGTTATATTCATAGGAGGAAGACTTTTCAGTGTGGATCTTACATAGAATACTAGCCTTTTCTTCAACCACAAAGAAAATGTGCTTTACAGTAAATCTGTCTGAATGCAGATGCTACTAAATGATTTTTCCTCTGTTGCTGAAACCATTAAAATTCACAAAATTGTAAGCAGGTTTTTCTAGAGACAGAGGGTCTTTCTAACTCTCTCTTTGAAAACAAAGACTATCTCATGAGAATAAGGCTAAAAGACTCCTGTACCATAGGTAAAAATATACCATGTGCTTACTGGAACTGATATTCTAAGAAAAGCTTTGGAGATACTATTAAGTTCAATTTCATTCCTCATCTGTTCTGGAGCCCTTTTTTTAATCTAAGCACTTTTTTGGGCTTAGCAGCCTAGCTCTTTATCTGCTATTATCAGAAAATGCAGCATTTCTTTTTCAACACATTGTAATGTTGTAATGTATTCCTAATGGATTATTTTTGCTATGGAACAAGTAAGAGGGCAGGGAGCAGTTAGCTTCCATAGTTACAAGGGCTGGGGAGAGAACAAACCTATACTGGTTTTTCATTGCTCTGTCTCTGTGCTTTAAGCATTTTGGAAAATTCATTGCAAGTATCTGGGAATGCTGTCAAGAAAAGCTTTCTGTAGCCGTACTCCTGTTAATAGCGTCTTCAAGGTATACTGTGTGTTACCCCTGAATACCCACCCATCTTGAAACAGGCAGAGAAGACTGTATTTTAATTAGGAGACAACATTAACATTCAAAAACCTTCTGAAATTTAGTAGTAATTTGTATTTTTTTTTTCTTTGTAATCTTGACAGTAAGATGCTGTCCTTTTTGCTAACCGTATTATGTTGTGTACACAGTAGCTTTATCTTGTACTGTCCGTTAAATGTATTCCTGGGATTTTGTGAACTGTTGAAGTATGTAAATTATATTTCATGAAATATTTTGAATTGTTATGTGAACTATTATAAGGACATAAATGCATGTGCAGTCAGATGAGATCTCTTGCAATTAATGAGGACATAAGAATAAATTACTAGAGGGGAGGAAACCTCTTAATAAAAAATAACTCCATATTGAAGTTATGGCGCATAATCAGGCAGTAAATTCAAAGACTTTATAAAACAATAAAGCAATAACTTCTTGCTTATAAATGCATTGCTTCAACTATGGAAGAGATAAGTCACATTCTTTTCATCTTATCACAAATTTTACTTCATATGAAGTATTTCAGTGCACAGTGTAAACTTTTCAGTGAAGATGAAGAAGCCAAATGAATGTTTTTCATGCTCATTTACTCCTTGATCAAGGTGCCAGAGAGGTCAAAAGATGCAGTCTTCAAGATGCAGTATTCTGATTCTATAGTCTAGGAGTAAAACAACATCTTCTTTAGGTATGAAAAACTGTACATAAGTTCAGGAACTAGGTTTATATTGCATCTTAGGGTTTGAATATTTCTCTGTAAGGAGTGGTCACAGAATCTTTTCTCGTTTGGGAAAAGTTAGGTTGCATTCCTGTTATTGCAGTACTGGAGTTAAACAATTTATATACAAATGACAGAGAAGGCTGCACAGGAGCATTGTCGTCTGAAGAAGTAACATAGATAGGAAGAAGATAGGATTGTTAATGAACTCATTAGGATCCTGTCAGTTATCACAAAAGCTTATGGGAGACTGGGGAGGTTTTACAGATAAAGGCACGAGTAGGCACTTTCAATCACCTCCTTGCAGAGTGGGTAAATGTTACCTCAGCATGGGATGAAAAGGCTGTATGTTTGGACAGTAGAAAAGAGCCACTCTGTAACACCAGCCAGTATGCATTCTTATTAGGAATGTAAAGGGGAAGATACCCTTCATATGTATCAACTTCCTAAGGAGGGCGTGTTGTCTCACCAATAATAATATTATTAAAGATAGTTGAAAAGGAGAGTCAAAATAAATGGTGCCTTTTCATAAGCGCGATAGTGCGCATGAAGGAAATTGTACAGTTCAATATATTCATAAATATTCTGAAATTTACAGCTGAAACAATCTCGTAGAAACAAGTCACGATCCCAAGTGACTAAATAAAACAAATAATAGCTGAATCTCAGTTTTGTTAACTTAAAGTTACACAGATAATTTTTTTAAACTTTGTGTCTTGATAGCTAGTATTATTTTGAAAATAAATACATAAGTAAGCAACAGAATACTGTAATCCTAAAATATTGCTGCTAGCAGTGACCAAAGATAAATAGAGCATGGGGAAAATTTAGGAACAGCTGGATGACAAAATAATCATGTGGTTTTATAACCAATGCGTAAATGTAATAGCAATGTCTAGGGAAGTAACTGCTAGAAGATGGACTGGTCAAGAACCTGATTTCATTACAGATGCTATGAATGGCCAAATTCTCTACAAAATCCTTAGAAAATCTAGAAATACTTGTCTGACACTCAAATTACTCATGCCATGCCAACTATGTATATATATCTTTTGCATAGTAAGTCCCTCTCGTGAGGTAAAATCACCTTATGTAAAGAAAATCTTCATAATGCATACATAATTATTTGGTGTGTTGGTTTTCTTTTGTTGTTATTTATTTTAAGAGGGATTACTTAAAAATAAAATGCACATGCTTTGTCAAAGTTTACCTTGTAGGTGAAGCAAGTTGGAAGAGAACGGATTCTTAACAATCAATCAAACATATAAGCTTGCAACTCACAAAAAAAAATCATTGAATTCACTTGGTGACCAAGAAAGTTAAGTTGTAGTTGAGAAGAAATGTCTTGAGAAGTTTGTATAAGTTATAGGACAGCTAAAATATTTCTGGATATTTAGATATTATTTCTGGATATTTTATTAAATTTAGTTAAACTCTGTAATGTTACCTGTCACTGTATGATACATAAGTTAGCATCTACTATAGAAATTTAATTTCAAAAACGTAGTTTATCCAAGTCTGTCCAATAGGAAGAAATTCAAGATTTTATTTCACATAAATTAAAAGGTTAAAAAACTATTATAGTTCATATTAAATTAATTATATTTATCTGAAATAGGAAACATTTTCCCTGGCAATTAATCCAGCAGTTATGCAACTATGGCAATTAATTACGGCAGTTATATTTCTATGACCAAATTTATTCTATGACACACCAATATTATTCTCTTGATGAAGTAACAGGAATTACTTGAGAAACCAATGGTAGAATTTACTCTTTTTCTCAAAAATGCAAGAAGTACAACAAAAATTTTCTTGTCATATGAGTTTGAGATGCGCATTAAAACCCCTTTTTTTTCAATGTCATTTGAGAAAAGACCACTGAGAGAAGTTTAATTAGGATATTGGTTCTCACTGAAGTCAACAATAAAAAAAAAAAAAAAAGAATGATGCCTTGCTGATGTCTTGAAATTAACTTTCATCAAACTATTGGGTTTCACAAAAATTGAATTTCAAGTGAACTTGAAGTTTAATACACTTGGCTGAGATTGCAAGACTGTATTAGTGGCCTGTATTTTTGGCTGCTCTACAGTGAAAACACAATTAAATGAGGAAATGCATATAGTAGAAAAATGAATAATAACTTTAAATAAGAAAATCAGCATTTGGAAGTTCATTTGCTTCAGTGGTACTGAAATATATTTTTCCTGAATAGAACCCTTTTTAAGTGTCAACACATGATTTAAGAGTTAGTTATGGAAAGCCGTTCACCAAGCTGAGATGATCCACCATACTTTGTGTCCCTTTTGTGAGTTGTTTGGGATGAAAAAAAGCTGGCAACTATGGGTTGTTTCCTAAGAAGGGTATTTGGAAGTCCTGCAAAGGCTATTTCTGTGTAGAGTATGAGGAGTTATTTTTCTAGGGAGAAATAACATAGTGCATGCTCAGGCCAGATCTGGAGTCCTGTATCCAGTGCTGGGCTCTCTGAGGCAAGAGAGGCATGGAGCTATTGGAATCGGAGTGCAATCATCACTCACCCCAGAAGATGGGAGAGGGCTCTCAGTCTCGAGTCTCCGCAGGCCGTGTTCTTACCCGAGGGGAGGAGAGAGGGGGATCAGCACGTTGACTGACCCAGCAGTTACGATGGAATCTTCCCTCTTCCTTCTTCTTCTTCCCCTCCTGCTGCTGCTTTTCCTTCTTCCTTTTTTTCTCTGCTCTTACTAGTTTGCCTTTTATATATTTTCTTGTACATTCATGTGGAGCTTGAGTGACTCTAGTCATATTCGCTTTTCCAAAAAGTCTCCCAAATAGTATAATCTAGAATCTAGATAGCTTGCTTA